>JANAVB010021998.1:5321505-5886505 GCA_029216955.1 Iris pallida
CCTCGCCAACTACCGGTCCCGAGAACATTCTATATTATCGTATCATTTTGACTCAAGCTCAAGGACGACGACTTGATAGCCCTCCTGCTCAACTTGAACAAATTGTGTTCCTTTGAAGTGCCCCATAAATTGTGTCATACTCTATACGATGGGCCTTGATACCGTGGGGTCGTGGACATGTTCGATTTGAACAACCATATTCTTTGGGTGCCTTAACTCGTACCTTAAACCGTACGATGAATATTAACCCATAGGATGAGCAAAAGCTATGCCAATCCTTACACCATAGAAACGTGCCTTGAGACTTGTAGAAAAATTATGCTATACCAAGCATTTGACTGTGGGATAGTGCATGCTTTACTAAGCATTCATATCGTGCGATACCTATTTCTATGCTAAGTTCATAGCCTTGTGGCAATATAAACCAACTTTTTCTACTCCCAAGCATGGGACGAAGGACCGAGTATCAATTTAAAAACATGTCATACAACATGTCTAAGCCAATTGTGAGACCTTTCCATATTCTAACTCAATCCGACTCAACTGGGATTATTCCCTACAGCTATGTCGATTCGTCTCTTTTAGTAGCATACCTACTTAGTGCAATTGAAAAAAAATCCAATTATTAATGTGAAGGCCAAGCTGAGGCAAGTTCACTGAAGCCACCCACCTGAGTGAGGAGTTTCTTCGATCGGGCGAGTCTTCGAGCAAGTCTTTGCATGGCTAAGTCCAAATGTCGTTGCGTTTTGATTCCTTCGGTTGGACTGAACAAGACAGTGCATTACATAATACAGCACTCAAAAAAACTTTCGTCCTCAAAATTTATTGAGTACTCACTCATCGACTTATCAGTTGATTCAACATTTAATGATTCTTGCACACACTCTTCCTTTACGTTTCTTCAATCTGAGCCACGCTCGCGCTTTGTTATTTTTCACATCGAACAACTATATCTCAAATTTGGGGTAACTTATACTCGTCACGCACACAGACAACTTAGTTCTAGGGCAAACCACCCAAGCGGTATCCTCAACAAATTTTTGAATCAAAATTTTATTAAGTCATTCGTTCGTTGTCTCATAGTTGAAACCTAGTGTTACCCTTCTTTAACCAATCTCTGAAACCTGACTTGCACCAATGCCTCAATCAATATTCGTACGTATCCAAATTTTGCCTATCGATTTTACTAACTTTCGAATTCATTAATTTCGATTCACTATAATCAATACACAATGGTTCCATCAATCACTCTCATATGATATGAACATAATCATCCCGAGTATCCAGCCTAAGCAAGTTTGACTTGTTTACCTCGAACTCGATAAATCAAGTTCATTTCAAATCCACCGATCGTACTACCACAATATTTTCTTTGAAACACATGATATCAAAATCCTCGATATCATTCTGTTCCTTTAGTCTTACTTAACTTCAACGTATCACTTAGTTAGATCGTGCACGTATTTAAGGAGTCCCCAGAATACATGTATTTCAACCAAGCCTCGTGATAGAGAATCCACCATTACCATTTGAGTCGGATTGTGCACATATTCAAGGCATCCCCAAAATATACGTATTTCAGCCATGCCACGTGTGTGGTGTCTCCACATAATTAATCATTCTAACCACCAATACCGATATCCAATCCTATCAATCCTCAAGTTTTTTCAAGACACTTATAACTAGCTAACCCACCTCTATTATCTACGCGACATCTATCACAAGGGTTGAACGCATAATTTCTATCTCTTCACACAGGGACGTCTGCCTAACCGATAGGCTATCTTTATTAGGCTAAAGTCAAAGTCAGTATTGGGATCACCATTCCCAAACAACAATATCAAAATATTCACCTTCCAATTCTAAGGTCAAACCGTAGTCGATAGTACATGGTCTTCCTACCCAAGCTCATGTCACTCTGTTTTTAAACTTTGAGCTCCTATTTGTGTTAGCCCAATGATTATATCATGTTTTTGAATATGGCTAATCAATTAAGTTTAACATAATAATGTTACTAATATTCATGTAATCACTATCATTTTGCTACTTAAACTTAGCACTGTCCTAAATGTTCTATATCATATTGCTATGCTTGTATCATTACTTAAACTTAGCATTATCCTAAATGTTCTATATCATATTGCTATTGTATCATATTGTTTTATTCGTTTAACATGTTCTTATGGACATGCGGTAAGCATGATCAAGTTTTGTCAAACCAGGACATATGCAATAAGAATTATTAATGGGCCAAAGACAACATTATTCAGATTTCCATATCTGTTTATCTTTGGACGACCGCCGTCAAGGAAAAAGGTGTATTCAAGTCTGCTCAAATATTTGAAGAAAGCGTCATCAAAGGGCTCTTAGTTTTCTATTTTATCATGTAATTTTTATTATTTATTGAGTCTAGGAATACGATGTAAACTGCGTCGTACTGGCAAATAGGCTATCCAAGAAATGTTTTCAAAATATTCTTTTATTTTGAAAATAAGCCCACTTACAAAAGCCCAAACTACTTCCTAACTGCTTGATCTTTTCAAAAAACCCAAAACCAATTTGTAAAATCCCTGACATAACTCTAACAGAATTCGGCCCGAGTTCGGCCCAAATTCGGCCAGAGTTCGGTTAGTGCCCGTTGGATTTTGAACATGGTCTTCCGCAGTTACGGATCTTGCCGAAATTTTCTCATAGAGTTCTGCCCGAATTCTGCCCGAATTCTGTCAGAATTCTACCTTTTGAAAAACTATAAATAGAGAAGGATTTCGATCATTTCAATACACCAATTCACTTTCATATCTCTTCTCTATAAGCCTTCTACTTCTTCCAAAGTGTTCTGAGCTATTCATTTTCTAATCCCAAGCCAGTTACAATCCTCTAGTCGATTTGCCAGTGTGGTACGGTCTAGAAGTTTCGGAGTGATTGTAATCAGAGGCTTGATTGAAAAAAGACACTTCACAATTGAAGTTGGTCGAGTACTTCGAATCAAAGCTCGCGTTAGAAGTTGCAAGAACTTCGGATAAAAACTTGTGGTATTTTCCAATAGTGGATTCAACTGGAAGCTAGAGTTCTTCGACTGGACTAGTCCTCACAAGAGGAAAACCAGTATACATCCTTGTGTTTGCTCTCTGCTCTCTATTTTTCATTTACATATCTGTGATATATATTCTGTGATCTTGCTGCTAACATTTTTAAATAGTTAATTTTTGCTGCCTACTCTATTCACCCTCCTCTAGAGTATTGTGCTTTACAACTCGTTCCTACAATCGGTCCTACAATTGGTATTAGAGCGGGTGCTCCTTATAGAGGTATTATTTCTCATACCAATTGTTCCTACAATTGGTATCAGAGCGGGTGCTTGTTATATATATATATATATATTGTTGCTCATACCAATTGCTCCTACAATTGGTATCAGAGCGGGTTATACAGGTAAAGCAAGGTAATATGTTATTATATAACTACTGTTACGTAGATCACAGTATCACATATGACAAGTATGTACTTCACAACTGAAGAGCAATCCACATATACTCCCACTATTTGATGGAACAAACTATAGTTATTGGAAGACACGAATGAGCTTCTACCTGAAGTCTCTAGATTTTGACTTATGGTCAATTATTGTCAATCGCTACAAAAAGCCTACTATCACTTCTATTCTCACATCCTCTAAAATCAATAAGCCTTATTATAGTTACACGGAGGAAAAAAAGAAGTTAGCTAGTCTTGATGTAAAAGCTATGCATATATTTTATTGTGTTGTAGACACAAATGTATTCAATATTATTACCACTTACACAACATCTCATAAAATTTGGAAAGTTCTTGAAGCTACTTATGAGTGCAGGTATAAAAGCAAAGCTAGCAACTCCAGGGAGAAGGATAGTCTTCATAATGATGCAAATATGTACATGATAGAAAAGGATTTAAGGTAAAACACAATCCCTTATACGAAGAAGAGCTTGTATGTGACAAATGCAAGAAGATAGACCACATCTAAGAAGATTGTACGACTGCTAGAAAGGAGAGTCACTACGAACAATCAAATGAAGGAAGATCATCGTCTCACAAGTACACTAGCACGAGCATATGGTGTGAAAGTGAAGAAATAGATTCTGAAGAAGAAGAAGAAGAAGAAGAGACCTCATCTAGCTGCAAATTTATGCTCAATGGCATTATCAAACGAGGTACAAAACAATTCTTTTGAAGAGAGTGAATCTTCTTATAATGAGTTATCTGATGCTTTCAGTGATCTATTGAAAGAACTCAAGAAAGTATTAGATAAATATAAGCAAGCTAGAAAGGATATTAAATCCTATAAGCATGAGAATGAAAAGGTTACTTGCTTATTGAATGATGCTAGAAATACTTTCCTTCTAATAATTCTATTGAAATTTTCACACTTGAGTTTAGATTGCATGAGGCACTTGATTGCATTGAAAAAAGCACTCAAGAAAATGCTAAACTTAAGGAGAAATTAGAATCAGAAAAGAAAAAGTATTCTATTGCTTTATGTAGAATTGATGCTCTTTCTGCTAAATATGAGATCTGTGCTAACTATAAAAAGTTAGAGATTAGACTAGGAAAGCAGGTAGTACAACCTACGACTCAGTCTAACATAAGACGTCCCACACGTCAGATCTTTTACAAGAGAAGCAAGCAAAGCTAAAGCTTCACACAACCATGCTTTATATTACAAGTATCCACGCACATCATGTCATCCCCCACTGTACGTTCTCATACTGTTGCACACAGTACTATTAATACTTTATGTCATTATTGTGGTTTGAATGGATACGTTTCTAATCGTTGTCAGATTAGAAAACTACTTGATATAAACTTGTGCAAATAGGTTCCCAAAGCTAACAAATGTGGATCCAAGTATTGGATACCAAAGTCTTCACCTAATATTGCAGGTGAAGATTCTCATATCAAATAGAACCATGAAACATGTTGGTGATTGCAAAGCTACAAAGGTCATCTTCCATACAATTGTACCAACATAAGTGTGGTCACTAGAACCACTTCGGTAACATGCATCCTAAATAGTTTTTAATATCTAGCACGTTCTTACTGATGTCTTGCTATTAGCTTTCATTGATATCTTTTAAATTGTCTATTGTTTGAATCAATGTGAGATATAATCCTAGCTTGACTAGCTGTTTAGCTTAAATGTTTAGTTCACACTAAATAGTCTTTTACTCACTTTCCATTAGTGTGACACATTTTTCTATATATACTATTTATTTTAATCTTTATTCTTGAAGCATGCATAGGAGCTTAATTTTGTTTTGGTGAATATGTTTTGACTCTTCGTCTTTAATATTTTTTAATGGTCACTTCTTACCGATTTATCTTTAACATGTCAAATTTACTTTGATCGATATTTTATAAGTATGTATGTTTAGCACAAGTCTTCTATTTACTTGAAAAGTATATACATATACTTTTATGTTAACCTTGTGCTTGCATAATATATTTACTATTGATTCTCAAATTTTATTGTGATTAATTTCTTATGAATCAATTACATCTTTGTCTGACAAAGCATATTTATGCATGTTTTTGATCTTGTGATATTTTCATATGCTTATTAAGGATACATAATTCATTTTTATTTATTATTGCTCATATGTTTCTTATATTTTTGTATAAATATCTTTATGGGGATATATGAGTTAAGTTCAAGTTCTATATTATTTTAAAAAGTAGTTTCAAACTTGTGCTTATCTCATACTTTAGCTATTGATTACTTTGAATAATTTATGTTCTTCCCTTTATTAGCTTCTTCCTTAAAGCCACTTTTAATGATGTTTTTCTTGACTTTTTGGTTGACATTTTGGATACATGACTTTTTTTTAAATAATTTTTCAATATCTTGATCTTAATAAACCATTCTTTGGGTATTTACTTTTTTATATTTAGAGATTCTGGATTTCGATGTTGTTCGATGATACAGCATATATTCCTTTAAGTCTAAGTTCTTAAAAGTAGAGATCATTTGGGGTACAAGCCGAAAGGGTCCTTCTGTCATACAGGTGTAAATAACCTGAAGCGACACGGTGTACTAGTCTTCGGACTACCGCTAGCTAGGAACCGGCCCCTACAGCTAACCCAAAGCGATCAATACTTCATAGGCTTAAGATTTATTAAGGTCCACTTGCAACTATCGGCTAGTTCTGGATCCAAGGTACTGAACCTAGTCCCCTAGGTTCCAGAATACATTTGCGTATCTAGGTCCCACATTTTGATTTACAAATATTTTAGATTTTATTGTTACCCAATGATTTTACAAACATATGGATAAATGTAATTGATACATCTTATGCTATATACTACATTGTTCTAAGATTTTTTTTAAGCCTATAGAATGTAATTGATTTCATATTGCACTATTTTTTCTTAAATCCTCGGTTATTAAAGAAAAATTTGTTTTGGGTTCAATCCTATAAAGGGTCTGTCTGTCACCACTGCTACGACTAAAGCGAAGCAGTACTTAAGTGTTCCCCGGTGAACTTCCGTTACACTACCAAAATACAGTAAATTAGCGACGGAACATTAGCGACGGAAATTTTCCGTCGACGTTAGCGACGGCTTCGTGGCCGCTCGCCGACGGATTACCGACCACACGCCGTTATATTTTTTATTTTAATTTTAGGGGGAGGAAAGGTCCCACATCCGTCGCTAGGTGTCGGAGATATAGTGACGGATCGCTTGTCGTCGCTACGCAGCCGATTATTTGGCTGGAACTGTGTAGAGAATTGGCGGAACATTTCTTCGACTATGTAGCGACGAAAAGTCAGTCGGCAAGTATCAAAAATAGCGACTACCGGGCGACGGATTCTATGCCGTCGCTATTCCGTCGCTAAATATACGTTCCAGACTTAAAATGAAACGGCGGGGGAACTTTTCGTATTCCCCCCAAATTCACTCTCTCCCCTCTCTCTCTCTCTCTCCCGCGGCTTCGGTGATCGGCGTCGGCGTCGGCGTCGGCGTCCTCTCCTCTCTCTCTCCCGAAGGTAATCCCCTCTCTCTCTCTCTCTCTCTCGATCTCCCTCTCTCCCTCTCTTGCGGTGTCGTATAGGGGCAGCGGGGGCGGCGGACTTGGGGCGGGGACGTCGGAGCTGGGCGGCAGGCTTGGGGCGGGGCGTCGGGGGCTGGGCGGCTGGCTTGGGTCGGGGCTGGGCGGTGGGCTTGGGGCGGGGGCGTCGGGAGCTGGGCGGCTGGCTTGGGGCGGGGGCGTCGGGGGCTGGGTGGCCGGTTTGGGGCGGGGGCGTCGGGGCTGGGCGGCTGGCTTGGGGCTGGGGCGTCGGGGGCTGGGCGACGGGCTTGGGGTTGGGGCGTCGGGGCTGGGCGGCTGGCTTGGGTCGGGGGCTGGGCGGTGGGCTTGGGGCGGGGGCGTCGGGGCTGGGCGACGGGCTTGGGGCGGGGGCTCGGGGGCTGGCGGCCGGCTTGGGGCAGGGGCGTCGGGGGCTGGACGGCGGGCTTGGGACGGGGGCGTCGGGGGCTGGGCGGCTGGCTTGGGGCGGGGGCATCGGGGGCTGGGCGGGGCGTCGGGGGCTGGGCAGCGGGCTTGGGGCGGGGGCGTCGAGGGCTGGGCGGCGGGCTTGGGCGGCGACGTCGGGGGCTGGGCGGCTGGCTTGGGACGGGGGCGTCGGGGGTTATGCAACCGACGCACAGCCATAAGCACTCTTTATATATATATGCAACCGAACTACTGGGCGGCGGGCTTGGGGCGGCGGGCTTTGGTCGGGGCGGCGGGGGGCTTTGCTTCTCAATTTAACTGAGCTTATATTGGCTAAATAATGTGTTATCCATATTGGGTGTTATCCATTAGTTTGGTGGTGTTTGGATTAGTAAATGTGAATATGGGGTTTGGGTTCATGGTGTATATGTTCACTGTCTCAAGGACAGTGCAAGTTCTTCATCTGCCTTCTTTGTTAAGAATATCCTTAGGACATTCGCTTCACCAAAGTCACTGAATAAGTGAAATTTTTCCTGGAAAACCGACCCTTAGAGTGTATCAGTTGTGTGCTTCTATATAGATGTATATATCTATACGCTGTGTATACATATGTGTATGTGACAATCTCAGTTAGCGACGGACTAGTGACCGATTAGCGACGGATATTTCCCGCTCCATTTGCGTTAATCTACGGTACGACATGGTGATCAGGACATAGTCCCTGCAGCCATTCGACTGGCGAGGCAGAAACTATGTAGCCGTAGATAAAGTTGACTGTCCTCCGACCCTCATCCCTCGGCAATGATGATACGACTACCTATCACTATATCTTATATAGTAGTAGATGATGTCTTAGTATTACATTATGTGAGTTCATCTTGATTCTGTTATATCCTTCAGATACTAGATACGATAAGAACATATACTACACCATATGTACAGAACATAGATGATTCACACTAATGTATGCTAGAATGAATCTTGTGTTGTGTTCTGAGCCATCCGTTCTCACACTTAAAACACATAGGAATTAGTAGTGTGAGAGCGCCGGAGAGAGTGAGAGTGCCGAAGGGGGAGAGGAGAGAGTGAGAGAGTAAAATGGTACGACATGGTGAAGTAGTACTGTATTTTGGCTCCAGCTCCAGCTCCATTTGCATTAATCTACGGTACGACATGGTGATCAGGACATAGTCCATGCAGCCATTCGACTGGCGAGGCAGAAACTATGTAGCCGTAGATAAAGTTGACTGTCATCCGACTCTCACCCCTCGACAATGATGATACGACAACCTATCACTATATCTTATATAGTAGTAGATGATGTCTTAGTATTACATTAAGTGAGTTCATCTTGATTCTGTTACATTCTTCAGATACTAGATACGATAAGAACATATACTACACCATATGTACATAACATAGATAATTCACACTAATGTATGCTAGAATAAATCTTGGGTTGTGTTCTGAGCCATCCGTTCTCACGCTTGGCAAAAAATCGAATTTTTTATACTTTATCGGCTTTCGAAAATGTACTCAAATTACATGATGGTTCCTTTAGTTAGCTTGCTTATCTTACAATTATATTATTTGTGACTATCGATCTTACCAGATGGTACCCATGACCCGAGGAGCGGTACGTCGTTTGAGGGAAACAGTGAATGCTGAGCTGGCTCCTCCTACAGTTAAGGAAGTGGCACCGGTTGCTAGTGAGACCGGGAGTTCTATTCATCCAGCACCGGTAGCTAGTGAGACCGGGAGTTCTATTCATGCAGCACTTGCAAGGGACGACATCTCTCCTCACGCCAAAGATCTCACTTTTTCGAGGTGGTTGCGTGATCGTATCACTGAGCGTTTGCGTGAGCTGCGTGGTTCTCATTAGCTATTAGTACTTATTTGTATTAGACTATTTGTATTGGGTTATTTTTGTATTAGACTATTTGTATTGGACTACATATATGTATTAGTACTGTGTCAATCTCTGGATTGTATTGGACGACGACATGGTGATCAGGACATAGTCCCTGCAGCCATTCGACTAGCGAGGCAGAAACTATGTATCCATAGATAAAGTTAACTGTCCTCCGACCCTCATCCCTCGGCAATGATGATACGACAACCACAAGAGAGGATACTCTGAGAGATCCATCTGAGTACGACGTATACTCTTAGAGATCACCTTTACAAGAATGATATCAGTAGTAGGATTGAGTGTTGGAGGAGATATTTTCAGAGTATACGTCCTACTCAGATGGGTCTCTCACCGTTACTATTTTTTCTGACAGCAAGGTGGATGTGCTCCGTCAACAGATTCTTGCTCCGAGCCAAAACTTTGCCCCGAAGCTCAAGTGGACATCCTTCGTGTAGAGCTCGAGTGAGAGATTCCTGACAGCATGGTGGTCTCCTTTGTCAAAGTATCCGTGCTCATCCCACATATGTGGGACGAGCACGGATACTTTAACAAAGGAGACCACCATGCTGTCAGGAACCTCTCACTCGAGCTCTACACGAAGGATGTCCACTTGAGCTTCGGGGCAAAATTTTGGCTCGAAGTAAGAATATGTTGACGGAGCACATCCACCATACTGTCAGAAAAAATAGTAACGGTGAGAGACCCATCTGAGTAGGACGTATACTCTGATAATATCTCCTCCAACACTCAATCCCACTACTGATATCATTCTTGTAAAGGTGATCTCTCAGAGTTAACGTCATACTCAGATGGATATCTCAGAGTATCCTCTCCGGTTGGATTGTGTTCTGAGCCATCCGTTCTCACACTTAAAATACATATGAATTAGAACTGTGTTTTATATTTTCGGTGAACCCAGGGATTTGATTCTGTATTTTGTATTTTGGTTTCTGTATTTTGGCTCCAGCTCCATTTGCATTAATCTACGGTACGACATTGTGACTGTCCTCCGACCCTCATCCCTCGGCAATGATGATACGACAACCTATCACTATGTCTTATATAGTAGTAGATGATGTTTTAGTATTACATTATGTGAGTTCATCTTGTTCTGTTACATTCTTCAGATACTAGATATGATAAGAACATATCTACACCATATGTACAGAACATAGATGATTCATACTAATGTATGCTAGAATGAATTTTGGGTTGTGTTCTGAGCCATCCGTTCTGATCAAGCATCTTCCTTCTCCTCTCCTCCACCATGGCTCTGGACCCATCTGCTCCTCCCTACTTCCCTTCTTCTTATTTGACTCTCTCAGCCACATATGATATCCACCTCAACTGTAGAGTCGAAAGAGAAGAAGTGGGCAGGAAGAGGAGGGGGAAGCAGCACAGACGGCGGCATGACCCAGAGGAAGTACAAATGTTTTCTTCAACATCCGTAGAAGAACCCTTAATGTGACAACCATGTTACCCGGTGTCGAAAGACTAACATGTCATGATTTTCTAAGCCGTGTGTTTTGACATAATCCTCCCAACTCTTTCCTCCTATGTAGTATGATTACTACATAGGAGGAAAGAGTTGGAAGGATTATGTCAAAACACACGGCTTAGAAAATCATGACATGTTAGTCTTTCGACACCGCGGTAACATGGTTGTCACATTAAGGGTCTTTGACAAGGTGATATGTTGTGAAAAGATATATCCTTATAGTTCTCCTACGGATGTTGAAGAAAACTTCTGTACTTCCTCCGGGTCATGCCGCCGGCTATGCTGCTTCCTCCTCTTCCTGCCCACTTCTTCTCCCCCGACTCTACACTTGAGGTGGATATCATATGTGGCTGAGAGAGTCAAATAAGAAGAAGGGAAGTAGGGAGGAGCAGATGGGTTCAGAGCCATGGTGGAGGAGAGGAGAAGGAAGATGCTTGATCAGAACTTGAGGTGGAAAAGTTGTAACGTTGATGGCGTGAGAGAGGGAGAGGGTGAATGGGGAGGGAAGTGGCTGCGCCTTTGGCTCGCTCAAGCGGTATTTGTCCTCCGACCCTCATCCCTCGGCAGATGATATGACACCTATCACTATATCTTATATAGTATAGATGATGTCTTAGTATTACATTATGTGAGTTCATCTTGATTCTGTTACATTCTTCAGATACTAGATACGATAAAACATACTACACCATATGTACAGAACATAGATGATTCACACTAATGTGCTAGAATGAATTTTGGGTTGTGTTCTGAGCCATTCGTTCCCATACTTGGGCAATTAAGCACGTGAAATAGAACTGATTATGTTTAGTTTGTCTTAACGATACAGATTTTCACATCCAAATTGAAATGGATCGTTACTTTGTTGATCGTACATGGATGTACGCGGATCAACCTCCTGGACTATGTACTTATAAGTATTGACCGTATCGGATTATATCGATCTATCATTTTGGTTTGGGTCGTACGGTTGGTATTGGTCTTAGCGAATTGGTATCGTCCTATCCGATGTATCGGCCGTATAGCTAGGATTCATATTGGCCTTATCGATTTGGTATCGTCATATCCGATATCGTCGTGTTGATATTATATACCTTTTCGGATTAGTATCGTGGAAGTTTAGTAACAACTGTAACTGGCCAATCACGATCTGGGACTCTCTTGCAATGGTATTCTAGCTCGAGAAGAGAGAAATTCAAGTACAGTTGTTACTAAACTTTCTACGATACTAATCCAAAATGGTCTATACTAACTAACACAGCCGATACCTATCGGATATGGCTGATACCAAATCGATAAGGCCAATATGAATCCTAGCTATACGGCCGATACATGTACATCAGATATAGGACGATACCAATTTGTTAAGGCCAATACCAATCATATACGTCCTATACCAAACCGATAGACCGATACTAATCTGATACACTAGATACTAAGTACATCCGGCCTATACCAGCGGATCCACCAATTACTGCAATAGGCCCAACGACTCCAGTTACATCCTGTTATTGGTGAGTACATGATTACATAGTAATTCTGTTAGTCTTGTGAGACAGATTTTTACTCTCTCATGCTATCAACGTCACAACTTTTTCAGTGCTGCTCCCTCTAATGATGATGAACGCAAAAAACCAACGTCACAACTTTTACAATTTGAGTAAATTTCTTTTCCCTATATGAAATTTTTGTTGTCAGAGAGATGGCTACTAGGACTCGCCGAGGTGGTACTGCTAGTCGAGGAAGGGGCCGAGGCAAGAAACCCTTGGAGGTCGACACGGAGGAAGTCCCCGTCGTCAAACAAGAGCCGTGACTGTTAAGGAGGAGATGTTACCAAAGGTCGAGGTCAAGAAGAACCGATGACCATCAGGAAAGAGATTGCTCCCAAGCTTGAAGTTAAGGAGGAGCCACCGTCAGAGTAGTAGCAACGGGACCGACCCTTCTGTCCCTACAGAAGACCTCAACCAGATTGAGCCTTCGTATGCAAAGTGGCTGATAGAATGGTACATGCCCCAACGCAACTATGATCCCTGGCTGTGAGGATTCATCGTCTGACTTGCGGTCTTTGCTGAGGCCAAAGTCGATTTTCCTATGTATTTTGGAATATTTGTGAAAATTTTGGAATATATGTGGGAATTTTGGAATATTTGTGGAATTTTGGAATATTTGTGCTATGATCGGATTATAACGACGGATATTAGGTTACTCTTCAGGATAATTGATGTCTATTTTATATTAACAAATTTTGGTCTATATGATTCTTAGATGATTGGTGTGCATTAAATTCGTATGTGCATATTTGGTCTATGTGATTCTTGGATAATTGGTGTGCATTATATATTTGGTTTATGTGATTGTTGGATAATTGTGTGCATTATATAATGGTTTGGTTTATGCATATTTTTGCGAACAGGAAAAGCGCTGTAATTTTTTTTTAAAATATTCTCAGTTAGCGACGGACTAGTGACCGTAAGCGACGGATATTTCCAGTTTTCGACTACTGTTCGACGACAAATCCGTCGCTTACTGGAGATTTAAAAATGTTTCCAGGTAGCGACGGTGGTCGACGGAATATCCGTCGGCAAAGTTCTGATGGTATATATTCGACGGAATAGCGACGACCTTTCCGTCGCCACGGTTCTGGAAATACCAAATTTCCAGAACCTGATCGACGAATTATTCGTCGGCTTACCGTCGCTAATCCGTCCTTTGTAATCGACGGCGTTCGACGGAATAGCGACGGAAGGATACACTCTGATACGCTATTACGACGGTTTACCGACGAACCGTTACGTCGTTATTGTATACACAGTTCAGTATTAATACTTGAAATGGACGACAGTCCGTCGAAAAGTAGTCGCTAATGCTTCGTATTTTGAAGTCGATATGTCGTCGCTATTCCGTCGCTTGACGACTACGTAGCGACGGACCTTGATTAGCGACGAGCTGATTGCCGACGGATTTTTTGGCCAAGATCCGTCAGTGATCGGTCGCTAATTGAAATTCCCGTCGGACAGGCGACGGATCGGGCCGTCGCAAAATCGACAAATTTTGGTAGTGTTAGCTGGGACAATACCCCTACAGCTAATCCAAGATTGATCAACACTTTATAAACTAAAGATTTATTGAAATCTAGTTGCAATTGTTATCTGATGGATTTTGAATTTTAGATTTGATGGATAATATATTTAATGATTTAATTTTATAAAAGGTGACATATATTGATCTTCATAGGTTAATGTATGTCATCTTTTGATACGTTCATTTTTTTGTCATACTATTCGATATTCAGACGTGATGATCTTGTGACTACTCATTGAATATTATATTCTTGTGATTTCGTCTTTAACTTGTGTAATATTCAATGATTTTGAGCTTTATATTATTATCTTCTTATTCAAGTTACTTACTGTCTACAACAGTAATTCTTTGCGGGAGAGAAGGCATGCAAATTGAATCTCTCTCTCAAGTGTTTCTTTTCTTTAACCTCACGGTTGTCAGGTGGACACCGTGCTAAGGCTTTAAAAGGGAAAAAATGAACTTTGATAAGAAGACCTAATATTTTTGAATTAGTTTCCTACTTCCGAAAATATGTCTCTGAATTTTATTTTAAAATTTTGTCAATATTATTTTTTTTGGATATAGCCATTTAAAGGTGGAGCAGTTAATTATTTTAAGCCAATTATCCCCTTGACATGCCATATATATCTAGATTACACTTTCTTTGGACATTTATCTAGTTATGTTTATTTGTTCAAATAAATTTATTTATGATTTATAGATTCTTTTATGAAATTGTTTTCGTAATTCGAATCGCCAGCTTTCAATCTGAGGACTAAATGGACGCATTCGAACATTTACTAAGACAGTTTTTCGTAATAAATTCCACATTTTTGAAAAGCCTTTTTGATTTTTTTTATGAATATGTCCGGTACTCAAATTATTATTAAAGACAGTTTTCAAAATCTTTTAATGTCTTGAAATATATATTATATATATATATATTATATATATATATATCTAATATATATATATATATATATATTGGAGATATATTTTGTTTGTTCATCTTTAAGCATTTATTCATTGGATATCTCTTTTATTTGCCTAAAAATGATATTTGTTTTAAGTTTGGGACTTTACATGCTTTTGATCAAAGGAAAGAAAGATGCATATCTTGGATATTTCTTAGATCTTGTGATTATTTATTTTATCTATTCTTGCATATAAATTTCTTCGGAACTAGATACTCATATTTTAAGGGGGAGAAAATTTAATTATTTCAATTCTTTTATGCCCTTAATATGTGGTATACCCAGTTCATCATGGACATATATTCTTTTACTTAAAATATCTTGTTGAGTTGTTCATAATATTTGGATTTGTATTAGATGAGAGAATATATGATTATTATTATTTATTTTTAATTCTCTCATTCGAGTTTCTAAAAGTTATCTTGCCAAATATATATTTGATTATTCCTTGAGTTTATATTAATTTTGGCATTTCTTATTGAGATTTTATATCAAAGTTTTAATTCTATATTTAGACTGGTCACTTTGCGGGTGAGCATTCAAGTCGACTGAATTTTTCCTTCTCAAGTATTTTGTCTTCATTACCTTCATGTTTTATAATGGATATACATATATCATGCTAAGGTAATTGAATTCAAATGCATGAACTTTGGTATAGATTTTGAATAGAATCTAGTATATTTATTTTGATTTCTTTTTCAATGATTATACTCCTTATGGAATTGATTCATTAATTTGTATGGGCAAATTATGAATTATATTTTTTGATCATTGTTAAAAGTTTTATTATGTTTTATTTTTAGTATACTACATCTGCGAATTTCTATTCCTCGCAATTTATTTATGACCAGTGATTGATTTCTACTATATTTATATTTTTTTGGTCTATTTCAAAAACAATATGATGAACAAAATATGTTTTGAATGTTATTTTGGATTTCTAGTTGGTAACTATTTATTGATTGATTTTTTTAACCAACTATACTGTGTTGACAAGTTTTTATTCTTTAGTTATGCAATTTTCTAAAACTTGTCGTTACACTGTTCTCCTATTCCTTTGATCATGATTATTTTTGCTTTCCTCCTTTACTTATGCTTGAGTTCATTTTAGCTCTAATTACGGGGGAGCTTATTTTTATCATGTCAAAGGGGAAAAAAAAGTTTAAGTTAGCACACAATATTCTAATATTATGTGTTTATTAGTGATACATGCATCTATTGTATATATATTAAACTTAACCGATTTGCCATAATCAAAAAGGAGGAGATTGTTAGCCCAATGATTATATCATATTTTTTAATATGGCTAATAAATTAAGTTTAACATAATGATGACACTAATATTCATGTAATCACTATCATCTTGCTACTTAAATTTAGCATTGTTCTAAATGTTCTATATCATATTGCTATGCTTGTATCATTACTTAAACTTAGCATTGTCCTAAATGTTATATATCATATTCCTATGCTTGTATCATATTGTTTTGTTCGTTTAACATGTTCTTATAGACATGCAGTAAGCATGATCAAGCTTTGTCAAACCAGGACATATGCAATAGAGAATTATTAATAGGCAAAATACGGCATTATTCAGATTTCCAGATCTGTTTATCTTTGGACGACCGCCGTCAAGAAAAAAGGCGTCTTCAAGTCTGCTCAAATATTTGAAGAAAGGCGTCATCAAAGGGCTCTTGGTTTTCCTATTTTATCATATAATTTTCATTATTTATTGAGTCTAGGAATACGATGTAAACTGCATCGTACTGACAAATAGGCTATCCAAGAAATGTTTTCAAAATACCATTTCATTTTGAAAATAAGTCCACTTACAAAAGCCCAAACTACTTCCTGACTGCTTGATCTTTTCAAAAAGCCCAAAACCAATTTGCAAAAACCCTGACAGAACTCCAACAGAATTCGGCCCGAATTCGGCCAGAGTTCGGTTAGTGCCCGTTGGATTTTGAACTTGGTCTTCCCGCAGTTACGGATCTTGCCGAGATTTTCTCATAGAGTTCTGCCCAAATTCTGTCAGAATTCTGCCTTTAGAAAAACTATAAATAGAGAAGGATTTCGATCATTTCAATACACCAATTCACTTTTATATCTCTTCTCTATAAGCCTACTACTTCTTCCAAAGTGTACTGAGCTATTCATTTTCTAATTCCAAGCCAGTTACAATCCTCTAGTCGATTTGCCAGTGCGGTACGGTCTAGAAGTTTCAGAGTGATTGTAATCAAAGGCTTGATTGAATAAAGACACTTCACAATTGAAGTTGGTTGAGTACTTCGGATCAAAGCTCGCGTTGTAGAAGTTACAAGAACTTCAGATGAAAACTTGTGGTATTTTCCAATCACTACCAAAATAACCAACTTTAGCGACGGCCACATCCGTCGCGAATTCGTCGGTAACATAAATTACCGACGGCATAGCGACGGATATTTGATGAAATGGCCGTCGGGAAATACGTCGTCGCTAAAATTTGTCCGTCGCTAAGACCGTCGGACAAATGATTAACCGACGGACTAGCGACTGATTACCGACGGTTGCCTTTCAACGGATTAGCGACGGATTAGCGACTTGTTCCCGTCGGTTTACATGGCATATAATATTAAAATATCCGTCGCTAAGCCGTCGTAAATAGGTCGGTAAAAGCGTATCAGAGAGGTTCCTGATACGCAACATCGGTCGCTATTCCGTCGCCATCCCGTCGTTAACCTCGACGTTATAGCGACGGATTAGCGACGGGTAGGGCGTCGGCCTGGTTCTGGAAAGCTTCCATAATTCCAGAACCATGTCGACGGATAATGGGTCGCTAAGCCGTCGCTAGTCCGTCGTCATCCTCGACAGATTAGCGACGGATTAGCGACCCATTATCCGTCGCTAAGTCTCTGGAAACCTACCATATTTCCAGAACCATGTCGACGGATTTGCCGTCGCTAGGTAGTCGACATTCCGTCGCTAATATTAATTGTACCCAGTTAGCGACGGAAGTTCCGTCGCTAGTTGGTCGCTAGATCGTCGCTACCCTGCAAATTTATTTCAACCAGTTAGCGACGGATTGTCCGTCGCTCGTACCGTCGGTAACTGCAAATATTTATATAACCCAGTTAGCGACGGATTTTCCGTCGCTAGTAAGTCGCTCATCGGTCGCTAAAAAGATATATCCGTCGCTAATGAGTCGCTAGTCCGTCGCTAAATGCAACATTAATAAAAAAAAATTACAGAAACATTCTATTTCCTTTTCGTAAATATTACACATATTCATATATCCAATATCCAAACATCCATGTACGATCAACAAATATCCAAATATCCAAATTCATAATATCCAATATCAAACAGAAATATCCAAACATCTATGTACAAATATCCAAACACAAATACACAAATTCATAATATCCAAACATTCATGTACGCTTCCAAAATATCCAGAATTCAAAATCCAAAAACAGTACAAATATCCAAAAATAGTACAAATATCATTGAGATGGATCGCGTCGTCGTTCGGCTCTGCGGATGTACTCTTCCACCATGTACGCCGGCACCTGGGACAACACATGCTCTGGAAGCGTGCGGAGCTGCTCTGGCGACATCAAGTCCATGAGCCCAATGAGCGCAGTATCCGGTACCAGGCGGACCTCGGCAGAACGGTCAAATGAATAACGTCCAGGGTCGGAAGGACCGACAACCGCACTAGACGGACCGGGAGCAGACGGATCTGGACCGGGAGCAGAAGAAGGACGCGGAAGGCGCTCCAGCACATCCGACATTAGACTCCGCATTTCCGACATATCGGAGGTGAGAGTCGCAAGCTGCGTCCTCATATCGTCCGACGGGGGCGCGGGAGGAGGCGGGGGCGGTGGATATCTCGGAGTCGCGCCCTGCAACGACGCCGCCAGGGAACCTACGCCGTAGACGCGCCCTTTATTAAAGCCGTCGACAGACTCTACGAACACGTCGTCGTAGCGAGCGGCCATAGAAGAGGGCGTCTGGGTGGGCGTCGTTTCGCCGACAACCTCGGCAGGGGGCTCAATCTGACTAAGGGCCTCACGATATGCAGCCTATCCAATGAATGTGTTTATACTATAAGTTTTCCTAAGTTATAATCTAAATCCTATGTTTCCCTAAGTTATAATTTGAATCCTACGTTCACCTAATTAAGTTAACAATAATTATATTTCTAATATAAATCTCATAAACGTAATTACTTACATCAGTCGCCTGGGCCCTCGCGTCGACGAAGCTCCCGTCTGCCCGCCTCTTGTGTGTATGCAGGAATACATCGTAGACGGTGACCGACTCCGGCTCTCTCCCCTCCTTTACCGCCCGTTGTGCCTGCATACGAAATATACGTCGAATTTAATTAACTACGTATATTAATAGTACCGAATTTAATAGTGAAATGAATTTGCGGTATCTCACCAAATCTGCACGCGTCGCTGCGTGGGGCCTTGAACCTCCCGTATGCAGACCAGCGGCCTGTCTGCTCGCCTTCGCTTTCTCTGATTTCTCTCTGTACTGAGCAGTATTCATCTTATCCAACATCTGCTCGTAGTACTCCTCCCGGAGCCACTTCTTCCTCGAATGCGCCGTACGAACGTCGTACACCGCATCCCGTATCTTCTTCCCGGCGGCGGCTTTGTAGGCCTTGCGAATCAACTCCTCGCGATGGGGGGGCCACCAGAACGTCGTCTGACATACAAATTAAATTATCACGTAATTAAAAAATTAGTGGATTAAAGAATAATTAATAATTAACCAAAAGATATATATATACCTTCATCTCCTCGAGCCAGACGTACTGCATGTTCTGAGGCACCTCAGAAAAAATTGAGGTAGGGGCCATGGTAGTTTTCCCCGGATAATTTGCCCGAGTATCCGGGCAGCATCATACGGGAAAAACCTACAAAGAAGCAAAGACTGGATTATTAACTTGAATAAATGAAACAAATTTAATAAATTAACTTAAATTTACTTACGTATCACCCGCGGGCCATAGCTCTCGTCGGTTCTCGCCTATCGGCCTCTCTGGAGGCGTCGGAGGATCCGCGGGTCCGCGGATGTACTCACCGGTAGCAGGATGAAGCTGAATCCGGGGGTACTCCGGAGCCCACCCTGCAGTAACTGATGGTGTACCCGCTGGTGCATCCGGGGGCGGAACGGATCTGCTAGCGGATGGAGTCTCAGGCCTCGATGAAGATGAAGGTCCATGCGCAGAGATAGATCGACGGCGGGAAGAGTCTGTGGCCGGGCTCTCCAGGTCGGGATCGGAGGACTCTATATCCGGGGAATGTGGAAGGCGACCACGACCGCTACCACCACGACCGCTACCATCACGTCCACGGCCAGTGCCGCTACCACCACGATCGCTACCATCACGTCCACGGCCAGTGCCGCTACCACCACGCCCACCACGGCCAGTACCGCCACCACCAGCACCACTACCATCACGTCCACGGCCACTGCCAGCAGCACGAGTGGTAGTGACCATGACCTGTAAATAGAACACATAAATATAATTAATAATATAGAAGTATAAATGAATATAAAACTGAACTAAAATATATATACCAGCAGCAGGGCGGCGAGTGCCGTCAAGACAATGAGAACTAAGAGTGCCATCTGTAAAAAGAAAATCATACAATAAGTAGATGATCGAACGACAAAACATAAACTGAAATAAGAATGTGTCTGTCTAAACTGAATTCACTAAGTTAGTTGTAAGTGCTTCTAATATATACCGATATTTAATCTAATCATCGTTATCGTCCTCGTCCTCATCGTCATCGTCATCGTTCTCATCCTCATTCTCATCGTCGACTTCATCTATATCATCATCCTCATCGTCGACTTCATCTGTATCATCATCCTCATCCTCATCCTCTTCTTCTTCTTCTTCTTCTTCTTCTTCTTCTTCTTCTTCTTCTTCTTCTTCTTCTTCTTCTTCTTCTTCAGGCTCAATACTTGGGACAAGATGCCTCTTTCTCCCCTGGTTGACAGCTAAGTCTTGTATATCAACCTCTTCCTCCCCTCTATTTTCCTCAGCATGAGGTATATCGACATCTTCCACGTCCATGGTATTCGACTGTTGTCCCATGTATTGGGGCTTCTCGATCTGGTCCTCTTGGTATGCTGGGTCTCCAACGTTGAATGTATTTCTAGATTTAATCTTGCATACTGTCCACCAGTCAAATCGATCTCTACGACGCCTTGGGTAGCTTGTATAGTAGACTTGAACAGCCTGACTTGCTATCGCAAACGTGTCGGACCCTCTATACCTCCTGCGATAATTTATATCGACGAATCCAAATTGTTTATCGATTCTCCAACCGATATTTGGTCTCGTATCGAACCACTCACATTTGAACATCACAATATGCATATCATATGGGGCACTATATTGTAAATCTACAATCTCCCGAAGCACTCCATAATAGTCAAAGTCCGGCTCGTCGTCATAGATGGTGCCTCTTATGCAAACACCAGAATTCTTGGTATCGAAGCCGTCATTGAGAAATTCAGCATTTATAGCATGCTGAGTTGACTTAAACTTGAAGCCATTAACGACATAGCCTGACAAAGTCTTTGCATGCTTCTTCGGTCCCAATGCCAAATAACGAATGCTCTCATTTATGAGTGTTGTTTCAGGCAATAAAACCTGTAAACATGTATTGATAATTTAAATATTTTAGCTGCATATATTTTAATGGTAGCCGCATAACATATTATCTCAGTTACTTACGTATTTACGAAACCAGGACGGAAAGGTACAATCAACCTCTCTTTGAAGTCCCTCATCTGTAATATATGGTGTCCTCATTTTGACTTCACCTCTAAATACACTGTTAGAGAGAATAAAAATAAGTGTAGTCACTTAATTCACCAAATTAGAGATTATAACGAGGCGTAGTCACTTACTTCTCCAAATCTTTCACTTCTTGTATGTCACAATTTAACAAGACATATCGGTGAGCGGTATCATACTCATCGTCGGTCAACCACCGTTTCTTACTAGCCCCAATAGGCTTGCCCCTTTAATTGAATATACCTCCATCCTCAACATCTTCTTCATTCCTTTGAGGTCTATTTCGATTTGTCTCGACATGAGTATCGAAATAAATGGAGCAAAAATTTGACACCTCCTCGATAAGATATGATTCACATATCGAAGCCTCTATATGAGCCTTGTTGCCAACTTTCTTCTTTAGATGGTGTAGGTACCTAAAGAGACAAATTATCTTGAGAATTGACAATGAATTGTAAAATCCACTTAAATTTCACTTAAATTATATCGATTTTTATTTACCTTTCAAAGGGGTACATCCATCGATAATGAACAGATGCACCGACACGGGCTTCGTATGCTAGATGAATCGGTAGATGCTCCATGCTGTCGAAAAAGCCCAGTGGAAATATTTTCTCTAACTTGCAGATTGTTAAGACAATCTTCTTCTCAAGTTGTACCATATGTTGCACCGTCAGCTTAGTTGAACAGATATCCCTGAAGAATGTAGACAGCTCGGCCAACGGAACCCATACAGCAGAAGGCAACAACTCTCTCAAAGCAATAGGCAGTAATCTTTCCATAAACACGTGGCAGTCGTGACTCTTTATTCCCGTTAGCTTGCGTTCATTGAGATCAACGCATCTAGACAAATTCGAAACATAGCCGTCGGGAAATCTTAAATTAGATATCCACTTGCAGATTATTAATCTATCTTCCTTGCTCAATGTGTATGGCGCTATAGGCTTACTTAATTGTCCACCAGCACCCCTTTGTATCAAGTTCAGATGAGGACGCTTGCATATCTCGGCTATGTCTTGTCTTGCTTTTGGATTGTCCTTCGTCTTTCCTTTAATATCCATGACGGTATTGAAGACATTATCGAACACGTTCTTTTCGATATGCATGACATCAAGATTATGCCTTATAAGATTATCTTTCCAATAAGGCAAGTCCCAGAAGATACTCCGTTTGGTCCAGTTATGGCTTTGTCCGAACCCCTCGACACGATGGTTCGATGGATCTTCCATTGCGGTGGGCAATTCCTTTACAGCTTCCCAAATATCGTATCCCGAAAATCTGGCAGGAGGTTGAGAAAATTCTTGTTTTTCATATCTGAACGCGTCCTTATTCTTTCTCCAAGGATGGGTCGCGGGCAGAAATTGACGGTGACAGTCAAAGAAAGAAGTTTTTCCTCCATGCCTAAGGCGGAACGCCTTACTATTTTCTATGCATATCGGACAAGACATGTTGCCGTGCGTACTCCATCCCGACAGCATACCGTATGCTGGAAAATTATTGATTGTCCACATGAGTGAAGCTCTCATCTGAAAGTTTTGTTTCCTGGAAATATCATAGGTCGTGGCGCCGATCTCCCACAGCTGTTTCAGCTCATCCACCAACGGCTGTAAATATATATCGATGTTCTTCGTCGGATTTTAGGACCGGGTATGATAGCTGTCAGAAACATATAAGGAGTCTTCATACATATCCATGGTGGCAGATTGTAAGGGGTAAGAATGACCGGCCAGCATGAGTACTGAGATCCCGACTGTCCGAAAGGGGCGAAGCCATCAGCACATAGCGCCAGGCGTATATTTCTAGGCTCTGCAGCAAAATCTGGATGACACAAATCAAAATGTTTCCACGCCTCTCCATCCGAAGGATGTGACAATTCTCCTTCGTCCTTTATGCGTTCTTTGCTGTGCCACGTTATGTGTTCTGCTGTATTTAGAGACATATACATCCTCTGCAAGCGCTTCGTGATCGACAAGTAATGCATATACTTGTAAGGACGTCATTTTCTAGTCGACTTTCCTTTTCCCTGTACTGGCTTGTAACGATCTGCATTACAGAAGCTGCAACTTTCTGATACGCAATTCTCTTTGTAGTACAACATGCATCCGTTGCGACAACAATCTATCTTCTCGTACCCCAGTCCCAGTTGTCGGACCATCATCTTTGACTTGTAGAAGTTTTTGGTAGCTCTTTTGATTCCTTCGGTAACACCTCCTTGATTACTTCTGTGATCCGATTATAGCAAGCTTGTGGCAAGTTAAAATCAGACTTTATGTTCAACAACCGCATCGTCACTGACAGTGCGGAATGAGTCTCACAACCAGGATATAGAGAAGTATCTGCGTCCTGAAACATGTCATAGAACTCCTTCGCCTCGGGATTAGGATCCTCCGGATCAAAATTAGGCCCTGTCGTATCATACACCATATCTCGTGCAAGGTTCTGCAGATCTCTATAATCAACAGAGCATCCGTGGTCTTCGATGACATCCGTTGCAGCATTATCATCAAAAGCATAAGTAGCAGCTTCCGCAGCCTGTCTTTCCGAATATAGTTCACCTTGCGATGACCACAGGCCGTAATTACGTACGAAACCCTTACGGGTCAAATGATCTCTCACAGTCACCACTTCTTCGTAACGTCTATTGTGACATTTAACACATGGACACTTAATTTTGTTACCGTCCATGTACTGAGCTTTGCTCATTGCATAATTAAGAAATACTTCCACGCCTGCCTGAAAATCGTCACTCACACCAATTCTACTCTCGTGTTACCGTTTGTACATCCATGTACGATCAACAAAATAACGACTCATCCTCAATTTGGATGTGAAAATCTGTATCGTAAGACAAACTAAACATAAGAATAGCCCGATACCGATACTCATAAATTTGGATTAGGGTTAGGATGTTAGATATAAGTGAACTAGGTGATGTAGAGTACAATATAGGGAACTGTGAATGGACTGAAAGTTGCACATGAGAAGGTTCAATGAAGGGCCCATAAATGGGTTCACATGATAAGTTAGTAAGAATCCACATCACTATACATACTCCCCCCGTCTCAGGAGTGTGTCTGGCTCCTATTTAGAACAGCACAGGTCACAACATGTCCAGAATAGCAAAACAGAGCTCTACAATGTATATCGGTATCGGACTATTCCTACGAGTATTGGTATCGGCGATATCAATACTCGTGTGAATAGGAGATTGCAATATAAGTCTAAGCTATCTAGCTAACATGTATACTTGCATTTACATTGTATCATAACTTGTATCTAGTTACCTTGCTAATCATGTATATACACTTAACATATATGTGAAGACACTATACTAACATGTATTTAAATCAAGGTTCAAAGTATCGGTATCGGAATCGGTATCGGACTATATATTCCTACGAGTATTGGCATCGGCGATATCAATACTCGTGTGAATAGGAGATTGCAATATAAGTCTAAGCTATCTAGCTAACATGTATACTTGCATTTACATTGTATCATAACTTGTATCTAGTTACCTTGCTAATCATGTATATACTCTTAACATATATGTGAAGACACTATACTAACATGTATTTAAATCAAGGTTCAAAGTATCGGTATCGGAATCGGTATCGGACTATATATTCCTACGAGTATTGGCATCGGCGATATCAATACTCGTGTGAATAGGAGATTGCAATATAAGTCTAAGCTATCTAGCTAACATGTATACTTGCATTTACATTGTATCATAACTTGTATCTAGTTACCCTTGCTAATCATGTATATACTCTTAACATATATGTGAAGATACTATACTAACATGTATTTAAATCAAGGTTCAAAGTATCGGTATCGGAATCGGTATCGGACTATATATTCCTACGAGTATTGGCATCGGCGATATCAATACTCGTGTGAATAGGAGATTGCAATATAAGTCTAAGCTATCTAGCTAACATGTATACTTGCATTTACATTGTATCATAACTTGTATCTAGTTACCTTGCAATATAAGTCTAAGCAATCTAGTATTGGTATTGGCGATATCGGTAGTATCGGCGGTATCGGATCGAAGTATCGGATTTTTTTGGTATTGGAAAACAAATAATTATTAATAAATTATTTACATTTAAAAACATATAATTTATACATTTAGGCATAATTTTAAGTGTTTTAAGTATTATTTCTTAGTAGTTTTGAAAAATGAAATTAAATTAAATGAAATAGTATTATTTCTTAGGATCGGGACATGCCAAACCGTATCCGTATCGGGGAATGCAACCCATTCCCCACCCCCCCCGACCCCCCTGCCCCCATTCAACACCCCCCCCCCCCCCCGACCCCCCTGCCCTCTCCATTACCCACCCCCCCCGACCCCCCTGCCCCCATTCCCCACCCCCCTGACCCCCCTGCCCTCTCCACCCCCCACCCCCCGCCCCCCGACCCCCCTGCCCCATTCCCGACCCCCCCCCGACCCCCCTGCCCCCATTCAACACCCCCCCCGACCCCCCTGCCCTCTCCACCCCCCACCCCCCGACTCCCCTGCCCCCATTCCCCACCCCCCCGACCCCCCGACCCTCATTCCCCACCCCCCCCCCACCCCCTGCCCCCATTACCAACACCCCCCCGACCCCCTGACCCCATTCACCACCCCCCTCCGCCCTCTCCACCCCCCGCGAAGCCGACCCCCCCCACTCCCCCCCCCCCCCGGCCCCAAAACCCAAAATTAGAGAAAGAGAGAGAGAGAGAGAGAGAGAGAGAGAGAGAGATACCTGGTAGAGAGAGAGAGAGAGCCGCGAGAGAGAGAGAGAGAGCCGCGCGGGAGAGAGAGAGAGCCGCGAGAGAGAGAGAGAGTTTTGGGGGGAATGAAAAATTCCCCCCCGTCGGTTCAATTTAAGTTAGGGCACAGAACCTAGCGACGGAATAGCGACGGAATAAATTAGTCGCTACACCGTCGCCAATTAAAAGGTGTTTTCCGACGGATATATCTGTCGCCAGTTAGTCGCTAAAGTTCCCGCCAATGTTTTAAAGATTTTACCGCCAACATTTGCGACGAATAAGCGACGAAAAAGAATCCGTCGCTAACGTTCGTCGACTTAGCGACGGAAACCCGACAAATTTTTACATTTAAAATTGGAAAAAATTATGTTATGTTGTCTGTCGCTAATCCGTCGCTAAGATGTCGGAAACTGGTCGCTATTAGCGACGGAATACGTCCGTCGCTAAACTTCCGTCGGTAAAGTGGGGTATTTTAGTAGTGAATAGTGGATTCAACTGGAAGCTAGAGTTCTTCCGACTGGACTAGTCCTCAGAAGAGAAAAACCAGTATACATCCTTGTGTTTGTGTTTGCGTTTGCTCTCTCCTCTCTATTTTTCATTTACATATCTGTGATATATATATTCTGTGATCTTGCTGCTAACATTTTTAAATAGTTAATTTCTGCTGCCTACTCTATTCACCCTCCTCTAGAGTATTACGCTTTACAACTCGTTCCTACAATCGGTCCTACAATTCGCATTCGCAATGTTGAGTCCAGGGGTCCAAGTCATTCAGCAAAGTCATTCCTAGGGTAAATTATTTTACGATCATCCTCGATCATGATATGGTTCAATGACACAAACTCACAACTCTCAACTCGCAATCCTCAACCCATTCAATAGACCTATCAGTCTAAATTTGTGTACCTGGACTACAAAATCCTAAAGTCATAATCCACCGATCACAAGTCACATTATCGATTTTCAATTCTCAAGTTGCATGACATCAATCATGATTCATCCATCATAATATCACTCAAATTTTCAAACCTACTAATCATCAATCTCGAGCATCTATCTCATCGCATAATCGTAAGATCGCCTACTATAATTTTATGAGTCATATAATTCTCACATAAATGATCATCAAATCTGTCAACATTTTTGTTTCGCATAATCTGAGTAGTATCCATTCCCGCAAACTAAGTTTATCTTATCAAATCATACAACATCTATTTCTATTGAAATCCCAAGGTATAGAATCCATCTAAACAATAACATTATACACGATCATCATTCCTCGAAACATAGTACCCCCGAGTTATGCACATCGATCTTTGATACGCCTCAATACCATCTATGATATACATAACCTAATGATCTTTCTTTGTAATAAACTCTGAGTCATGCAACTAACGCTATCATCGAATTGGATATACAATCAGCTCATCAACATTCAAGATTAATTTTATTATAGCTATCTTGCGAACTAGCTACATGATTAATTCATTTAAACCCAAAATCACGTATGTTCATTTGTCTATTTTAAGTCATCGAGCAACATATTATCACAATTCGCATCATTCTATGCTAACTCAAGTCATCGAGAAACACCTATTCCAAATCCTTAGAATCATTCTCGTATATTTGAATCATTTCCATGCATGCTAACTTCCAATCATGCTAACTTTTCATATATGATTTATATCGATTCTTCGATTGTCATCCGTTCGTTTACACCTTAACTTTTCTTGATTCAATCTACTTACTCTTTCCATCAACTTTTTATAACCGACAAAATTCTAATTGCGTGGCGTCACCTTCTTGTTCATCTAACTCAAATCTCGTATGATATATCTACAATCATGACTAACTCTGTCATACTCATTTCTAAGACTTGGCACTACTCATGTCACTTGCTAATTGACCCATCGGTACCCCGATCTACAATCGATCAACATCCCCAAGGCTATCCCATACACCAATCAGGGATGAAGTTACTCGACAAGTCTTCAAAGCGATCGTTCGAATCACAACCGATCACTTTGAATCTTCGTTCGAACTATTCCTCAAAATCCAAGCATGCTCCGTCTATACTGCATCGACGCTATCATCATTCGATAGCACCTCCACCGCTAACTACCCAACATTTTATGAATCAAGTCTAACTCATTCTTGTCTGATACAATTGAATTCTGTATATAACTTGCCAATGTTGACGCAATTCTTGGTGTATATGCCTAGTCCGACTTAGCCAATCATACCTTTGTTTGCAAAAAAACAAAAGAAGTTTGATTTCTACAAATTGAGAAAGACTACAAAAAGTACAATTAATTTCTGGAGAAGTACAACTATAGGAATCTGATCAGAAAATGATCACTTTATCCCTTTAGACGATGTGATATCGAAGACACGAGCCTCTGGAGGATGCAGCAGCACTTTAGCAGGAGATTATGATCATTCGTCATCATTTGAGACTGATTGAAACTCTATTTATATAGTCCTGGAAATAACTATTTAGCAGTTATTTTGGATTGTGCGAGCTTTAGGTTGCGTACATGTTCACTTGCACGAGCGGTTACACCAACTATTGTGGACGCTTGGCATCATTTGAGTGAGATGCACGTGGTCGTGGACAGTGTAGCGGACACTTCTACAAAGTTAGTGGCATGTGCGCCACATCATCCTACTCTGGACATCAATTTGATACCTTACGCGAGCTTCATCAGGTTGCGTAGGGGCGCAATGTAGCAACTTGTGCGAGCGGTTACACCAACTGCTGTGGATGCGTGGCATCATTTGAGTGAGATGCGCATGGTCGTGAGCAATGTAGTGAACACGTTCTACGAAGTTAGTGACATGCGCGCCATGTCACCCTGCTCTGGATGTCAACTCGATCATAATGCGCATGCTTCATCAGGTTGTGCGGGGGTACAATATAGCAACTTGCACCTGAGTTCAACCTCGTGCATCCTGACACATTGTGCAAACTACTAGCTGACCAAATCTTCTCGAGCGCCGTATTGTGCAGGATTCGAACGGATTTTCCTTAATATACGTGTTGTCAGTTGTCAGGCAATGATGATGCTGTTGTAGTCTTTCGAGGAAACTGCCACGTGTCTCTTGTGCAACCTGAGGTTGGCACAATCTGAGATGGGCGCAACCTGATGTGGTGCAACTTGATGTAGGCACAACCTAATATGGCGCAACCTATTGATATGATGCATTTTGATGAGATGTCTTCTAGGTGAGTAGCATAGCTTAATTTTTAGCCTCTACAAGACTCCCTTCAAAGTTTTTGAAACTTGAATAGACTTTAAAGTTTCGAAATACTTTGAATTAGAAATGGCTGTGTCTAGGTTGCGCCAGTCAACTCGAGCCTGGTTCTTCAGTGCAAGTTGTGCGGTTCAGCCTCCCTTGCAAACTATAAATAGTCGTACCCTTTGAATTTTTTTTCATTCTTCATCATCGTTTAGGATTCCTCAAAACCCTATTTCTTCTCCTTTTTCCCGATCTTCGAGAGTTTCCTTCAACAGCTGTCAATGGCCCCCAAGCGCTCTGCTGTCGAAAAGGGCAATAATGTGGCCGAGTCCTCTATGCGAGCTCCGCCTTCATCATGTCGAGAGACGGCCAACCCAGCCATGGAGGGTAAGTAACTAACCATAGACCCGATTGTCGACACCCTATTTAAGGTTTGGCCTGATTCTGTCTTCGTGCAACCACTCTTTTTAGAGTTGGGCGCACCCTATAACTTGTGTCTCCCTTTTTAGGGTTTGGTTGCTGTCAACCCGCGTTGTACAGTGTTTCGAAAAGTTGTGTTGTCTTTTGATTTTGGACACAACTTGACATGTTGCGCGGCAAGATACGGCGCAACCTGATTACTGTGCATAGTCGCGGAACCTAATGGTCGTGCAATATCACGACCCGCACCCACCGTGAGGGTACGAGTACGTAACAACGCCCAGCCTACGCCACAGTGTCGGCAGTAGAACGCTGTTCTAGGTCATGAACTATAACTAGCATAATATGAATACTCTCCATAAGGAGGCCAACACAGAGGTATAACTCAATCACAATCTAAGGTAGAATGATAGAGATAGATAAACATGAAATCCAAAAGAGATACAGGAGATAGAAGTCTAAGTGTCTAAGGTACATAATCCCAGAAATACATCTCAAAACTCAAATACAGTAATCCACAAGTAAATACAACTCCAGACAAAATGAAATAACTATCTAAACAACCTCTACTGTGTCCCCTCTAGGCTAGCAGGCAATCCCAGGCTATCTATAAAATTTATCAACAGGTCCAGTCAGGACAGGAGCGAGTACAGTACATCTCAACAGTTCATAGCAGGTTAGAAAATATAATCATGCAGTAAAGTAAGATATAGATACTGAAGAAATGCAGTAAGTAAACAGAGAGAGAGAACTGTAATAGAAATATCTACTATAAGTAAAGAGCTACCAGTGTCTAGTGATTTAGAGCACAAAGTCGACATGTGAACGGCTTGATTTGTACATGGCTATACTAAAGAGGCGTACATGGCTATTCTACTTTGGAATTGTTCACATGGCTATTTATACTCCCCCGTACCCCCAACTAATACACAAGGATCCAAACAAGTTATGTTACGTACATGCTTCTATGTAACAGCCCCCGAAGGGTGATAAGCCCCCAAAGGGTGATATGCCCCCAAAGGGTGATAAGCCCCCAAAGGGTGATATGCTCCCAAAGGGTGATAAGCCTCCGAAAGGTGGTACATAGTAGTCCTATAAATGGGGATTCTGATAGACCCAATAAATGGGATAAGGATTCAGAGAAGACTCTGTGATCATATGAATATATGTCACAAGTGATCAAAGAACCAAAGAAGCATATGATACGTCATGTAAGTGAAACGCACAGAACATAGAGTACCCGATGCTCCTGAAGGGATAACATCTCAAGGAGGGATCCATATAGTACTAATCCGTGTGACCAACGTGACAGTATCAAGTAAAGTAATTTAATGCAGGAAATAATTCTAAGCAGGATATGAAATGATCAGAGAATGTACTCGCCTGATATCTGAATGTCCAAGGTAAAGATACTGTCCGAGGATAGATGTCTGGCTCCTAATTGGAACAGCACAAGTCACAACATGTCCAGAAGGGTAATATAAAGTACTACAATGCATTCTACATGAATAGAGCATGGCGCATTGGAATAGAGAGAAGGGTTCCTCCTTTGATGCACCGCTTGGGGATCCACAACATGGAGGAGTTAAGTGCTGCTTTGCGTCAGACTGATAACGAAAAGGAGTGACGTGATATGAGAGCGTCATTTTCCATAATGGCCATAGCGCCTACGTCTGTAGTGTCTGTCTTCTTTTTATAAAATGAAAAAGTTTGGCTTTATTAAATCCTGGCACGTTTAAGTTTTGTTGTGTAATTGTTTTGACACATCCTGCGCTTTAGATTTTTTTCGGTTTTGACAATACCAACTTCTGAACAACACGTGGCGCCTCACATGTGATTTCAAATCTTTTGAGTTCTATTCTTCTCAAAATATATGCCTAGGGACACACATGACGTTCCAGCCTTAATTGTATATAAATAGAAAGAGAGCATTCACTGTATTCTCATCTTCTTTCTAATGCTTGCAGGGGACCGACTGACAAAACTCCCCAGAACTTGTATCTGTGACCTTGGATGCTATGGAGCTGAACCACCTTGACACACACATCAGACAGCTCAGAACTCTTCATGTTTAAAAGGGCTTCCTCGAGATGGTAGGAAGGGCCTTTATACATGGGAGTTGGATGGTGGAGACACAGAACTAGGGATCGTATCACACGGGTGATGTTATTCCTACTTCCCACGAAGGGTCGTCGTTTCTCCACCAGTTGTAACACCCAGTTTTCCAGATGAGGGTAATTTTAAAATTTTATAATTATAATTATTATTTAATGATATTTATTTCATATTATGATTTTTAAATTATTTTAAACTATTTAAATTCATGACTTATGGTTTTGACGTTTTGCTAGTGAAACCCTAGAGACTGTTTGACCTAGAGCCTAACCATGTGATTATGATATTTTAATGTCATTTTTGGCCTAAGAATATTTTTGCATTTGACCTCTTTGAATTATTTTGATATCATTTTATTATTTATGATATTGTTTTGGGGTTATTTGAGTCGGGTTCGAATTTCAACTCAATCCGACTTGAAACGGGGACCCGGGGGTAGTTTGACTCTAGTGGGACCCACACACTAGTTAGGCATGGCCCACATGATATTAAATTTAGTCCACATGATAAAAATATTTTAGTTAGAGGTTAGACTAATTATTATGGATAAGGTTAGTGTGATTAGAGACTTTAGAATGACTAATTTAGCCCCAACCAATTAGCCCTTTCTTAATACTCATAGAATAGGTTAGTGGGGGCATTTTGGACCTTACCATAATAGGACAAATAGTCCCATATGGCCAGCCACTTTGGGAGAGGATAGGCTCAAGTTTATTTCATTATTCTCATCTACACTCTCTCTCTTGTTCTTCCCCAAATTTCTAGAGAGCAATCCCTAGCAAATTCTCCACCAAATCCTTCCATTTTGCCACCAAATCTTCTTCTTTCCTTCTCCATTCTAGCCAAGGAGGAAGCTACCCAAGTTTGGGAGGATTCGGAGCTCGTTCGTGTCCTTTTGGAATCTCTACGTGTCGGTGTCGCTCCGGGAAGGCTTTTCTTCGATTCGATCTACCGGGAGGTATAAATCCCTTCTCCTTTTTATTTTCTCATGCATATAGGTCTATTTTGAACCCATAGGAATGACCCCCATGGTTGTATCTCCATTTGTGTCTATTTCGTGTCTATTTGGAGGTCATAGGAGTGTCCTTTGTGTTGTGGTTGTGTCCATGTGGGAAAATCCCAAATTTGGACACACTATGTGTTGTTGTTAGGTATGAATGAATTATTACATATTTAATCTCATATTTTGTATTGGAGATGTGTTCTATAGTGTCTCATATATATATATATATATTAGGGTAGAGAGTGAGTTCTTGATATATTATGTTATATACTTGTGTTCTTTTGTCTCAAACTACCCAAATCCGTCATGATTTTTATCCACGTTTTTAATTTCAGCCCTAACTTAGAAATGTCATAACTTCTAGCTCAAAGCTCGGTTTAATCTTCCGTTTTTTTTAAAAGAAGCGTATTGAAGTTAGCTTTCCAAAAACATGTATTAATAGGCCTAATTCTTTCTGTAACTTTCTGAAGAATTATTTGAGTGTCAGCTGTACGAAAGATAAACGCGTTCTCGGTGTTTTCACGATTCCGGAAGTTTCCGGAAACGAAAACGCGATCCTTTTAAAGTTTCGGAAAGCTAACACATAGATCTATAACATACTTTAATCCTAGATTTTAATTCATGCTGAGATGGTACAGTATTGATTATTAGTAGGAGTTACTATTCGGCATATGCATTTTGTGCACCCTTGTGTGTAATAAAATATTCTATTTGATTTTAACCCATGTTAATGTATACATTATGTAATTAAATAGAAAATGCAAGCATGAGTAAATGTTTAAATAAATGATGTATGAGGTGTAAGTATCCTATCTAATATAAACATATATAAGTATGGCTTGTAATGAATATGTAGGTTCCATAGTATGTAATGTATGGTACATATAGTGGTGCAAGAGAATAAATGAATGATGAATGAATGCAAGCATGAATGTAATGTAATAATAGATGTAATATATGTAGCCTTGTTAGGAATAAAACTGGAATTTAGTTTTGTTTCACTAAATAAGAGATACATGAGAACTCATATATGTGAATGTTAACTTCCTATTGACACTTTGCTACACAACTGTCATGCCTCACTATCACTCCACACACAATGCACACTACACTATATAACCCTCACACCCTCACTCATTGACACTCTCACTCACACATTGCCTAACACTCATTCCATGATAACACACGCATGTTCTTGTGCACTTTTATGACACACACACACACCCATGAACACATACACATGCTCTTCTCTCTCTCTCTCTCTCTCTCTCTATATATATATATATATATATATATATATATATATATATATATACTATACATGGCTAAATGTGTTAATGTGGTAAATAGAGTTTTCCTATAGTTATATATACATATATGTGATATAGGGCCTAGTGTTGAATTCTCTTTTCATGTACACCTCCATGTTCACACACACACATAGCTTTAGCTTCCTTTCTCTTATGTATAATATTGAATGTGATGGCTTGTGTTTGGCTTGTATAGCCTTATGATTGGTGTGTGATTGCTAGACTAGGCTTGGTTAGGCCAAGTGAGACTTATTAGACTTGTTGGACTAGGATTTGACCTAGTTGACCTAGTTTGACTAGTCTAGTTGACTGGAGTTGACCAAGTGTTGACTTTAGTCTAGTTTGACCTAGACAGCATGCAGATGCATTGTAGATTATATTTATCATTCCCTGTGTACATCTTGACTTGTGTTGCTCTAACTAGGAGTCAGGTACCTCATCTCGGACAGTACAATTACTTCAGACATTCAGTTACGAGGCGAGTACATTCTCTGACCGTTTTATACTTGTCTGGATTTATATTCTTGCTCTAGATTACTGTACTTGATGCTGACACGATCATTATCACGGATTGGTACTATACGGATCTTCTTCTGAGATGTTATCTTCTTGTATTCACTAAATACATATTGTGATGTGCATTTCACTTACATATTGTATTTATTAAATACCCATATCCTTGTATACTCCTTGTGCATATTGTACTCTCAGTATCACATGAGTCCCAGGGATAGACCATTGTACAACTATTGTATAACATTGTACATCTATTGTATAATATTGTACATCTATTGTATAACATTGTACATCCATTGTATAACATTGTACATCTATTGTATAATATTGTACATCTATTGTATAATATTGTACACTATTGTGCAAGATAACGTAACCGGAGTAGATCCTTGTGTATTGATTTGGGGAGGGAGAGTAGAATTGGTTATGTAATCAAATCCTATTGTACAACATTGTATAACTATTGTATATGTCTATTGTACATCCACGTACAATGGAGTTACCATTGCATTTTCCTAGACTGTTTACATAACCATATTGTACTCTAAATCACAGTAGGCTTACAGTTCTTATTTATCATATTTAGATATTTTCTGTTATCAAATCTCTACTGTTTTTCATATACTTCTTACTTTCAGCGTTTCATGTACCTTACTCTATTGCATGCTTTATATTTTCTAACATGATATGAACTGCGTGAGATGTTTTGTGCTCGCTCCCGTCCTGACTGGACCTGTTGAAAATTTTACAGAGGATGGTGAGGCACCATGCACCCTTACTTGGAGTTTGCCTAGTTGACACTCGTGACCTGGACCCCAGGGGAGGTTCAGGCAGCTGCTGAGGACGATACCTTGCTTAGTATAGATAGTTTAGACTGTTTTCCTTTTATGTTTAGTTGTTGTTCTTGATTCAGAGTTTGTATATTGTAGAGATGTTGAGACTTGTATTTCATTTCTGTTGTACCTCGGTTGAGGATTCTCTTATCTATTTTATCGTGTCATATTCTATCTCTAGATTGTGATTGAGTTGTACCTCTGTGTTGGCCTCCTTATAGAGAGCATTCATATTATGTTAGTTATACTTCATGACCTAGAACAGCGTTCTACCGCCGACACTGCGGCGTAGGCTGGGCGTTGTTACGCTCTCGTACCCTCACAGTGGGTGCGGGTCGTGACACGTTTTAGTGGTGGCCCATGCAGGTCGAGTTTATGTAGTGGTATTCGAACTAGAGTATCACTACAGCCTGCAGCAGGATTAGGATTATTTTTAGAGGTACTCAATCACATTAGGAAAAACTCTTAATCAGATTCCTTTGTCTAAAATTGTTGCTTATTGACTTTCCTTGAATATAAACTGTCCTCCTTTGAATTTTTGCTTCATTCTCAGAAATTGCTCCTTGTTTTGATCTGTTTTCATGATGGTTATGAAGACAGGATCTTATCACTTCGGTTCGGGGGATACTATCGAGAGGCTAGCCACCTCTCGTCTTGTTCATCAGGGCCTCGAGACCGCAGCTCCTGTTGTGCCGACTCAGGTTGGCGTATCTGCTACATTGGAGGTGCACCTCTATCTGTACAGAGATTTTCTCTCGTCATTTCTGATTTCTCTCAGCAGCGGTGATTCATGCAACATCAGCAGCAGACCAGAGAAAACCAGCAGGGCGAGCTATCGTCAGGCCAGTCGAGGATGCACAGACCGTTGGAGATCTTGCAGCAAGTTCCGTTTTTCTTAATTCCATTCTCGTAATTGTCTTTTATAATTACCTTGAAATCCGATTCCATCTGTTCCTTGTTGATTGATTAATTTTGTCATGTTACTCTTTTGTTGTGTTTGTTTTTTTTTTCTTCTGAGAAAATCATATGGGCTAGGTCGCCTAATTATGGGATCTAGAATCCTCGATAGTCATGTTAGTTGGCATAGTGAGGACATGTAGTCAGATTTCAGATGTATTTCTTGGGTATGGGAATTTAAGGTTTTCGCCGTCGCATGCGACTATACGAAAATTTTAAATACCGTGAACCTAGAGGTACGTACCTTAGTCAAGGACTCTGTGATTATCGTAGCCTTGCTCACTAGCATGATGAAGACTCTGGACAACATGATTTTGGACAGACGCATATGATTAGCAGATTGTATCTTGAGAAGGTTTAAAACATCATACCCTTTTTGTTGTTATAAATGACTTAGGAGTCGGGATATTTAGATTGTAGAGCTTGTTCATAGGTAGTTCCTTCATAGTATATAGATATGGTGACTTGTAGAGTGTCTGTACCCTAGATGTGATAGTTAGCATTGGTGCTAGAATAGTAACCCATTGCAGATAATTCCCTGTTATTATGATACCAACCAGTTACGTATAGGATGTTAGTATGCCATACAACCATGATGATTATTTATTATTTTTCTTTACCCTTCCAGTAAGGCATCCAGTAACCAGAGCCTGCCCTTGAGCATAGTTGTAGTTTCACCTAGGACTAAGAGGTCTATATATATAGATGATATACTTAGGATATATGTGATGGGTTGTTGTTCTTGAGCATATATATATATGTGGTTTTTGGGATTGGTGTGCTTAGCTTGTGGGTAATTAGTTATGGGTGACTTGATAGGATTTGGAAGTTAAGAGCTAGTCTATTATAGAGTTTTCTTTGCTAATCCCTAGTTGCCAACACTAGGTAGCTAGCATAGGTAAAAGTCCTAAGAAGTTGACCAGCTGATGACCAAGTACTAGGATGTTGAGGAAATTGACTAGTGATTGACCCTTGTCTATGTTCGGCCTAGAAAAGGGTGCGATCATCTTAATTTCGAGGACGAAATTTTTATAAGGTGGGTAGGATTGTAACACCCAATTTTCCAGATGAGGGTAATTTTAAAATTTTATAATTATAATTATTATTTAATAATATTTATTTCATATTATGATTTTTAGTAATTTTTAAATTATTTTAAACTATTTAAATTCATGACTTGTGGTTTTGACGTTTTGCTAGTGAAACCCTAGAGACTGTTTGACCTAGAGCCTAACCATGTGATTATGATATTTTAATGTCATTTTTGGCCTAAGGATATTTTTGCATTTGACCTCTTTGAATTATTTTGATATCATTTTATTATTTATGATATTGTTTTGGGATTATTTGAGTCGGGTTCGAATTTCAACTCAATCCGACTTGAAACGGGGACCCGGGGATAGTTTGACTCTAGTGGGACCCACATACTAGTTAGGCATGGCCCATATGATATTAAATTTAGTCCATATGATAGAAATATTTTAGTTAGAGGTTAGACTAATTATTATGGATAAGGTTAGTGTGATTAGAGACTTTAGAATGACTAATTTAGCCCCAACCAATTAGCCCTTTCCTAATACTCATAGAATAGGTTAGTGGGGGCATTTTGGACCTTACCATAATAGGACAAATAGCCCCATATGGCCAGCCACTTTGGGAGAGGATAGGCTCAAGTTCATTTCATTATTCTAATCCACACTCTCTCTCTTGTTCTTTCCCAAATTTCTAGAGAGCAATCCCTAGCAATTTTTCCACCAAATCTTTCTATTTCGCCACCAAATTTCTTCTTTCCTTCTCCATTCTAGCCAAGGAGGAAGCTACCCAAGTTTGGGAGGATTCGGAGCTCGTTCGTGTCCTTTTGAAATCTCTACGTGTCGGTGTCGCTCCGGGAAGGCTTTTCTTCGATTCGATCTACCGGGAGGTATAAATCCCTTCTCCTTTTTATTTCCTTATGCATATAGGTCTATTTTGAACCCATAGGAATGACAACCATGGTTGTATATCCATTTGTGTTCATTTCGTGTCTATTTGGAGGTCATAGGAGTGTCCTTTGTGTTGTGGTTGTGTCCATGTGGGAAAATCCCAAATTTGGACACACTATGTGTTGTTGTTATGTATGAATGAATTATTACATATTTAATCTCATATTTTGTATTGGAGATGTATTCTATAGTGTCTCATATATATATATTAGTGTAGAGAGTGAGTTCTTGATATATTATGTTATATACTTGTGTTCTTTGTCTCAAACTATCCAAATCCGTCATAATTTTTATCCACGTTTTTAATTTCAGCCATAACATAGAAATATCATAACTTCTAGCTCAAAGCTCGGTTTAATCTCCCATTTTTTTTTACAAGAAGCGTATTGAAGTTAGCTTTCCAAAAACATGTATTAATAGGCCTAATTCTTTCTGTAACTTTCTGGAGAATTATTTGAGTGTCAGCTGTACGAAAGACAAACGCGTTCTCGGTATTTTCGCGATTCTGGGAGTTTCCGGAAACGAAAACGCGATCCGTTTGAAGTTTCGGAAAGCTAACACATAGATCTATAACATACTTTAATCCTAGATTTTAATTCATGCTGAGATGGTACAGTATTAATTATTAGTAGGAGTTACTATTCGGCATATGCATTTTGTGCACCCTTGTGTGTAATATAATGTTCTATTTGATTTTAACCCATGTTAATGTACTATATATAATTAAATAGAGAATGCAAGCATGAGTAAATGTTTAAATTAATGATGTATGAGGTGTAAGTATCCTATCTAATGTAAGCATGTATAAGTATGGCTTGTAATGAATATGTAGGTTCTATAGTATGTAATGTATGGTACATATAGTGGTACAAGAGAATAAATGAATGATGAATGAATGCAAGCATGAATGTAATGTAATAATAGATGTAATATATGTAGCCTTGTTAGGAATAAAACTGGAATTTAGTTTTGTTTCAGTAAATAAGAGATACATGAGAACTCATATATGTGAATGTTAACTTCCTATTGACACTTTGCTACACAACTGTCATGCCTCACTATCACTCCACACACAATGCACACTACACTATATAACCCTCACACCCTCACTCATTGACACTCTCACTCACACATTGCCTAACACTCATTCCATGATAACACACGCATGTTCTTGTGCACTTTCATGACACACACACACACACCCATGAACACATACACATGCTCTTCTCTCTCTCTCTCTCTCTCTCTCTCTCTCTCTCTCTCTATATATATATATATACTATATGGCTAAATGTGTTAATGTGGTAAATAGAGTTTTCCTATAGTTATATATACATATATGTGATATAGGGCCTAGTGTTGAATTCTCTTTTCATGTACACCTCCATGTTCACACACACACATAGCTTTACATGTTAGCTTCCTTTCTCTTATGTATAATATTGAATGTGATGGCTTGTGTTTGGCTTGTATAGCCTTGTGATTGGTGTGTGATTGCTAGACTAGGCTTGGTTAGGCCAAGTGAGACTTATTAGACTTGTTGGGCTAGGATTTGACCTAGTTGATCTAGTTTGACTAGTATAGTTGACTGGAGTTGACCAAGTGTTGACTTTAGTCTAGTTTGACCTAGACAGCATGCAGATACATTGTAGATTATTTTATTATTTCTGTGTACATCTTGACTTGTGTTGCTCTAACTAGGAGTCAGGTACCTCATCTCGGACAGTACAATTACTTCATACCTTCAGATACGAGACGAGTACATTCTCTGACCGTTTCATACTTGCTTGGATTTATATTCTTGCTCTAGATTACTGTACTTGATGCTGACACGATCATTATCACGGATTGGTACTATACGGATCTTCTTCTAAGATATTATCTCCTTGTATTCACTAAATACATATTATGATGTGCGTTTCACTTACATATTGTATTTATTAAATACCCATATTCTTGTATACTCCTTGTGCATATTGTACTCTCAGTATCACATGAGTCCCAGGGATAGACCATTGTACAACTATTGTATACCATTGTACATCTATTGTATAATATTGTACATCCATTGTATAACATTGTACATCCATTGTATAATATTATACATCTATTGTATAATATTGTACATCTATTGTATAACATTGTACACTATTGTGCAAGATAACGTAACCGGAGTAGATCCTTGTGTATTGATTTGGGGAGGGGAGTAGAATTGGTTATGTAATCAAATCCTATTGTACAACATTGTATAACTATTGTATTGTCTATTGTACACCCACGTACAATGGAGTTACCATTGCATTTTCCTAGACCGTTTACATAACTATTGTACTCTAAATCACAGTAGGCTTACAGTTCTTATTTATTATATTAGATATTTCTGTTATCAAATCTCTACTATTTTTTATATACTTCTTACTTTCAGCGTTTCATGTACCTTACTCTATTGTATGCTTTATATTTTCTAACTTGATATGAACTGCGTGAGATGTTTTGTGCTCGCTCCCGTCCTGACTGGACCTGTTGAAAATTTTACAGAGGATGATGAGGCACCCTGCACCCTTACTTGGAGTTTGCCTAGTTGACACTCGCGACCTGACCCCAGGGAAGGTTCAGGCAGCTGCTGAGGACGATACCTTGCTTAGTATAGATAGTTTAGACTGTTTTCCTTTATGTTTAGTTGTTGTTCTTGATTCAGAGTTTGTATATTGTAGAGATGTTGAGACTTGTATTTCATTTCTGTTGTACCTCGGTTGAGGATTCTCTTATCTATTTTATCGTGCCATATTCTATCTCTAGATTGTGATTAGTTGTACCTCTGTGTTGCCTCCTTATGGAGAGCATTCATATTATGTTGTTATAGTTCATGACCTAGAACAGCGTTCTACCGCCGACACTGCGGCGTAGGCTGGGCGTTGTTACGCTCTCGTACCCTCACAGTGGGTACGGGTTGTGACACCATTGTATTGACAGCAACTTGTCTTCGAGCTGCTGTACTCTGTCGTTCTTCTCTCGTCTTTTGAGAAAGAAGACCAAAGTTGATTCCGTTGCCTTGCTCGCTGCTTCAGGTCGAGTCGACAAGAACTGCACCAATAAGAAGATTCAAAGATGTAATAGACCTCCATTTGTTGTATCAGAATGAAAATTCGAGATGTAATAGGTTTCCATTAAGATGTAACTATGTTTTTAAAGAAGGAATAAAGAATAATTTTTCTCTCCTTTATGATTTGATTGGTGTGATGATATAGAAAATAGAATTCAAAGGTAATGTGAATATGAACCCATTTTTTCTATTGATGATCCTTAAATCAGCTGGGACTTAAAGATAGGATATCATGGTTCCAAAAGAGAGACTTGATGATTCGGATGGACTCTACTGGGGATTTTGAGTATTTATTATTCGTGGCTTCATGTCGCAAAATGAATAAAGATAAAAGATTGATGAATGAATAAGCATGCCTTTTCGAGGAAAGGTCACTTCGGTTCTCGAGACAGAAAATAAATGAATACCTCTTCACGAGATGAAAGGAGATGAATGAACGAATATGCCTTTTCGAGGAAAGGTCGCTTCGGCTCCCGCGACAGACTGTTTTGGCCTTTCAGCCTATAAATGGTGCAGAACTTTTTGGAGAATGTTATCCACACATATTCCTTTATTGCAAATGTCTTTCGAAGATGTACCTAAGGAGGCTGAAATCATCCTAACGATTGAAGCTGCTATCGACTTCTTCTAACGAGCCTCCGCCGCCTACCCAGCCAGAAATGGGAGAAAGCTTAGCTGTTCCTGAACAGAAGCAGGACATTCTTACCAAACTGGTGGAACCTGGAAGCACTGCCAAAAAGAAGCTCTGAGGAAAGCCACGTATGAATTGTTGGTTTCATCCAACATAATGTATTCGAACTTCTTGCGAAATTTGTCTTCGATCAGGACGGCTCTGGTCCTCGTTGATTTTATGTATATTCTTCTGTTTGAACTATTACAATAAAAAAATTTTTTACTTACATCCTGATTCTCTGTGTTGATATCTCTTTGTCTTCAAACAAGATATTTCTTGAGAAATTTGCCATTGATAGGCATCATGACGACTCGACCATCCATACCAGTCAATTGATAAGCTCCGTTTGAGAAAACTTTGCTTATATTAATGTAGGGTCATTCCCACTTCGCTTCAAATTTGTCTTTGCTCATGTGCGTCATAGTCATAGAACGTCTGACCGTTAGAACTAGTTCTCCTTTTTGAAATGCTCGCACTTTGACTTTACGGTTGAAAGCTTTTGATAGACGAGCGTGGTATAGCTCAATATGCTGTTGACTTAGGAGCCGTTTCTCGTCAAGCGCTTCAAGCTTCTGAAGTCAAGACGATCATAAATTTTTGTTGTGAGTTCATTGGCAATTGCAATCCTTAAGGAGGGGATTTGAATTTCCAATGGTATGACAGCTTCGCAGCCATACACCAAGGAGAAAGGTGTGCAACCAGTTGGAATACGTATAGTAGTGTGATAAGCCCATAGACATTCTCCAAGATTTTTACTCCAATTTCTTTTATTGGTAGAAACAAATTTCTTGAAAAGCTTGATGATAGTTTTGTTAAATGTTTCAGCCAAACCGTTCGCTACAGGATTGTAGGTCGTGGAAACAACATTGTTGATTCTGTTATCATCGCAAAACCAAATAAATTTTTGACTGATGAATTATGGTCCATTATCATGAATGATTCGTCGAGGAATGCCAAATCTGTATATCACATGATGTTTGATGAAGTTGATGACGTTGCTAGTCTTGACTTCAGATAAAGGTATGGCTTTCGCCCATTTCGAGAAGTAATCGGTTATAGCTAGTATAAATCGATGTCCTCTAGATGACGGTGGATTGATAGGACCAATGACATCCATACCCCAAGCTTCAAAGGGCCATGATGCAGCAGTCGGATGAAGGAACTCCGATGGTTGATGGATAAAATCTGCATAAATTTGACAGGCTCGACATTTCCTTGCATATTCAATGGTGTCTGATACCATAGTGGGCCAATAATAGCCCATACGTCGGACACGATCTTGTAACTTAGGACCAGGCTGATGTGCACGAAATACCCCATCGTGGGCTTAATGTAGTATTTGTTTTGCTTCATCTCCCGCAAGACGGCGTAAGAGTAAACCATCAAATGTTCTTCAATAAAGGGTCTTAGAAGTATGATTATAATAAAATCGGAGTGATCGCCTATGGATTGTTGTAGCTTCTTTAGAATCTTCAGGTAAAATGTCATGTACCACAAAATTAATGAAATGAGATCTCCAATCTTCACTAATGGTATTGACTTAAGTTGAATTATTGAACTCAATATTTGAGTTATTCTTAATGCAAAATAACTCTCTATAAGTAACGACAATCATCGATTGCCTTTTCACTGGGATTGCTAATACGGCTGCCAGATTAGCCAATGCATCAGCCTCTGTATTGTATGTCCGACGTATATGTTCAATGAAGAAACCCTTGAACGGTGTAGCCAGCCTAATTGTTGCTTCATGATATGGGACAAGATCTTAGTACCGAACTTTATATGTGCCTCTAACCTGATTGATAATCAGTCTAGAATCTTCATAAACTCCAAGATATTCAATATCTAATTATTTAGCCAATTGGAGACCAATGAGCAGAGCATTATATTCAATCACATTATTGGAATACGACTCATCTAAAGAATAAGCTCTTTGAATAGCTAACCCTTCTGGTGAGACGAGGACGATTCCAACTCCAGCGATAATGGCACCTTTTGGTCTGATTCTGGATGCACCATCAAAGAATAGACGTCAGGTAAGAATTTCTTCTAAAATTATGTTGGATTCTAAAGTTTCGTCTGGAATCTCGTCGTAGAGTTTAGACATTTCGGGAATTCGATGAGCTGCCAGAAAGTCAGCAAGAGCTTGACCTTTAACAGACTTTTGAGGAACAAAAACCATATCATATTGTGCTAACAATATGGCCCATGTTGCAAGCCAGGAATTGAGTGTACTGGGCTTCTTCATCAAGACCCGGAGAGGGTTAACTCTAGAAATAGCATGAATAGTTTGACCAGTGATATAATATCTCGTCTTTTGAACAGCAAACATCAAAGCTAGACATTCTTTTTCTACTGGGGTGTATCGATGTTCAGCTCCAATCATTGTATGGCTAAGATAATAGATAGCGTGTTCATGACCTTCCTTATTCTTCTGAGCTAATAAAGCACCTAATGAATGGTCCATCGCTCGAACATACATCAAGAAGGGTATTCCTGAGACTGGAGGCACTAGAACTAGAGGGTTCATCAAGTACCACTTTATGTCTTCAAATGTTTGCTGACATTCTTCAGTCCAAATAAAGACACACCTTTCTTCAAGAGTTGAGCGAACGGTCTACAGCATCCAGAGAGATTTGAGATGAATCTCCTGATATACGCAAGCCGTCCCTGGAATCCTCGTAGCACTTTTAGGTTGCGTGGAGGACGCATCTCTTGAATGGCTTTGATTTATCAGGGTCAATATGTATACCTTTCAAGGTAATAACGAATCCAAGAAATTTGCCACTAGAGACTCCCAGGAATGACTTGGTGGGATTCATCTTGAGTTGATGCTGGCGCATTAGATCGAATATAGTTCTCAAGTCTTGAATGTAGTCTTCCTTTAGACGACTTTTGACAGCAATATCGTCTACATAGCATTCAACTGTCTTTCGTAAATGATCACGAAAGATAGTACTCATGGCCCGCTGTTAAGTTGCACGAGCATTTTTGAGACCAAACGACATGATAGTATAGCAATAAACTCCAAGACGAGTGTGAAAAGATGTATATTTCTCATCTTCTGGATGCATCTTGATTTGATTATATCCTGAAAATCTATCCATAAAAGACATTCGTTCAAATCCGCAAGTATTGTCGATCATGACATCAGTAATTGGAAGAGGAAATTCATCCTTGGGACAAGCTTCATTAAGGTCTCTGAAGTCAATGCAGACTCGGACCTTTCCTGTTTTCTTCAAAACTGGGACAACACTAGCCACCCAGTCCGGATGTTGTTCTTCTCTGACGAAGCCACAGGCGATGAGCTTCTTGACTTCGACTTCTATGGCGTCCATCATGTTAGGTCAAAATTGACGCTGTTGTTGCTTGACTGGCCTTACATTCGACAGAATGTTGAGTTTATGGGTAGCAATCTGGGCATCTAATCCCGGCATATCTTTGTAGCTCCAAGCGAATACATCAATATATTTCCTAATGAGCTGGATCAGTTCTTGTTTATCCGCTTCAGGAAGGCTTTTGCTGACGAATATTAGTTTTGGGGAAGTTTTATCTCCAACATCGACTTGAACCAACTGTTCTTCGGTAGGTGGCTCACGTTGCTCGAAACAAAGCTCCCATTGAGTATCCATCCTTTGTGTCCAAGGATCAGATTCAGAGGCTTCGACAAAGTCTTTAACGTCTTTCGAGAACTCGACAGTTACCATATTGGAAGATAGAGTCACTCGATGGACGTGCCCTACACTGGTGTCTGAATTCCAAGAGACAGAATCAGAAGAGTTAGATCGTTCTTCTTCATCGGATTCGGAGACTTCTGGAGTCGATTGGCAAAGTATAACCCAATCCCCGCTTCGTTTTGCTATAATATTGTTGTGACTTTCCTTTTGAAACAGGGATACGAATAGGAGTTCGCCTTCCCTTACCACCATTGAGACCAGCTTTAAAATTATAGCCCATCTTTTGAATGATATCTTTTGATTGTTGACTATAACGACGTAGTTGAAGTCTTCCATTATCGTAATTTTTTTCTTCACCATTGGGCGTGATCTTCTGTTCTGTTCCTTTATTAAAAAGTATAGAAAGTTCATCTTTCTTCCTGGAAGGAACTAAGAAGAAGGAGTCCTGCATTGGTTCGAGCAATACTTCGACTTGGAGAGGTTGAACTGCTCCTATGGTAAGTGGTTTGAAGTTATCTAGCATTTCTAAATAACATCGAGTATAATAAAAAATATCAGTATACTGTAAAGGAGATGCTACTTTATTGATTTGTACATCATCATTTACAATAAGATTCTTAGCCTTAACAGAAGGCTTATTAAGGTTGATAACCAGAGGAGGAGAGGAAGAATTTTTGGCCTTAACAGAAGGCTTAGGAAGGTTGATAACCAGAGGAGGAGAATGAGAAGGTTTATTACGATGAAGGTCGATAACAAGAGGCTCATAACAGGTGAGCTCTCTTTGTTCTCTTTCTACAGCAGGAAGTTGTTTGTTATGAGAGGAAAGATGGATAGTCAACACTTGAGAAGAAGAGGGACGAGTAGTACGTCCTTTGATAGGGATTATGAGAACATCTTTTAAAGTATCTTTCTGATCTTCCTCACTATCCATCGCTAATACAACCGTCATGAATTCTTCCTTGTACATCCGAGAATCAGTACAATATGCTTCAATGCCCTTGAAAGGATTTAAGTCAGCTACTTCCTTTTGGACCTCTCCATTGACGTCTACATATTTGAAGCATTGGTGTAGAGTGGATGGTACAATATTATGCTCATGTAGAAAGGGTCTTCCCAGTAAGACATTATAAGAGCCATGATTGTGGATCACATAAAAAGTAAGCTTTGTACGAAGATTGCCTATTTGAACTTTCAAGCGGATCTTTTCCAAAGGTTCACTTCTTCCAGAATTAAATTCCAGGATTGTCGTGATGGTTGTTGAAAGATTATGTACAGGAATCTTTAAGGCATCTAGTAAAGTCTTAGGCATGATGCTGAGTGCAGACCCAGGGTCGATCAAGATGCGATCAACCTTCATAGTATCGACATATCCTGTGAAGTAGAGGGATCGGTCATGACGATTATCTTCCAGCAACATATCTTGTGTAAAGGTGATGTTGGGCATCAGCTCCATCACACTATGATAATGAAAGCAAGTTACAGGCTCCTCCTCTGGCTTCTTGAGGAGTGCTAGACAAGTATCAGCTTGCATCAAGGCTTCACTCAATGTCTCTCGAGTTTCTTTTGAGAGACGCAGTAGTTCAAAAATTGATAACCTTGTCGGGGTATTAGCCAGTTGAGCTAGTATATCAAAGTTATATGGCTTCTCGAGTCCTAGAACTGGAGTCTTCTTCAATACTTTGTCAAAGCGGACAGACTGCTTTCCTTTGTCAGCTGTCGTTGGTTCGGGAGGAGTTGGTTCCACTGGAGGTGATAAAACTAGTGGAACATTGATAGCAGGAGAAGATGATACTGGAGGAGCCTTTGGAGCTAGAGCAGGGTTCTCCTGGCCTTCTGAATAGCCTTTCAGGTAAATTCTTCCAGACCTGGTACCAGTTAAAGCCTCTTCCTCGGATACAGGTTCAAAGGTTACCATATTGTAACTTTTTGCCTAGGTCTTACTTCTGGAAGGTTTCTTTTGAAAGATGAAGAGTTCGTCCTGTAACCCAAACCAACCCGAGATTGGTTATGTAAAAGGCATAGAGAAAGAGGTACAAGAGATCCTTTTCCATGATTCAAGCCGGGAGCCTTTTGTAGATCATATCTCATCTTTGTCATTAATTCACGAGACTATGGACAATACAGATGGAAAGCTGGTTGATATTTGGCTTCTGGCTTTGACAGTATTATCTCAGAAGGGGAGAAAGAAGAAGGATCTGCAGCAGAAATGAAAGCAACAGTTAAAGGTGGAGGACAGTATTCACTCAATGAAGTCATGTGACATGACTTGTATTTGGTTACTTTCTTGGACTTTATGGATGAAGAAGGTGCTTCAAAGTCAGCCACCAAATCAGGATAGATCCACATAATCTCCCCATTATCAGTAGACAGAGGAACAAGATCATCAGTTCGGGCAGGTGGAAGATTAACAATCTCTAAAGTGGTTCTCGGGATGGGAATGACACCATCCTGTACAAGTTGAGCAGGAAAATTGCTAAACTGTAGAGAGACGACATTAGCTGTTTCAGTCTTTTCGTTTTGTTGGAGAGTACTTGTGCCAGAATTAACCATATCCTGGATCTTACCTTTAAGCACATAGCATGTTCGAGTCGGATGTCCGATAAATCTGTAGTAAATGCAATATTTGGGGTAGTCAGTTTTACCTACTTCATCTAGTCATTTTGCCTCTGGAAGTTGAAGTTTATTGCTCTTGATCAGACAGTCAAAGATACTCATGACATCATCTTCCTCAAAAGAATATTCTTCTTTCGGACGTGGTGCCCTCTGTGGTAGTACCGTTGGAGTAGGTGTTGATTGACCTATGTTCATGGCTAGAGTTTCTTTGCCTTTGACATTGATAGCCAAAGTCTCTTTACTCTTGCGGTTGTTCTGATGACCACCATTATTAGGTATAGCATATTTATCTTTGTCAAGATTAGGCATCTGAATACCTAATTATTTGAACTTGTCAGCACTTTCTTCTGCCGCTTTAGCATTCACTATGAATGAAGGCCAATCCTGGATCTGTGTCGATCCGGTCCACATGCTAATTATAGGTAACAGGTTTGATTGGCAAGTGTCTATAGTCAGAGCATCTGGAGTTCTAAGAGGCATTTGGGTGCCTCATGGCAGAATATTTTAATGAACCTTTCAGTTGTTTCATTGTGTCGTTGTTTAATTTTAATGAGAGCAGACATAGTCATGTCATTTGTTCCCTCATAAAATCATTCCAGAAACATTTGTTTGAATCCAGAGAAAGAGGTTAAACAACCATCTGGCAAACTACAATACCAATCATAAGCTGTACCTGCTAAACATCCGATAAAAACCCTAGTAAGTAGAGCGTCATTTGGCTGGAGTTGATCAGTCATTACCTCAAAGCGATTGAGGTATTGACTTGGCAATGTGTTGCCATCAAACAGCATAATAGTAGGGGGTTTATACTTAGGGAGAAATTGGACTTCCTTCCATTCTATAGGATAAGACTGCTTAATCCCAAGCTTCTGCAAGCCGTTTTTCTGTTTGAAAGCTTCAAATTGAGTACGTAAAAGTTTTACGGCCTTATTCGTATCTCTCGATGATTGTGGAGCAGTGGATTGATTTGATATGTTATGAGGGGGTACTGCATGATAAGTACCACCCCCAGCACCAGATTGACTTGTAATAGCCTGTGCAGGTATGGAAGCGGTGTGAGGAGACTGTACCACTAGATCAATATTGATAGGAGCTGGTGTTGTTATAGGTTCTTAAGTCTGAATCAGATTCACAACCGGTGGAACCGTATGTTGTTCCATAATCACAGCATGCATGCCTGTCATCATCTCAGCCATGTTCTTCAAACTAGCCTCCAAAGCAGCAATTCTCTGTACTTAATTATTAGAACTGGAAGCATCTTGATCTTCTGTGACGATATAAGCAGTCACTTCTCTAGCCATTGAAGATGAGCTAGTGGAAAAGATGGTCCTTTCGGAACTTTCACTATCAACATCAAAGTCATATAAGGAATCACCCCCAGAATAAGTGATAGGGATGTCCTGCTGACTGAGAGAATCTTGGTTGGAATCAGGAAGGTTCCTTTGACAGATTGTTTCTTGGTCGGAAGGAAGATTCCTTTGACCGATTGTGTCTCGGCTTCTTGATCTAGTATATTGGTATACTCCTTCGCCGAATTCATGAATCCGATCTAAGTATTGTTGACTGGAATTGTGGGATGCATTACGTCTCGGGTGTTTTCCACCCCCAGTGCTTCGAGATGTCATGTTGATAGAGGCATACAAAAATTCATCTTTATCCTGTATCATCGGTTGAGGAACCTGAGAGTAATTCAGACGGTCGAAGACGGACAGTTTAGCTGATTGACAACAATATTTGATAACTACCTCATGGTGATGGCTACAATAATGTTCTTGGGAATGCATTGGATGAGACGGATTTGGGATCTTTTGCTTCTGTTTATGAACTTCACGGAGATCGGTTACAACATCAGGATGAGAAGAGGTCGAAGGAATATATTTTTTAATGATATTAGGAATATGATTTCTTTTCTTGAGATATCCTGTTCCCTGAGTATATAAGAAAGTGCTGAGTTGATTAGCATAGGTAAAGGGATGCTTGACTTCAAAAGTTTGCTTCTGGCGTAAGTTAACCACTGGCAGAATATGTTTGCATCTTGCTGAAGTAGGTGTTGGCTGGCGCTTGTTGAGATAGGTGCATTGGTCAGATAGATCTACTACTTGTGTATCTGTCTGAGATACTAGTAGTTTACCCTACTTGGGTCTTCAGATGTGTAGGGTAGGAAGATCCATAGTTACATTTTTGGGATTTGGCAGAATTCCTTTTGTGTTGCGCAACCAGTTCTCATGTGCTTGCTCTGGCACAATTGAGTGACAGAAATCTCAGTTTGAACAGAACTCACTTTCTTAGTAGAGATTTGATTGTCTCTGTTCAGAGGAGTAGAGTTCCTGCCCAAAAGAGTTTTCGCACTGAGTGGCGCATGAGCGCCACCAGAGATACTTTCTACCGAGTCAAGGACTGGAGAAGATGAGGGAGTAGCCAAAAGGCGTTTCCCTTTGTTTTGTGATTGAAAGGCTATAAGCGCAGGTTGAGGAAAGGCCAAAGGGCGCTTCTCTTTGTTCTGTTTAACACTTTCACTCGATAGGTTCTTTCCCGAGTTCAGAACTGGAGAAGATGAGGGAGTAGCCAAAAGGCATTTCCTTTTGTTCTGAGCCGAAGAAGCAGTAGGCACGGGTTGCGCAGGAATTCTGGTTGATGGAGAAGCATTCTGCACAAGTTGCACAGGAATTCTGATTGGCCGAGAAACAGGCTGCGCAAGTTGCACAGGAACCATGGTTGGCCGAGAAACAGGCTGCATAAGTTGTGCATGAGCCATGGTTGGCCTAGAGACAGGTTGCACAAGTTGCGCAGGAGCCATGGTTGGCCGAGAGACAGGCTGCGCAAGTTGCACAGGAGCTATGGTTGGCCGAAAGACAGGCTGTACAAGTTGCACAGGAGCCATAGTTGACCGAGAGACAGGCTGCGCAAGTTACGCAGGAGCCATAGTTGGCCGAGAAAACTTGGGAGTCCACACAGTGCGTCCTTTGCTCTAAGCAGCAACGACGGTGCGCTTGGTACCCCCAGCACTGATTATTGCCTCGTAAGCGGTTTGGTCGACTTGAACGACCAAAGTCTTCTACATCTTGCCGATCGATGCGGTATCACATTGAGTTGTCACTTTCTCGTTAGAGAAGAAAGTCGTCCCCAGCAGAGTCGCCATTTTGTTTATAAAAAACAAAAGAAGTTTGATTTCTACAAACTGAGAAAGAGTACAAAAAGTACAATTGATTAATGGAGAAGTACAACTATAGGAATCTGATCAGAAGACGATCACTTTATCTTTGGACGATGTGATATTGAAGACACGAGCCTCTGGAGGATGCAACAGCACTTTAGCAGAAGATTATGATCATTCGTCATCATTTGAGACTGATTTGAAACTCTATTTATAGAGTTCTGGAAATAACTGTTTAGCAATTATTCTGGGTTGTGTGAGCTTTAGGTTGCGCGCATGTTCACTTGCGCGAGCGGTTACACCAACTGCTGTGGACGCGTGGCATCGTTTGAGTGAGATGCGCGTGGTCGTGGGCAGTGTAGCGGACACGTTCAACAAAGTTAGTGGCATGCGCGTCATATCATCCTGCTCTGGACATCAATTTGATCACCTTACGCGAGCTTCATCAAGGTTGCGTGGGGGCACAATGTAGCAACTTGCGCGAGTGGTTACACTAACTACTGTGGACGCGTGGCATCATTTGTGTGAGATGCGCATGGTCGTGAGCAATGTAGTAAACACGTTCTACGAAGTTAGTGACATGCGCGCCATGTCACCCTGCTCTGGATATCAACTCGATCATATTGTGCATGCTTCATCAGGTTGCGCGGGGGCACAATGTAGCAACTTGTGCCTAATTTCAACCTCGCGCACCCTGACACATTGCGCAAACTGTTAGCTGACCAAATCTTCTCGAGCGCCATTTTGTGCGGGATTCGAACAGATTTTCCTTGATATACGTGCTTTCAGTTGTCAGACAATGTTGATGATGTTATAGTCTTTCGAAAAAACTGCCACGTATTTCTCGCACAACCTGAGGTTGGCACAATCTGAGATGGGCACAACCTGATATGATGCAACTTGATGTAGGCGCAACTTGATATGGCGCAACCTATCGATATGATGCTTTTTGATGAGATGTCTTCTGGGTGAGTAGCATAGCTTAATTTTTAGCCTCTACAACCTTATATGAAACCATCTTCGTTTAACCAAATTTTGTTCGTAAGATTTTTCAAAATATATAGATTATTGTATAGAGCATCCGACGGACCATTGAGAGAGAGCGCACCAATAATATCGATTGCGGAAATAAAATTTTGTATAAAGCCATCAGAGTTAAAGAATTCAATCGAAAGTCTAAGGACGTAAAGCCGTGCTCTGATATCACTAATTTTGTGCCCCGGTTCCGTAGAACCGTTCGTTCTCGCTATGGCATAATGCCGCGCGAGCGTAGGTTGCGTTCGAGCAAGGCAAGTTCTGTAAGACCCCAGATCCCACCTAAGAATTATTTCTTTTCCATGACCCAATTCTAAAGCCAGAAAATTTTCTATTTATTTAGCCTATATATTTTTATATATTTTCTCTAACATTAGCCTAGGTCCAGCCCAATGCTTTTTTTCTTACTCTTTAATACTAAGCCCAACTTAACTAAAATCTACCCTCTCTTCACATTCCAATTTAGCTAACCCCCAACCTCTTCCATTCCGTAACCCCCAACCTCTTCCATCTTGAACTGTTCAGCTTTTGTTGTAAACTTGAGTCAATAAATATCACACAACTTCTTTTCGACCAATATTACTTCTATTGTTGTATTTATTTTGGCCCTAAACATTTGCCGGGTTTCATAAGTGTTCTTAGAGAATTTAGCCTTATAATTCTCATAGAAACAGCCCCACTTCCACACTCATATAGGTGACTTCCTAATAAGAGTATCTTGCTATACTCCACTTGAATTTCAAGTTATAGGAATCACTAAAAGCAATGTTTACCCTATTTTTTTCTTTGCAGGCGATACTGTTATTTGCCATCCTAGAGAATGGCAGAGTATTTAAATACTCGTCAGTGTCATTTAAGTATTTCACATAATTAGGTTGTCCCTTTGAACCTAGATCTTGGGATCTCCAGTTAACTAGGTTGGATTTTCATTTACAGAATTTCTTTTACCATGGGCTTCAAGCCCATTTCCCTCGATAACTTATATACTTGCTCTCTTGTCAAATTGGATCCGCAAGGTTTTTCTTTGATTTTACATAATCAATCGTGATTATGCCATGAGAGAGAAGTTGTCTAACGGTATTGTGACGTCTTCGAATGTGTCTTGATTTACCATTATAAATATGACTTTGTGCCCTACCGATAGCAGATTAACTGTCACAATGTATACAAATTGCTGGTACAGGCTTTGGCCATATTGGAATGTCCTCCAAGAAATTTTAAAGTCACTCTGCTTTTTCACTTGTTTTATCCAGAGCTATGAATTCAGATTCCATAGTGGATCTGGCTATACACGTTTGTTTTTAGGACTTCCACGATATTGCTACACCTCCAAGTATAAAAACATATCTACTTTTGGATTTCGAGTCCTTAGTATCATATATCCAATTTGCATCACTATATCCTTCGAGTACAGTCGATATTTAGTATAATGCATCCATAGTCTCTAATATATCTTAAATATCTGAGTACTCTAATAATAGCCTTCCAGTGATTTTCTCCTGGATTACTAGTATATCTGCTCAGTTTGTTAACTGATTGCGCTATGTCCGGTCGCGTACAGTTCGTGACATACATAAGGCTCCCAATTATACGAGAATATTCCACTTGTGAAATACTTTCTCCAGCATTCTTCTTTAAATGTAGATTTAAATCTATGGGAATTTTTGCAATGTTATTATTATTTTGATTATATTTATCTATAATCTTCTCAATGTAATATGATTGGGATAGTATCAGCCCATCTAATGTTTTAGAAATCTTAATTCCTAATATAACATATGTAGTTCCCAGATCTTTTATATCAAAGTTTTTGATTAAGATCTTCTTTGTGTCCTGGATTATGTTATTATTACTGCCTATTATTAGCATATCATCTACATATAGGCATATAATGACATATCAAGTTTGTGTATTTTTAGAATACACACATTTGTCACACTCATTAATCTTGAATCCGTTTGACATCATTACATTGTCAAACTTTTGGTGCCACTGTTTCGGTGCTTGTTTAAGTCCATATAGAGACTTAACTAGTTTGCACACCTTCCTTTCTTTACCTGCTACTATGAATCCTTCTGGTTGATTCATGTAGATTTTTTCTTCCAAGTCACCATTTAGAAAGGCAGTCTTTACATCCATTTGGTGTATTTCAAGATTTTGCAATGCTGCTATTGCAATTAACATCTGAATTGATGTTATCCTTGTTACTGGTGAATATGTATCAAAATAATCAATTTCTTGTTTTTGATCATATCCTTTGACAACCAATCTCGCTTTATATTTATCAATAGTTTCATCAGCTTTCATCTTCCTCTTGAATATCCATTTGCAGCCTAATGGCTTACATCCTGGAGGAATATCAACTAGTTCCCATGTAAGATTTTGCATAATAGACTCTATTTCGCTATTTATAGCTTCTTTCCAAAGTGGTGCCTCTGGTGTAGACATTGCTTCTTTAAAAGTTTGAGACTTATTTTCTAACATGAATGTTAGAAATTCAGGTCCAAAGTTCTTCGATGTTCTAGACCTCTTACTGCATCTAGGCTCATCTTCCTTGTCTGCAAATTCATTATCTGCATCATTTTGACCAATATTACTAATATCATCATAATTTCTTTTTAGTGTTTCTCTTTCATGTATCTTCTTACACGGAAAGATATTCTCAAAGAAAGATGCATTCCTAGATTCAATAATTGTATTATTATGTATCTCCGGAATGTCTGACTTATGTACGAGAAACCGATAAGCAGAACTGTTTTCAGCATATCCTATAAATATGCCGTCAAAGGTCTTAGGACCTATCTTGACCTGTTTAGGCAAAGGAATTGTCACTTTTGCAAGACATCCCCACACTTTGAGGTATTTATAGGAATATTTCTTTTCTTTCCATAATTCATATGGAGTCTTGTCCTTTTTCTTGTGGGGCACCTTATTTAAAAGGTAGTTTGCTGTAAGTACAGCTTCTCCCCACAAATTATCTGGTAGTCCTGAACTTAATAATAAGGAATTCATCATTTCTTTAATTGTTCGATTCTTTCTTTCAGCGATACCATTAGATTGTGGTGGATATGGTGCAGTAGTTTAGTGTAATGTTTACTTTATTATTTTTAATGTTTATCTCAATAATAGAGGACACATGTATTGTAGAAGACAGCAATTCTAAATAGTTTTTTTTTCTTTTTTAACGCCTGATGCTCACTCATTATTTATTTATTTTTAACGCATGCTGCTAACGTATGTTGTTGTTCAGTAATTGGAATTTTTTTGGGATTTTAAACGCATGTTGCTTACTAATTAATTTATTTATTTTTGGTTTTTTAATGCATGTTGCTAACTAATTTATTTATTTTTAACGCATATTTCACTCACTAAAATATATTTTTTAAGTTGTACTGAACGCCTACTGCTCACTTATTTTTATAAAAAAAATATGTTTTGGTTTTTTAACGATAATATTTTTTACTTTTCTAGTGATAATATTTTCGAAGAGAACGGATTTTTTTATTGTGACATTTCGTCATATTAACCATCTTTCTAATATTTACAGTATTTTTAGTATCATTTTCCAAAGTATATTCGAATTTTTACGTTAATTTTAATATCATTTATCAAAAATTGAAGCAAATATCATAATTTTGACTTTTAATGAATATTATGAACCCACTATCCTATTGAGAAAAATATTAAAGCATGATCAATCTAATCTCAATATTATTTACTCATTTAATATTAAAGCATGTTCAAAAAAATATGAATATCATTTAATCAGGCTTCCACTATTTAATTATTTTTTTAATTTTTAACGTCTGCTGCTAACATATGTTGCTGTTCAGTAATTAGATTTTTTTTTTGGAATTTTAAACGTATATTGCTTACTAATTACTTTATTTATTTTTGGTTTTTTAATGCATGTTGCTCACTAATTTATTTAAATTTTTAACTCATATTTCACTCATTAAAATATTTTTGTTTTGTTTTTGGGTTTTAAGTTGTACTGAACGCCTATTGCTCACTTATATTTAAAAATATATATATGTTTTGGTTTTTCAACGATAATATTTTTTACTTTTCTAATGATAATATTTTCAAAGAGAACAGTTTTTTTATGTGACATTTTGTCATATTAACCATCTTTCTAATATATACAGTATTTTTAATATCATTTTTCAAAGTATATTCGAATTTTTACGTTAATTTTAATATCATTATCAAAAATTGAAGCAAATATCATAATTTTGACTTTTAATGAATGTCATGAACCCACTATCCTATTGAGAAAAATATTAAAGCATGGTCATTCGAATTAGGTTTATCGTTGAATGAACTGCATTGCTGATATTGACCCCAAAAAAGAAACGGTAGGTACAGCTAGTCCGTGAACAGCCAACCATCGCACTGTAAAAATTGGATAGGTTCGATCTATGGTCATTGGTGGCCTCCTAAAAGGATCTACTAAATTCATCGAGTTGTTCCAAAGGATCAAAACGGCCGGTTATTAATAGAATCCCTTGTCGGCTCTCTGTGAAATACTCGTTTGGCAGAGGACTTCCAAACACATCATAAGCTAAACCCGTACTAACGAATAACCAACCCGCAATGAATAGGGAAGGTATAGTAATGCTATGAATGACCCAATATCAAATACTGGTAATAATATCAGCAAAAGAACGTTCTCCCGTGCTTCCAGACATGTTGAGCTCCACAAATTCTTGTACATTCAAAAAAGGGGAATCGATTCCGTGAAAGATGGAATCAGTAAATAGAAAACCACTGATATTTCATCTTTGTTAGATCGTCAATTTTGTACCAAAGGTGTATTTAGAGTATACCGAATCAGTATAGCTATCCTTCCTTTGGCACAGCAACGCAGTCTCGATCAGTATCGAAATGAAAGGCTACAAAATTCTTTTCTTCTTTTTTGTTCTTTGTCTATGCATAATTGTATGTTATTCAATAGATCAATAGAAAATTTCTCAAATTCCTTAGAAATAAAGTTTCCACTAAGGAAATCATTAAAGAGATAAAAAAAATGTAACATTGATTACAATTTTAGGATTTAGAAGCACGTACCTATTAATACCAAAAAAAACTAGTGAAAGAAATTTTAAAGAAAGAACATAGAGACATATTATCTGCATTGAACATACTGGATAAGATATAAAATTTGATCAGGTTAAAAAAAATATTCTCTGATAAATTTGAAAATTTTATGCAGAACACGACTGGGTTAGAGATGGGCCGGTCCAGAGTTGTTCGAGGCCATGACAAAATTTAAAATGGTCTCTCTTTTTATGAAAAAAAGTTGAAACCATTTATAAAAACTAAATAAATTACTATGTTATTTTGTATGAACATTAATATTTAACATATTACAAAGGTTATATATATATATATATATATATAAAACAAATATTTTTGAGGTCTTCCTAGTTTGTGGGTCCTGGACGGCCGCCCAAGACTAGGGTCGGCCCTGATAACAAGAATGAAAGGGTTCCAAAGTAAAGTGTGGTATTGGTTTTTAACTCTGCAGGAAGGATGATCTTTTGGACATTTCTTGGACATCTGTTATAGGAATTTCAAATAAACTTTTTTGGTCATACCCATCAATTTTCTACACTCTAGGACTATTGTTGGGAAAGAAGCACGGAGACCTTTTCCCAAACCGGAGAGTACCTGCGAGAGGACCGAGCAATACAACGCACGAACCCAAAACAACCACACAAAACAATCCACGCAGACACAGAGAATTTTTGACGTGGAAAACCCTTGCGGGAAAAAACCACGGGACGATCGGAGTCCAACCCTGAGAAGCCTCCACTAATGGAATAGAAGAATTACACCCTCTACAAACTCCTTCCGATCCAAATCGGATCCCCACAACACTCAGAAATAAGAACAATGATTACAAGGCTACGAAGAGCGAGAACGACGAGTAGAGATTACCCGAACACGATCTCCTTCGAATAGCGACCTTCAATCCTCCGTCTTCTTCTCCGAAGTTGCAATGGCACTCTTGCCTCCTTCTCTCTCTTTTCTTGTGTTACGTTGCTTTTTTTTTGAATTAGGGTTTGGAAATCCCAACTTAACTCCCCAATCCCGCAACCAACCTGGACCGTTGCATTAGATCCAGTGGTGAAAAGTCACCCAAATTCTCGCATCAGCCCCGACGACACAGAGTTCGGCCAGAACTCTGTGTCGGGCAAACAGAACCTACTCGCCAAATCCTGGAATAACCAGACCGAGTTCGGCCAGAACTCGACCTGGGACCGAGTTCGGGCCGAACTCGGCAGACCCAGTTCAGAACCTCCCTTAGGAGCAGCAGCAGCAGTAGCAACTCCTAGTTGCCTACTTCCCGAGCTTCTTCGACACACGAATGGCGCTCGTCGCACTCCGGGGTCTTCTCCACATAGGTTGGGAACCCCACCCACTCCAACAAATCTCCCCCTTCACAACTATGGGGAGGATGTCGTCATCCCGATGATCTGCCTGCAGTACTCAAACTTCTCCCTTGGTAGAATCTTCGTGAACATATCAGCTCCGTTGTCATCTGTATGAACCTTCTCAAGCGCCGCGTCCTTCTTCTCAACCACATCCCGTATCCAATGATATCGAGTCTCGATGTGCTTGGACCGGCTATGAAACGTCTGGTTCTTCACAAGGTGGATAGCACTCTGACTGTCGCAAAGCAAAGTATACTGCTCTTGCTTCAGTCCCATTTCCTGCAACAGCTTCTTCATCCACAACAGCTCCTTGCAAGCCTCCGTCGCCGCAATGTACTCTGCCTCTGTCGTCGACAAGGCAACACACTTCTGCAACCGCGACTGCCACGACACTGCTCCTCCTGCAAACATCATCATGTAGCCTGAAGTCGATCGCCTCGTGTCTACATCTCCAGCCATATCAGCGTCGGTATACCCAACCAGCTTCGGCTCGTCACCACCAAAGGAAAGTCTCCAACCAGCAGTGCCCTGAAGATATCGTAGAATCTACTTGACCGCACTCCAATATACCCTTCCAGAATTTGAAAGATACCTGCTAACCGTACCAACTGCATGAGCAATATCTGGCCTTGTACACACCACGGCATACATCAGGCTTCCCACAGCTGAGGCATATGGAACCCGCTCCATATCTTCCTTTTCGTCCTCGGTAGATGGACACTGCTCCTTAGTGAGCTTAAAGTGAGCTGCAAGGGGGCAACTCACTTTCTTCGACCCGTCCATACCGAAACGCTGAAGTACCCGGTGAATGTACTTCTTTTGGGACAAGTGTAGCAACTTGGACTCTCTCTCTCGACAGATCTCCATCCCAAGAATAGTCTTCGCTGCACCCAAATCCTTCATAGAGAAGGCTGCACCCAGTTGGCGCTTCAGCTCCGCTATCCTAGTGGCATTCCGACCCACTAATAGCATATCATCAACATAGAGCAACAAAATGATAAAATCATCATCGGCAAAATACCTCACAAATGCACAGTAGTCCTACGTCGTCCGTGCATAACTATACTCCTCCATAAACGACTCGAACTTCCTGTACCACTGCCTCGGAGCCTGCTTCAGACCATACAAGCTCTTCCTCAACCGGCAGACCAAATGTGACTTGCCCTTCTCACAGAATCCCTCCGGCTGCTCCATGTACAACTCCTCCTCAAGATCACCGTGGAGGAATGCCGTCTTCACATCCATCTGCTCGACCTCCAAGTCGAGACTGGCTGCTAATGCTAGCACCACCCGAATAGACGAATGCTTGACAACAGGCGAAAAGATCTCATCATAATCCACGCCTTTCCGCTGACCGTAGCCTTTGACTACCAGCCTCGCTTTGTATCGAGGGCGAGTAGCATCTTCCGTCTGCTTCACTCTGAACACCCATCGATTCTTCAAAGCCTTCTTGCCCTTTGGCAACCGTACCAGATCATAAGTGGAATTAGTGTGCAAGAAACTCATCTCCTCCTGCATAGCCTCCATCCACTCATGTCTGTGTTCGTCTTCCATAGTCTCTGCAAAACTTTTGGGCTCTCCCCCGTCAGTCAATAGCACATACTCATCCGGTAACTATCTCGTAGATGGTCGACGATCTCTGTCGCTCCTTCTCAGTGGAGCCACTGGTGCTGGCTGTATACCGACAGCCTCCTCCCCTTCAGGAATTGCCTCTCCGGCATGCTCATCCTCCTGAGGGACACCCTGACCACCATCAGCAGGCTGATGATCAAGGTTGGGAGCTACTCCATGTAATGGCTCCCCCATAACTGGATCCTCTGCGATGTCCTCTGGAAACTGCTCGAAGCGAAATGACTCTAACTCAGGCAATTCCTCAGCCTCAGAAGGCGTCTCGAAATCCTGAGTGTTGGTCATGGTCTGATCCTCGACGAACACCACGTCCCTGCTTCTGTAGAGCTTTCCTTCCACTGGTCATAGAGTCTATAGCCAAACTCATCCCGACCGTAGCCGACAAAGACGCATCGCCTCGTCTTCGGCTCAAGTTTGGTCCTCTCGTCCTTCGGTACATGCACGAAGGCCTTACAACCAAACGCCCGCATGTGATTGTATGACGGCTCTTTGTCGTACCATACTTTGTCAGGCATATCACCCTGCAAAGGAGCACTAGAAGACAAATTAATAACATAAACAGCTGTGAGAAGAGCCTCACCCCAATAACTGCCCGGCAAGTTTGCTTCTGACAGCAAACACCGCACCCTCTCCATCAGTGTCCTGTTCATGCGCTCCGCTACACCATTCAGCTGAGATGTCTTTGGCGGAGTCTTCTGGTGTCGTATCCCTTGCTCTCTGCAATACGCATCAAAGGGACCGATGTATTTGCCGCCATTATCGGACCAAACACACAACAACTTCTTTCCCGTCTTCCTTTCAACAGAGGCCTGAAACTCCTTGAAAGTAGGCAGCACCTGATCCTTGGTCTTTAAGGCATAGACCCAAACCTTCCTGGAACAGTCATCAATAAAGGTTACAAAGTAAGAAGCACCACCAAGAGATTTTACCTTCATAGGACCGCAGACATCCGAGTGAATCAACTCGAGCAACGCCGGCTTCCTTGAACTTGGGTGACTTTGGAAAGACACCCTATTTTGCTTTCCAGCTAAACAGTACGTGCACTTCTCTAACTTTGTAGACTTGAGCTCCGGAATCACCTTCCTGTTCACCAAGTAGCTTATCCCCTTCTCGCTGATATGGCCGAGCCGCCTATGCCACAACTCGGTAGACGCATCACTGACTGCGTTCACCTCCTGTGCCCCCTGTGCGCTCCCCTCCATATAGTAGAGACCGGACTTCTTGCTTCCTCTGGCAATCACCATCGAACCCCTGGAAAGCTTTCACTGACTGTTCCCGAAGAGACTGAAGAATCCCTCGTCATCCAACCTTCCAACCGACACCAGGTTGAAACGGATATCAGGGACATGACGAACATCCTTGAGAATAAGAACCGCACCCGTCTTCGTTCTCAAATGCACATCTCCAACGGCAACCGTCTTCGACAAATCTCCATTGCCCATCTTCAACACTCCACAGTCGCCTGTTGTGTAAGTGGCAAATAGTGCCCTGTTGTGAGATACATGTGCTGAAGCCCCTGAGTCCACCAGCCAAGAATTGTCATCGCAGGCGAGGTTAGTAATGACCTCATCACCTACGATGATCACATCGCCTCCATGCATCGAGGCCGCCGTTGTAGTGTTCTCTTCTTGCTTTCCCTTGTCGCCCTTCTTCTCTCTCTTCCAAGCGAAATAATTCCGCTTGATATGGCCCTTCTTACCACAATGGTAACACTCTGAGTCCTCGTAACGACCCTTGGACTTCCTCCTGCTCTTGTCTCTGCCACCACCTTGACCCCTGCTTTTGTCCCTTCCGCGGCTCTCTGAAACAAGTGCCTCTGAGTGGTGGGATGTGGATGAAGTGCCCTGAGAACGTCTCCGTATCTCTTCATTCAATACCCCGCTCTTGGCAAACTCCAGACTGACCACGCCCTCTGGAGCAGAAGCGATCATAGATACTCGTACGGTCTCCCACGAGTCTGGCAAAGTACACAGCAGCCATAGTCCCTGAACTTCGTCGTCGAACTTGACTCCCATAGAAGATAGCTGGTCAACCACACCCTGGAACTCACTCAAGTGATCCGAAATAGATGCCCCATCCTTGTATCGCAGACCCATCATCGTTCGGATCAGGAACAACTTGTTTACCCCGGTCTTCTTCGCATACAAGGATTCCAGCTTATCCCACAACGTCTTCGCGTGCTCAATATTGGTAACGTGGTTGTACACGTTCTCGTCTACAAACTGCCGTATGTACCCACACACTTGTATATGCTCGAATGTCCAGTCCTCCTTGGATTTATCATTGGGCTTCTCGGAAGCAAACACGGGTAGATGCAGCTTCTTGACAAATAACAAATCCTTCATCTTGCTCCGCCAATAGTGATAGTTGGTGCCGTTCAGGTTCACCATGCGCACCAGCTTCGCGTCCATCTCTCCTCTCTAGTTTCTGTCAACTCCTGACACCCTTCTGAATTCCAGAACCTGGCTCTGATACCACTCTGTTGGGAAAGAAGCGCAAAAATCTTTTCCCAAACCGGAGAGTACCAGCGAGAGGACCGAGCAATACAACGCACGAACCCAAAAACAACCACACAAAACAATCCACGCAGACACAGAGAATTTTTGACGTGGAAAACCCTTGCGGGAAAAAACCACGGGACGATCGGAGTCCAACCCTGAGAAGCCTCCACTAATGGAATAGAAGAATTACACCCTCTACAAACTCCTCCCGATCCAAATCGGATCCCCACAACACTCAGAAATAAGAACAATGATTACAAGGCTACGAAGAGCGAGAACGACGAGTAGAGATTACCCGAATACGATCTCCTTCGAATAGCGACCTTCAATCCTCCGTCTTCTTCTCCGAAGTTGCAATGGCACTCTTGCCTCCTTCTCTCTCTTTTCTTGTGTTACGTTGCTTTTTTTTTGAATTAGGGTTTGGAAATCCCAACTTAACTCCCCAATCCCGCAACCAACCTGGACCGTTGGATTAGATCCAGTGGTGAAAAGTCACCCAAATTCCCGCATCAGCCCCGACGACACAGAGTTCGGCCAGAACTCTGTGTCGGACAAACAGAACCTACTCGCCAAATCCTGGAACAGCCAGACCTAGTTCGGCCAGAACTCGGCCTGGGACCGAGTTCAGGCCGAACTCGGCAGACCCAGTCCAGAACCTCCCTTAGGAGCAGCAGCAGCAGTAGCAACTCCTAGTTGCCTACTTCCCGAGCTTCTTCGACACACGAATGACGCTCGTCGCACTCCGGGGTCTTCTCCACATAGGTTGGGAACCCCACCCACTCCAACAACTATAATAGTAATCGACCATTATATAATTATATTCTTGGTCAAATATTTATTTTAGGCTAAATGATCCTGGTGGCACCCCAATTATAGTCCTTGAACATTTTTTTCACGTTAATTTTCTACTACTCAATTTTGGCACCCCAATTTCACAATTGCTCTTTTAAAGCACCTTTCGTCTAAATTTATTTACAAATAAGAATTTATCATGAACAAAAAATAAATATAAGGACAAAAAAAATTGACGAAAGATATTTTAAAAGAACAATTTTTGAAGTTGATGTGACAAAATCGAGCAATGAACAACTAAGATGCGAAAAATATTCAAACGCTATAATTAGGATGCCACTAGAATAATTTAGTCTTTATTTTATGGGTTGAAATTTGGATAATCACTTTGATCCATGCAGATATAATTTTATTTGTAAAATTTGTTAATTAAAATAATGTTAGAATAGTTGAATAGGCTGAACTAAAATATCTGATGTGCAGGAAGAAAGTATGTATATGACTACATGGTCATAATATTGTGGTCTCCGAATAGAAAATAAAAGTTGTAGTAGTAGCAATTTGGTTTCTGAAATATCTACCCATTTGCTTACGGCGTATGTTCCCTTGATACTAGACTTTCGTGAAAAAATCTAAAAGTTAGGTTACTAAATTTGATCAAGTATTTCTTAGAGCATCTCCAACCCTATTGTCTTGTTAAGTGTTGTGAGTCTTAGGTGGCTCCTATGTGGCATGAGCTACAAGGCAATGTCTTGTTTATGTGGCAAAATTATATCTCAAATGACAATGAGATAGAAAAACTCTCTCCAATGCAAAAGTATTGAGAAAACAATAAAAAGTATTGTTTCCAACTTCCAAGACAACTTTTAAGACAACTACTCATCTTCTTTCTTTTTTCTAATATTTTTTATTCATAATTGATGACATGGAAGAGAAGACATTATCAAGTGCATTGTCTAGAACAAGGCAATCAACTTCACAATGTCTTCTTTAATTTTTGCCACATAAGCTTCACAATTGACTTGACAATTGCATTGGAGAAGAACTTTTGAATAAAATTTTTTCATTCCTATGTGGCAACAACTTTTTTCCAAAGTCACAATAGGGTTGGAGATGCTCTTAAGGACCCACATAATAATCTAATGTGTTGAAATCTCTAAGTTGAATAGTTAAGTCTCCTAAATATAGTTAAATACTTAAATATTCTTTCCGACACAAATAATAATCTAGTATAAATCTAAGAAGCCATTTGGTTTTGTCCTAACGCTGAGGAGGTTCCATTAGCAATAAGCGTTAGAAAATTATGGGACTTCTTTCAACTCTTAGTCATCGTCTATAATCATTCAACAAGACTTAAAGAGCACATCTCACAAGGAAGAAAAGTTTTATTACTGTCAGAATTTTAGCAGTCTGGCATATATTTCGGACTGACAAAATTTTGGTAGTCCACTGCATATTCAGGACTATCAAAATTCTAGCAGTCCTCTACATATGTAGAACCATCAACATTTTGATAGCTTGTATAAAATTAAAATTGTCAAAATTTTGACAGTCTTAAAATAACAAAAATTGTTAAATTTTTGATAGTCCTCCGATATATTAGGATTTCAAAATGTTCCAAAAAAAAAACTAAATAGTTTATAAAATAAAAGGCACAAGAGATTAGGGGTGACTAACGATTTGATTCAGTTCAAACTGAACCAAATATATAAAAACCGAAATAACCGTAAACCATACTTCTCAAAACCGAAAATCGAACCATTTTCATCAAAACCGAACAAAACTAAACCGTATCGGTTCGTTTTTCGGTTGATTCAGTTTCATAGACCAATGGACTGAACCTTTATATTTTAGCAAATGGACCTATTTAAATAACAACATTCAAAAAAAATCTTTTATTGTTGTATTTATGAATTATTACAATTATATAGAGTAAAAAATACTATTATATATAGATTTAGAATAGAGTGATAGCGTTCAAAGAAGCTTACATAGAGTATGGGAGGAGAAAGTGCGGTCAGTTAGGATTAAAAAAATTAATATACATAGAACGAGGATAGTTTAATAAATTATTAAATATAAATTAATTTTTAATTTGGTTTAGTTATTTGGATCCAAAACAAAAGCCGAACTATTATTTTATAATTAAAAATTATCAAACCAAAAATTAAACCGATAGCCGAAAACCAATCCGGTTATGTTTGGATTCCGTATGCAACCATTATATGCTCACCTACAAGGGATTCGGAAACAAATCCAATCTTCTGATGTTGATAAGAATGAATTGACAGATTCTGGGAAAACTTAATTTTTGTTCCATGAGGTTTCTAATCAAGTGGGGTGGGGACGGGACAAAGAAAAGACTTAGAATATTTTTGGTAGGAGAAAAAAATAGAAGAAAAAAAATGGACGAGAAAAAAAAGTTGGAAAAAGAAAAATGATATTTTACTTTTCTATCCTTCCTACTAAACACAGTTTTAGAGCATCTCCAACCCTATTGTCTTGTTAAGTGTTGTGAGTCTCAGGTGGCTCCTATGTGGCATGAGCCACAAGACAATGTCTTGTTTATGCGGCAAAATTATATCTCAAAAGACAATGAGATAGAAAAACTCTCTCCAATGCAAAAGTATTGAGGAGATAATAAAAAATATTTTTTCAACTTCCAAGGCAACTTTTAAGACAACTACTCATCTTCTTTCTTTTTTCTAATATTCTTTATTCATAATTGATGACATGGAAGAGAAGATATTGTCAAGTGCATTGTCTAGAACAAGACAATCAACTTTACAATGTCTTTTTTAATTTTTGCCACATAAGTTTCACAATTGACTTGACAATTGCATTGGAAAAGAACTTTTGAATAAAATTTTGCCATTCCTATGTGGCAACAACTTTTTTCCAAACTCACAATAGGGTTGGAGATGCCCTTAGGCCTCGTTTGGTTCGCGGAATGGAAGGGAAAGGAAATCAATTCCTTGTCATTTCCTTTCCTTTGGGAAAATTTAATTTCTATTGATTTTCCTTCCGATGTTTGGCAATGCCAAGGAATTTGGAAAGGAAAGTGAATACTTCAATGTGGGAAAGTGATTCCTTCCTTGGATGGATGGAATCACTTTCCCCCCTAATTTTCTTTCCATTGGGAATCACTTTTCTTTCCTCCTCAATTTCTTGGGCACCCAAACATAGGAAAGTAATCACTTTCCTTTCCCAACCGGAAGATTCCGCGAACCAATCGAGGCCTTAGTGGATGGAGAGATTATTATATATACCAGTCATGTGGGGAATTGTTTGTGAGCCAATCACAAGCCGTGAGTTGTGGTATCCAACTGCCTTCTAGAAGCTCAAGTGTCACCAACTTAATGGAACTTTCATATGGACAACACAAGCCAACCCAACTTGTAGGGACGATGGAAGCAAAGGCTCAAAAAAGCATATAGAAACAAAAACAAAACAAAATCTTATGCTGATCACAAACGTAGTGGTTACAACTCTTTATATACGTGCTTGTACTATGTAAGTGGTCATACATCATCGTCATTAGAAAGAGGTATGTCACTCAGGCTTTGGTTTTAGGGCTGGACATACGGATCTAGGACCTGTGGTTCCAATCCGAACCGAACCGTAAAACATTCAGACAAGTCGGTTCTGAAATTTCAAAACTAAAACGGGACGGGATGGGACGGGTCCTGTGATTTGAACAGTTCGGGACATGTCATACTTTGAGAACACATGGGGCCCCGGTCCGGCCCGTTTGTAAGGGTAGTATAGTAAATTTAAATTTTTGTATAGTTTTGTATAGGAATAGACTCTTAGGTGTTTTTTTTTGAATAAAATGATTTTTAATGTTTGAATACATGTGGTTTTTTGTACAGTATTGTTACTTTTGTATAGGGATAGTTTTGTTACTTTCGTATATAATTTTTTTGTATATGCCAAATTTTAGACCCGTATGGACCCGCGGGTTGTTGCGGATTAGATTCGTTTCCAACGGGTCGGTCGGGTCAGGTCCGGTTCCAAAAAAAATTGATCCGTCCCGTCCCGCTCCGTTAAAGTACGGGTCAAATTCAGGTCCACAAATTTTGGGCCCGGTCCGACCCGTGCCCAGCCTTATTTGGTTTGGTGTTGTGGTTGTTTTGTAGTCCAGAAGCAATCTTTAGAAGTAGTCCTCGTGCTTTGCTTTTAAAAGTAATCTAAAAAATAAATTAGTTTATTGAAAAACTAAACAAAAGTTTGTGATACCAAACAACTTTTGTACTTAATCTTAAAAAGAGAGGAAAAATAAATAAAAAGAGAATAAAATACACAACATAAAAAAATAGCATAAAAGTTGTACCAAATCCAATTTTTATTGTAATGGTAACATTGTTGCAGAGAGAGAGAGAGAGAGAGAGAGAGAGAGAGAGAGAGAGTACATCTTCAACCGTGTCCTCCAAATCATCCTTAAGGAAAGAAAAAGAAAGTATCACTTTGGATAGTATATTATGTGACAACATTATTGTTCTTACATATATAGAAAAATTCTAAACCCCACCCACAAAATATCACTATGGTTGCTTGCTTTGATAGAATTCAAGCCCTTAATCCAATTTTGGACTAGGAAGAGAGTTAAACTTTTATTTAGACGTGGCACTATGGATTGACGTGTGTATATAACAAATTCTCCAAATCCTTAGATCCACTCATTGGCTCCTAGACCATGGCGCAAAGGATCAAAGTCAATGTCAATGTTATATTTTAAAGCTAAGTTGTAAATTTATACATGGTCATGGATAACTAATGTACAATATTTTGTTTCTTTGAACGGTATCTGCAGCCACGAAATCGATTTGAAATAGGAGGAATATGGATAATTGATGCTGAAGTATAAGCACAAGGATTATGGGGCGTACACTGGAAGGGACACCGAATTTTTCAATAAGTAGTCCAAGATGGTGTGCAGTGTGCTTACTAGTGACTTTTATATAGACAGTATGCATCACTAATGATGGGTTGTGTACGGCAGATGTGTTATGATCCTTGTTTTGCAGGAAATGACAACCGTCTGTGGGTAAGAATCATTATATAGTGAGATGTCAATATTTTATATTCATATTTTATGAATTGTTAATTAACTCTAAAAAAAATATTATTTAATAATATTGTATGCTTTTACATGATTATTATGTTTATTTAAGTGAGTCGGATTGATACCACTCACCATTGCATTTTTCAATATACTGACCCTCGTCCTTACAAGTGCCGGAAATCAATTGGAGTTTCAGAGGCAATAAAATCATGTCCAACGCAATCGAAGCTTTTTTGACATTTTTGAAGCTTTTTAATTCAATTTAGAATATTCAGTTGAAGGTTTTAATTTTTGTATGTTAATAAAGAGATATGATGTATGGAATAATGTATTTTATTTTAGTATCAAAGTTGTAAATCAAGTTTGGCACATTTCTATTGGCTAGTTGAGAGGCTATAGTTCTGTTATCAAATTATCAATAAAAGAAAGAATCTGGCGGATCCATTCACCAAGGGTCTCAAATGTCAACTTGTTGAAGACACAACAAAAAATGGACTTGAAAGAATTTTGATATAGGATCTATGTAATTATACCATAAAATATTTTGCTCTTAGTTCATAATGAAATCTACTAGCCATCTCATTATTAGTTTAAAGAAGGTTCATAGACATGGGATACGTCATGTACAGGGATAGAATCTCAAAACCTCTATGATCTACTTTTCACTCAATGTAAAGAGCTACTCATGTATGGAGGGTTAGCTTTAAGCCTTAATGAGTTTTTGAATATTTGGAATGATCGGTGTGCTTCACAGGAAGCACGAGTAGTTCAGCACTACAAGAGAACATGACCTCATATTACAATGTCGTGACACCACATGAGGTAGTGAGACCTTGGGTTCGACCAATATTATAGCGACGTGGCATCGTGAAGAGGAAGATAGCCTTATGTTGAAAGAAAGAGAATTGTAGAAGAACACTACAATAGGACAAGACCTCAAGCTACAGTGACATGACACCACAGAAGGTAGTAAGACATCGGGTTCGGCCCATGTCATAACGACATAACACCACAAATTTGACAGGTAGCCTTATGTTGGCAGAAAAGTAGAATAGGACTACAAAAGTCCAAGACCTCGTGATATAGCAGTGTGACACCACACGAGGTAGTGAGACCTCAGGTTTGTCATTTCCTTAGGGAGTTTAGTATTCCAGCATGAGGCTACCTATCTCTTTGTGATGCTACACCGCTATGTGTATGAACAAAGATGTAGGGCATCTCTTGAGAAAAACTTGTAGACACCTAAAATTCATACACATAATCTAGGTTTCATATGGCCTTTAACGTGAAACCAGAGGCACAACTACTGTATTTTTGTGAGTGGGGAGAATTATTTATATGGTACCGAATTCAAGACTTAGAACATTATGTATTGTATTATAGTTCTACCCCATGCATAAAGATTTAAGTCGTAAATGACATCTATTCTAATGCAATAAATACATTCATTGTGGGAACGACCCATCATAGATTAAAATACGTGGAAAATTCTTAGGATTAGTCAATATCTGGTACCACAATTTAATTTTGGAACAAATACAATGTGTGTGTATTTCAATATTTTATTCCTCGTTTATTGATTTGTACACATGATGAGTTGGGTCAAGTGGTATGTTTGGTGGGGGTTATACTATTGGGCTAGGTTCAAATCCGAAGTTGGCGCAGGAGCAGCGCAGGTAGCACCGCTGTGTAGTTTACTGTGGTAGCATTGCTATTTTGTGTTGGGAATCGGATACGCCCTCCTGCGCTCCGATACCGTGTCTGAGACGTTGCCGCAGCAGAAACTTAGGCCAACCCACCTAAAATAACCAACTCCCATCTAACGAGCACCAAGCACAGATAAAGACAAGTATATGGCGGTGACTACGTCACCTGGATAAATCCCAATCTCTATAACTCAGATGAAATTACAAGATTGACAAAAACTAATGTTGAACCCTTTGCCCTAATAGGTTCAACCCCCTCACCACACTCAAGAAGAAAAGAAAGAGATTACAATTAAAATCGCTCACCAACCCGTAGCAATCTCCCTAACCGAAGTTGATGACCCCTCGATTAGATCTATTCTTCCTTCTGTCTTGGATGACGAAGTCCTAAGAGCAAAGTGCGAAGCTTTCTCTTAGATTTCCTGTGGACGAGCACCTCGAATCTCCACTTTTGTGCTGTACTTTGTGCCTCCATCCACATCCCATATATATAGGATGAGAAAAACCTATTTTAGGTCATAATAGAATTTTCTAAATACGAAGCCCTCAAATAAGAATCCTACTACACCTAAAATAGCCTATCAACATCCTATTTTAGATTATAATAGGATCTCTTAAATAGGAAACCATCAAATAAGAATCATATTATATCTAAAATAGTCCAGCACCAATTATGGATATCTAAGTCAAATTAAATCAAATATTTAATCAGATTTGGACTCCATAAATATGTTATTACCAAATCCAGACTGGACTCCAACAATCTCTCCCTCCAGTCTGATGAGAGGGTGTTGACCCCATGGCTCCTCAATTGGATTCAATGCCTGTCGTCATGCGACAGAGTTCCTGCTCCCCCATGCCACTGATCTTCGATCCTCCGAGCTGCTTTGCATCTTCCTTCGTCTCCAGCTCTTCGACCGCCGCGTTGACGCTAGCTGTCATGTGTAGCACCTCTTGCACCACTGGGATCCTGTCGATATCAATAATACGATCAAGACCGAAGTTCCTGACGATCAGTCTCACCGCAAGTCTCGGCTGCCTGTCCCCGACTTCTGTCTTCCACCGGAAAGTGTTAACGTTCCGACGAGCTTCTTCATCCTTGGCTGGCCCAACCAAGTAGACGGTGCGGTCCTCCTGAGATTCGAACTCCTGAACCTGTCCACCTTCGTGTCTGAACTTGAAGCTCCCACATACACATGCGTCCTCGAGCAAAATATCATGCACTGTGCATGTCGTCGATGACCCACAACTCCCCCTGAACTGTGTGAATGATGATGCTTCCGCCTCAGATTGAGTGTACTGCAAACCTTGATCTCCTTTCTGGCTTCGAACTGCTGAAACCGATGTCGTTCGGTGAAGCTTTGGCAAACCATTCGTCGCCAAAATCGGATCCGTAGAGCAACCCCTACCTGGAGACCGACCAGCTGTCATGGGACCGACAGACTGACCCTTAATCTTTGACTCACCACCATCAGTCGTTTTGTTTCGACGAACCGAATCCTCCGTATCCCCCAAAGCACCTAGAAGCCCCTCCTCAGCAAGTTCTCTACAATCCACCTCCTGTCGAGCACCCCTCGAGTCTCCATCCGGTGTCTGTGGCCTACCTGTACAGCTCAGCGGCTTGAGCCTGTACATGCCACAACACAAATCTTTCCGAGCCAGCTGTTGGGAACCCTTCGCAAGCATCCAATCTTTGTCCCCAAACAAACTGCGACAGCCATCATCTGCCAGCCTCCCTACCGAAACCAAGTTGTAGCGCAAAGTCGGTACATGTCGTACACCCTTGATAACGAGCTTCTCACCGAGCTCCGTTGTCAAGTGAACATTACTGATGCCTACAACTGCAGCTGTTTCCTTGTCGTCCATCTTCACACGTCCAAACATGCCGTCGTGGTATGACGTGAAGATCCTCCTATATGGAGTGGCGTGATACGACGCCCCCGTGTCCATGACCCAGTCGCCGTCATGCCATATGCCACAAGGTTCCTCTGCATCGGTTGCTGTGATGATGATATCTTCCATTGCTGTGAGATCCTCCTGATCGTCCTTGCCTTTTGCCGTCTTAGCTTTGAGCTTCATACAGTTCCTCTTGATATGACCCCTTTTTCCACAGTGATAGCAACCCTCCTTGCGGTTCACAATCGCAAGATTATGAGAACTCTCCCTTTGTCCTCGTCTGTGAATTGGGTCTTCCCTTTCCGTAGGAAGTCACCAGAGCGGACTCCTGCGACGATTCCACTTGCTTGCGTCGGACCTCCTCATTCAACAAGCTACTTTTGACTGCCTCCATCGTGACAACTCCATCAGGTGCGGAGTTGCTCACCGACACCACCAATGTCTTCCAGCTTTCCGGCAGAGAACTCAAGAGCAGTAGGGCCTGAAGCTCATCATCAATCAACATCTTCATCGCAGACAGCTGATTGATGATACCCTGAACCTCGTTCAGATATTGTGCCACTGGGCACTCTCCGTGTACTTCGAGTTGACGAGTTGGCGAATAAGAAACACCTTGTTGCCAGCCGTCTTCCTTTCGTACAGCGAATGTAGCTTCTCCCACAATGATTTTGTTGAACTCTCCATGGACACGTGGTGAAACACCGAATCATTCAACCATTGGCGGATGAATCCAACGGCCTTCCGATCCAGTCGTTTCCAGTCTTCAGCAACTTTGTCCATTGGCTTTACGTTGTCGCCCTCCAACGGACCATGCAAGTCCTTGTACCAGAGTAGATCCTGCATCCTTGGCTTCCAAATTGTCCAGTTTCCCCTATGAGGGTGATCATACGAGTGTTTATCTGCTCCGTAGACATGGTTGCCAGAACCTCCAAAGCTCTGATACCAGATGTTGGGAATCAGATACGCCCTTTTGCACTTCGATACCGTGTCTGAGACGTTGTCGCAACGAAAACTTAGGCCAACCCACCTGAAATAACCAACTCCTGTCTAACGGACACCAAGCACAGATAAAGACAAGTATATGGCGGTGACTACGTCACCTGGACAAATCTCAATCTCTATAACTCAGATGAAATTATAAGATTGACAAAAACTAATGTTGAACCATTTGTCCTAATAGGTTCAACCCCCTCACCACACTCAAAAAGAAAAGAAAGAGATTACAATTGAAATCGCTCACCAACCCGTAGCAATCTCCCTAACCGAAGTTGACGATCCCTCGATTAGATCTATTCTTCCTTCTGTCTTGGATGACGAAGTCCTAAGAGCAAAGTGCGAAACTTTTTCTTAGATTTCCTGTGGACGAGCACCTCGAATCTCCACTTTTGTGGAGTACTTTGTGCCTCCACCCTCACCCCATATATATAGGATGAAAAAAACCTATTTTAGGTCATAATATGATTTCTTAAATAGGAAGCCCTCAAATAAGAATCCTACTACACCTAAAATAGTCCATCAACATCATATTTTAGATTATAATATGATCTCTTAAATAGGAAACCATCAAATAAGAATCATATTATATCTAAAATAGCCCAGCACCAATTATGGACATCTAAATCAAATTAAATCAAATATTTAATCAGATTTGGACTCCATAAATATGCTATTACCAAATCCAGACTAGACTCCAACATTTTGCTAGTCTCATTACAGATGTTCGGTTCGTAACGATCCATTCTGGAGCTTACTTCTGATTTATAGCCAACGTTGTCAATGAGATGTTTGTTCAGTTTTGTAACTGACAAGTTTTAGCTCTCCTATATAAGGAGAGCTTCTCCACTTTTGCATAAAAGGACATTTGTGAAGAAGAAAAAAACTCTTGAAGATAGAAGAGAAAAGAGAGATCCGTCTCTAGCTGCTCGTCCAGGCTTTTGCAGCAGTGCTCTAGCACTTGTTCAGGGTTCCATATCAGCACAAGAATGCTTGCTCCGAATAAGAGAGGTGATAAGGAGAGTGTTCCAGAAGATCGATTTGTTGAGCAATCGGAAGTTCCTGGTTCTGTGAGTTAATCAACCAAAAAGGTTGATCTTGCTTTGAGCAACGACAATTCTGATCACCCGAGCAGAAAAGTTCTGCTAATTTGATTTTGATTAGCAAACTTATCAACAGTTTTCACTGGTTTTGTTTGTATTGTGGATCACTGTTATCTTCTGATAGCAGTTCTGCTGCTGGCAATATTAGATTAGTTGCTTGCTGATTTAGTACTGATCATTGTTAGTTTTTCAAAGACTTGTACGAGATTTCAAGAATTTCGCCAACAGTATATCTGGTCATCTTTTCGGCTGAGACTTCTCACTCATCCGGATGAAGGTTCACGTGGAAACAGTACAAGTTTTGAGCTTAAATTGGTTGACTAAAGAATGTTCAATTTATTCTATAATCAGGGTTTTGAATAGCGCGATTATTCTATGTTCCACACTGCAGGTCACACCAGTTTCTTCGGCTTCAGCCCACCAAGACGTAGCATTGACTTTGTTGAGCCTCATGGTTCTTCTAACTCATACTGTGAGAAAGCCGTCGCAGCCCTTCTCAAGTCTCTAACTTTAAAAGAAATTCTTAAATTCACATTCCAGTTACATGGGATAGCCATAGCACTCAACTTCTCAAGCACAATGATTCAAGATTAAAATGGTTCTTGCCACAATATTGATGTAATTGGAGGAGCCAATAATGCAAATTGTTTCTGCCGTATGTTGCTTTCAGTCCACAGAACCTCTGTATCTAAAAATCTGATGAAATCTTCTTGAGAGTGCAGTGAACTAGTTTTCAATTTCACTCTTGCTGTCATGTACATTAAAGAGAACTTTTTGGTGTCAGATTTTGTAATTTACAAGAGTTTTCTATATTCACATCCTTTAGATGATATATATATATATCAGATTCGGATTGTGATATGGCTCTAATTTGAAGATAGTTTCTATATACATGCACCACTTGTTTTGAAGCAATACTGATACGGAATCACCGTCCTTTAGATTCTGCATTTTGATGAAATAACTGCCCTTCCTCTTGAACCATGGAGTGGAACACGGTTCTCTTGAACCAGTGTTGGCTGGCTAACATTGAGACTATACTGAACTCTTAAATAGCCTTCAACACGGATGAAGTGAAGGGTCTGCAGCAGGAGACGGAATCAGGTTGTCCAGCAATTGGCAAAAATCAGTTGGACATTTCTCTGTTTTCCTAGTTCTAACAGCTGCTGAGATGTACGTTTGACCTTTCCATTACTTGAGCGGTTTACATTTTGCAAAAGCTCTTCATTTTCAACTACACTTATCAGAGCCACATACAGACCCCAGATATTCAACATACAGAAGCTACTTGAACTCAACGTAACATGAAGAACGATACAATCAAAAAGTAAAACACTTTAACAGGCCAGCTTATAATCCATTTCACCAGACAAGTCGATATAAAACGACGAAATATGATATCTAACCTTCATCAACAAGAACACAATGTTTAGAAATAAACCAGAGCACTGCATTGCAAGTAACGCTGAGCAAAAAGGGCAACTGACCTGTCCTCTTCCCACTGGGCAACAGCAAGATTCTACATCGCATTGCATAAGATTGGAGTCAGCTCAATCATGAAGTGAAAATCATTTCAGATATCCAACTATCAAGCACAAAACATAAGTCACTATCAAGTAAAAAATTAATACAGTAGAAGTGTATGATGCTACTTGACGATAAAACCTACTGCTCACATAGTGATCAAAACTTGTAAGCCTCAACCACTCATAAACCAAACAAGCAGGAAGTTTGAATACACAAGCAACTGCCACAAAAATTGAAATGCATGTAGCAGCACAGCTAACGTCCCCGTCCACGTCCACGACCACGTCCACGGCCCCTGCCACGGCCCAAAGCTCTTCCTGGATTCAGAATCAGCAAATCTTAGAAGTCTCGACAGAAAAAAAAAAAAAAAAAAAAAAAACAACAGCATACTATGTGGCGATGGTAGAACAGTTACCTGCAGTCGGCTTCTTGGGCTTGACCCTAGGTGTCTCCTCTACCAGTAAAGTCTCAAGATTCAAGCTGTCGGGAAGGATATAGTACCGAATATTGTTACCCCTCACACTAAGGTGATCAAGGGTAACTGGAGTTTTCCCTTTCAGCGTAAGTTTCACCGTCTTCAGATGAGTATTCATACTAATATCCACTCCTGTTGACAAACAAGTTTAGCACCTCAGACAATGGACCAAGAAATCTCGAACATCAGAAGACTGAAGACCATTACAAAACTGTAAGAAATGACCTTCACTAGTGAATTTGAATTAGCCCTGGCACATCTAGTCGCACTAACCACTGGAGAATGTAAAGAAAACTATCAGAATGTAACCAAGATTAGATGCTTTAGTTGAAATTTCCCCATTCCAGTAACAAGTTCATAAATTAGGTCATTTTTCTCTTAAGGCGAGTGGGACGGAGACACTTTGAAAGGATCAAATAGAAGCTACAGCACAAGCAAATAGACCAAAAACTATTCAGCAATTGACATCATTAGGTAATACAATTGTTTAACAATAATTGTCACAAGTTTGCATTTTATCAGGACGGAAGAACTAATATAGCACCACATTGCCAAGTACTAATAGCTAATCATTTGACCAAATGCATTTTCTCCATAGTTGATATTACAAAACTCAAGACTTGTTCTTTCAGTAATAAAAAATAACTGTACAACAAGATGCCCTAATAAATTCAGCACAATCGATCCGTAGCAGAATCCTTAAGATTCCAATTCATCACTCTCATTGAAAGACTACTTAACCAGACATACGGAATAGCTCCTACCATGCAACCCTTTAGGGTTACATCCCTCAGATTGATAAGAAAAACAATTATTCACCGGTATGCCACATGAAGCAGCTACCTAGGCTCCCAAAAGCCCTACGCTGAATTAAAGGTATGCCAGAGTGCACAAGTTCACCCATATTTCCATATGCTTGCCTGCTTTCTATTAGTATGATACGGTATAACTTCCTATATATGGGATGTTGAGTGTCAAAATGTTAGTCAGGTAACTTTCATTAAAGAAGCCTCGACTTGTACAATTTTCTTAGTACATATGTTGGGATATGGGGGCTAAATTTCCACCCTAATCACATGATACCCTACAAAACCATGGGCTAAAAATATAGAAAATGAGTATAGGAAGAGAAGGCTAAAGTTACTCGTAGACCAGGAGAGAGCCTCCATCTAGTTGCTTCCAACAGTTTACTACACCTTTGCCTGGCCAACAACAACACACGGGCAAGTCTGCCCCCTCCTCTCTCTTCCAACTATTACCACATACAAACAAAAGGAGATCAACCATTGTTTTCCTATCAAGGACTCAAGAGGAGAGTGATATTGGTTCAAAATTGGAGACCAAGAAATATTATATCCTCTTTCAAGGATGTGTAACATGAATGGGATGACTCATAAGAAGAATACCATGGGAAAATTTTCAAGTTCGAAGATAAAGAGATTGTTTCTTGACTTATATTATTTCATATGTATTTTCCCTCTCCTTGGCTAGTCTTTATCACTTATGTTTTAAGTCTTCAATCATGATATACCTTTACCTCTTATTTTATTAGTTTATATGTCTTCAATTGAATACATGATTGATTATAGATTTATAGGTTGGATTTCTGTGTATTTTGGCTTAATGTAGTGTTAACTTTTGTTCAGTGTATATATTTTTTTTATATATCAAATTTCTTATTGTTTTAGCATGGTGCATTCAAGAGGTTTGCCTAATATAGTTGACTTCCAGTCAAGAGTTCTAGCAATGGTGCATTCACAAACCACAAGTAGCACTGGTTCCCGAGTATGATTCCCTGGACTGGAATGCAAGGGAGACACTGGGGTTTGTTTTAACTACAACTGGGTTTCCTTTCTTTCATTTTATGCCTATTTGTGGTTCCCAGAACTATTTTCTTATTACTTACCAATTTATACAGCCAATTACCATGCTGGTCGATTTATGTTCAATATAGATAGCAATTTCTTTTAGGTTCAAACTAGAGACATTTCTTTTAAAACCTTGGGTTGGGTTGGGTTGGGTTGGGTTGGGTTAATCCAGACTAGGCAACTCTCTGCATGATCATTACAAAAGTATCCCTTTATTAATTTGTTTTCTCTTGCTCGTTCTATCTAACTGATTTCTCTATAACTGTCAGGACTTTTGATTGTCAGTATATCCTGATTAGACTAAATGCAGGACATATTAAACCTGACATTCAAGCCAAACCTTTACTAGCCAAAAAATCATGTCCTCACTACAGACATCTGATGCTACCAGAACCTACAGTTCCAGGTCAGCCTGTTAACACAGGCTTAATCTCATCAAGATGCAACAGAAAACCTTATGAAAACCCACAAGGACAGGTATGATGAAGTATAGTCATAAGTTCAGCATTCGGGAATAATCGGCGAGGTTGAAAAGTTAAGAATTCGGGGAAAAGTTGGAAATTTAGTAAAATTTTTGGATAAGGAAAAGCTAAACTACGAGGATTCCTCAAAACTTGATATCACCCACATGAGTTGGTGGTTTATAATTTATTAGGTTCAGACAACTTTCGGCTCCCTTGTAATTGATATTTGAGAATACCAATTTGTGAATCCATGGAAACTTAGCCAAATAACATACCATCTTTATTAAATATTACATACAACCTTTAACATGATTTTCTTTGAGGGAATGTTATGCAGCAGACCATTTGGAAAGGTTTCTAGGAACGTTTAATCCCACATTTGACAGGTAGAAAAGAGGACAGTCACTTGGAGTTACAAAAAAGAGGGGGAGAGCTGATTGCCAAGCTTACCCAATTATGTGGTCTTTGCTGGACCTTAATGATTTTGGGTGAAAGCCCAAGCCCAGACCAGTAATGTAAAAATTAAAAAAAATTGTTTTAGTTCGCATGCAAATCGCCAACTTTTGTATTATTCACAGATATTACGAATAACTCACGGCTTTGAAGAATTATACACGAATTGACAAAATTTTCCCATATATATTCGGCTGGTTATATTATTAGCGATTTTTTTGAATAATTCACGAATATTGTGACTGTGATCAAGTAGAATCCTAATAGGATTTGGGTTAGAAAACTGATGAGATGTCTGCCAGACCACAGGTAGAGCAGAAAAGAAAGACTTCCTGTGAATGATGCTGGCTGTCCTTGTGGGAGGAAAAGTTCTCCCCTCGTTTCCTTTTAAACCTTGGTGACCGCTTTATCAGCCATTCTCATCTCTCCCTTCTTTCCAGCCCTATGCTCCTGTGTCTATCTCCACTCATACATTCGGTTTGCCTTAATAATTCTTCAAGTAGAACCAAGTGACCCCTTGATAAGTTTATCCATCTCAGAATGCTTCCAAGTCGATTCAATTATCCTCTTGTAGGTTAGGCTCAAGTTCAAACCAAGGTTTAAAGTATCGGCCGATACCGATACGTATCGGCCGTATCGGATCGGTTTTGGCCCCTGCCGATCCGATACTCACAGAAAAAATCGGTATCGGCCGAAACCGGTACAAAAATGTCTGTATCGGTTTGTATCGGCCGATACGGGACCGATACGGACCGATATTAAAACGAATCTTTCAAAACGATGTAATCAGAACGTCTCACAGGATGTCCCAAAAAAAAAGTAGAAATTGAGTCCCAAAAACATCAAATCCAACAGAGATCAACAATAGAGAGAGAAATTGAGTCCCAAAAACATCAAATCCAACCGAGATCAATAATAGAGATTCGTATTCGAAGTAGTAGACAAAAAAAAAAATCTATAAATAGATGCAATTCTTCTACAGACATGCACAAAAAAAATTATTCAAAAAAAATCCTCAAGAACTTACCTCCATCGGCTCATCCGCGGTGGAGAGACTCTTCGGGGAGTCGGCTCATCCGCGGGGGAGGGTCCCTCTTCCTCAGGAGGGGAAAAAAAGGGAGCAGCACCGGGAGTCGGCTCATCCGCGGGGGAGGGCCCCTCTTCCTCATGAGGGGGAAAAAAAGGAGCAGCAGCTTTTGTTAGGGTTGAAAATTAGAACTCTGTTCTCTCTCCTCTCAAAACACATTTATATGTTAGGTTGGGTCGGTGGGGTTTAAGTTATAAAAAAAAAAAAAATCAAACATGTGGGCTTGGCTTGAACCAGTGACCGAACCCACAGTTTTCCAGGAGAGCTTTGCTTCATCCTTCTAACCATAGAGTCAACTTAAATCATATGGTTTCTATTGGCATGTCTATTTATTTATAGACTGACTTGCTTCTTTTTTTACTAATTATATTATTGCCTATGGTTGCTAACTATATTATTGTATTTAATTATATTGTATATAAATATAAATATACACTAACTTATAGACTATTGTATCTAACAATATTTGTTATTGTACATATAGACATATACTATATCTAACTATATATTAATTATAGTTTATTATAGTTTATCTACTATTTATTATTGTATGTAACATTTTATTGGAATTCTCTCTCCTCTCTTTGTTATTGTTAAGTTTTTCATTTTATATAACTATATTAGAGTAATTTTAAAATGATTAACTATATTAATTATTTTTTACTTCTACAATTGCAGGATAAAGATGCCAAAAAATTGTACGCCGGAGAAAATGGATGATGGATAATGGTTGAAAGCATGACAAATGTATTAATAATGAGTATCATTTAATGTAAAAAAGAAGAAAAAATATTGTCGCATAATAGCTAGCCAAAGAAAACAAAGGACAAAGGAGAAGTTGAAACCAAGATTTACAGTAGATATCTACCGATACGTATCGAATGATTCCAGCATTGAATGATTACATCATACAATAATATTGCACTTATAAAAAACGTTACATACAACAATAAAAAATGTTAGACAAATTCATTGGAATAAAATTTATATTTTTTCTTATTGTATGTAACATTTTTTTATTGTATGTAGAATTTTTTAAGTGCAATATTATTATATACCGAGGTAAGCCAATCAGCAATGGCTACTATTGTTTCATTAAATTATAATACATAACAATACAAAAAGTACTTAAATAATGCATAAATATGTAAACTATTTTTTTCTAAATATTTACTAATTTAATAACAATTATTTAATATTGCCGATACTGCCGATACAAAAAAATCCGATACTCCGATCCGATACTACCGATACTTCCGATACCGGTACTCATACAAAACGTCCGATACCGATACCGATACTTTGAACCTTGGTTCAAACCTAAATTTCCTCTTGTAAGTCAACTTTTATATATCAGTGTCAATGCTCTTGAACCTATAAATTCTTGTTGGAACTGCTTAATTCAGTGGTAGCACTTATATCTTTGTGTGGTTTTCCTTTGATCTTGGATGGGAAGGATCATGGCTCAAATCCTCTTCAAAAGATCCAAGTGTGTAACTATGTGCATGTATAATGCATGATGGAGCAATCAGACTAAAAGCCTAAAGCACTGAATTTGATCTTTATGTTTTGTAAGAACATTGAAATTTCCTTTCTATATAGACAACTCGTTAAAAAGCACAAATACTTCAATAGAAGAGCTATTCATTATGGATAATCTGATACTCAACACATCATGTCGAATACACGGCTTCTATTATACTTCTTCATACACTGGTTGGTGTGTCCAAATATCATAGCTGTACCATGTTATTTCATTACAATTTACCAAAGTATGCAAATAAGGCTTCAACAGCTAGGTCCTAGTTTTCATAAGTAATGCATCTCCTTGTATCTATAATATTGTATTCCTGAATCCACTGTCCTTGCTAAGCAATTATATATATAGCTATTGTAGTGTCCCGCTCCTAGCGGTTCACTATGTAAGGCTTGTGGCTTGGCTAACTCGGTCGGAACCGAGTATTGGGGAAACTTACCGTCGGCACCGAATCGATCACGGACAAGTGCATAAGAACCTTTCCAACTAATGGATTGGTTTCTCTTGAAATGCGTCCAAGAGTTTTCTCTGGATGTTTTGCTGCTGGTTTTGCTGCTTGGTTTTGATGGATGCTTTTCTGAATGATTTTCGATGATTTGATTCTTGCCCATTTTCATCGATTTGCATAGCATTCATTCTTGAGAATTCTGAGAGAAGAGAACACAACGAGATGGATTATTAACCAAACTTTTGGTGCCAATGCAGACTGACGCGTGACGGAAGGCTAAGCGTGCAAGTGTTCCTCTCTCTCTCGGCGATTCTCTAATTTGGTGAGTGTGGATCTCTGTGGTGGTATTGTCCCTCTCGCTATTCCTTCATGCCAACTAAATAATTGTCTTGCAACATCCGTTGATCGATATCAGTTGCTAATGCCACAAGTCAATACCACTAAGAAGCTAGAGATTGAACATTGAACATTGAATTGAATGCTAGTCCATAGAACATTGAAAGAATTGATTATACTGTTAACAACATTGAGAATTATGCTTGTCACTAGAACATTGAAATGTGGGAAATGAATTGATGCCGGAGATGTTGAATATGAGAATGCTGCGTATCTAATGTTGGCTTATTAATACCATGCAATTGTGTACTGTTGAGTCGGTTATGCATTCGTGTGGTCATGGACGTCTTTGTGCACAAGGTTTGAGTAGTTTCCTCGGGACGGTACTTGGGGCACCGGGGACCGGCTCGACCTAGGGGGAAACAGTTGGTCGTGCTATGGTGGCACGAGGTATTGCGGGACATTCGACTAGGCTTGCAACCTACTCTGGAATGGTACACCGTAATACCCGTTGGAAAGTCCTTTATGGTGCAGTCTCACCAACGACCCAGTCCGAATGCATGCTAACGATTGTCTTATGCAGGGGCGGTAAGTATATTATTATTATCCTGTATCTTGTGCAGGAAAGCTGGATTCGGCCAATGGTAAAGTAAACATGGTTTATTCCATGTTACATTATTGTGATTTACTCTGAATGTTGCCTGTCCCTAATAAGTTCATATCTTTAAAATGCTTGTCATTAATAAAATGTTGGTTTAGCTGAGTGGGCCAACGGGGCTCACCAGTGCATTGTTATAATGTGCTGACCCCTCCTCCACAGGTACTGGAGAAGGCTCAGGCGCACGTCCGAATTAAAGCTTTCTGAACTGCTGTTTCCTTTCAAGTTGTTTTTCCTAAAGACGCACAAAGTATTGCGGAGTTTTCAAAAGATAGCTGCTTATATTCAAAGTACTAAGGGGGCATGATGTATGGAACGAGAAGTTATTTCATGGCAGCCTATCAGTTGTACTTCTTTTCATGAATCAATGTAGCCGAAATGGCATTTCAAATATTATCGAGAAAAGTTGTATTCTGACTACAATTATGAATAAAATGAGTATTTCTTCTTCCTATATTGTGTTTCCAATGTTTCCGCAACTGTGGCTTAAAATTTCTAATGTTTCAAAGTGATATAAATGTGCATGTTCTAGCCTTGTACAAGTGCAACTCCAGACTTGTACGGCATCACGCCTTAGCGAGGACGATCGATTCGGCGTGAATCGCAGCAAAGCGAGCGATTCACCGAATCAGGGCAAGTTGGTATCAAAGCACAGTTTAGAATCCTCGGATTCAAACATATTTTCAAAAAGGAAGTCTTGATGCAAATTTTCTCGATTGATGGTGTCGATAGCGCTGGCATGAAATAATGTTCCATACAATAAGCCCATAAATATTTTATGAGTGCTAATGGAATTATTTCTTTGTTGTAGAATGACTAAGGGTGATAGCTCAAAGACGACTTCATCGTCGGACCCGATTGAGAAACTGATTAAGCAGATGGAGGCTCAGAGGAAGCAGAGCGAAGCTCAACATCGCGCGCTTCAGGAGCAGCTCCAGTATCAGTTTCAGGAGCAGCTGGATACTCAACAAAAACAAGTAGACAGTCTAACTCAGATTGTCACCAAGCTGACGGCCGATTCTAATGTTTCTGCAAAGGCCGCAGTAACCGAGACCGTGGAAGTGCCGGCAGAGAAATCTGAGACGCCGACACGGAAGAGACCGAGCTTCAAGTTCTCTGAATTTAAGAGTTGCGACCCGCCTGATTTTAATGGAAAAGAGGAGCCAGATGAGGTGATGGGCTTCTTGAACACACTGGAGGGCTATTTCCGGATGTTAGAGATTCAGGGCAGTAAGAGAGTGGAGTGTGCTGCTGTACAACTTCGCCTCAAGGCCCAGGAATGGTGGATTTCGCAGAGACAGGCACTTTGCAGAAATAATCAGGATATAAAGATGTCTTGGGAGGCCTTCAAACAGGCTTTCATTACTCAATTCATTCCACCCGCTGTCCGACAACAAAAAGAGAATGAGTTCATTGCACTTCGACAAGGCGGTATGTCAGTGCATGACTACGAGACGGAGTTTTTGAAGAGAGTCGCATTCGCTGGGTACATGGTACCGAATGACGATGCCAAGCGAAGAAGATTTGTGCAAGGCCTGAATGAGGGCCTGGAGCGGGATGTTCTAAGTCGAAAATGTACGTCTTACAGAGAGGCGTATGAAACTGCGCTCGAGATGGAGCGATTTCACCTGTCCGCTAGTCGCAAAACAATACAGAACAACCAGGGTAGCAACCATAAACGACCCTTGGCTGCAGAGAGGAATGACGTTCCTAAACGTCACAACACTGGCGAGAATAGCGGTGAATATCAAGGACCGCGATGCTTCAAGTACAACCGGTATGGGCATCGGCAAGCAGAATGTCGAGCCGGATGCTTCAATTGTGGCGGCATGGGCCACAGGGCATCTGAATGCAGAAAGGGAAGGAATCAGAATCCCCCACGGGATCAGCACTATAATCATCGTGGACCGAATAACAATCAGTATCGGGGGAACAACAATCAAAATCGTGGCCAGGCGCCACCAGCCTTGCCAGCTCCAACTGGAAATGCACCGAATCAACAAGGTGGCCAAGCAAGGGTTTATGCCTTGACTCAGGCAGAGGCCCAGACCGCAGAGAATGTTATAACAGGTATGTTGCTGTACAAAGGCATACCTGCAAGAGTACTTTTTGATTCTGGTGCTACTCATTGCTTTATCTCTTCTGATTTTGCAACGAAAAATAAAATTTGTATGACTCAATTAAAGACAGCTTTGTGTGTTAGTACTCCTTCGGGAGTAGATATGCCTGCAACTTTGATTTGCAGGGACGGCTACATCAAGATTGGAGGCAAAACTTTATCTTTGGACGCAATTGTACTCGACATCAAAGAGTACGATATCATATTGGGAATGGACTGGCTCAGCGCCTGTCATGCAACGATCGACTGTACGGATAAGAGAGTTGTGTTTTGCCTACCTGGAGAAACAGAGTTTTCTTACTCGTGCGGCTCGGCGTTCCAAGGACCTATGGTCATATCGGCAGTTACAGCAAGGCACATGCTGTACTCAGGGTGTGAAGGCTTTCTCGCTTCTGTCCAAGACACTCGAATGAAGAGTGTAGGCTCGAATCAGACTGAAATTGTGGCAGAGTTCCCCGATGTGTTTCCGGACGAAATACCTGGAATGCCGCCGGATAGAGAAATTGAATTCACAATTGATACATTTCCGAATACTCGTCCGATATCTAAGGCGCCATACAGGATGGCACCGGCAGAATTAAAGGAACTAAAGGTGCAGCTACAAGAACTACTAGACCGGGGATACATTCGCCCAAGTGTATCTCCATGGGGAGCTCCAGTGCTATTTGTGAAGAAGAAAGATGGAACGATGCGGCTGTGCATCGATTACAGAGAATTGAATAAAGCAACCATCCGTAACAAGTATCCCCTGCCAAGAATAGATGATCTATTCGATCAGCTACAAGGGGCGACCGTGTTTTCAAAAATCGATCTTCGTTCAGGATACCATAAGTTGAAGATCAGACCCGAAGATGTTCCTAAGTCAGCATTCCGTACGAGATACGGACACTATGAGTTTTTGGTCATGCCATTCGGCTTGACTAATGCTCCAGCAGCCTTTATGGATTTAATGAATAGAGTGTTTCGACCGTTCTTAGATAAGTTCGTTGTCGTATTCATCGATGACATCTTGATCTACTCAAAAGACAGGGAGACTCATGTCGAACACTTGAGGGAAGTACTTCAGACGCTGAGGAACAACCAGCTCTATGCAAAGCTGAGTAAGTGCGAGTTTTGGATGAACAGCGTGTCGTTCCTAGGACATGTTGTTTCGGCAGAAGGTGTTGCCGTCGACCCAAAGAAGATTGAGGCAGTTGTGGACTGGAAGCAGCCTGCATCAGCTAGTGAAATACGGAGTTTCCTTGGTTTAGCCGGGTACTACCGTAGATTTGTGAAAGACTTCTCGAGAATCGCCTCGCCTTTGACTCGCCTGACTCAGAAGGGAGTAGTATTTAAGTGGACGAACGACTGTGAGAGTAGTTTCCAAGAACTCAAGCAGCGGCTCGTCACGGCCCCAATTTTAGCACTTCCGGAAGGCTCCGAAGGATTTCAGATCTACAGTGACGCGTCGGGACTTGGTTTGGGATGTGTTCTCATGCAACGTGGGAAGACAATATCTTATGCATCGCGACAGCTCAAGCAGCATGAGAAGAATTACCCAACACATGATTTGGAACTGGCGGCGATTGTGTTCGCGTTGAAATTGTGGCGACACTATCTCTATGGTGTGTCCTGCGAGATCTTCACGGACCACAAAAGTCTGAAATACATATTCACACAAAAGGAATTGAATTTAAGGCAGCGGCGTTGGTTAGAATTGATCAAAGATTATGACTTGACAATCTCTTACACGCCGGGTAAAGGGAACGTGGTAGCTGATGCCTTGAGTCGAAAATTTGTTGGATCCCTAACAATAGCAAAAGAGGTACTACGGGATCTTGAAGAGATGGGCATCGAGTTCAGAATCCGTCCGCAGAATGTACAGTTGGCTCAATTGCAGCTTGAGCCGAGTCTCCAGGGAAGGATTAAGATTGCTCAGAAGGATGACCCGTTTCTGCAGAAGATACGCGAGTTGATTCTAGCAGGAAAGGCGTCAGACTTTACCGTTGAAGATGACACTATTCGTGTCAAGGGAAGATTGTGCGTCCCTAAGGATGAGGATATCAGGAAGGAAATACTGACCGAGGCTCATTTCGCGAAGTACTCCTTGCATCCGGGAAGCACGAAAATGTATAAAGATTTGCGCACCATATTTTGGTGGCATGGCATGAAGAAGGATGTGGCTCTTTTTGTGTCACAATGCATGGATTGTCAGCGTGTAAAGGCCGAGCATCAACGGCCAGGCGGAGAACTACAAAATTTGGCTATTCCACTGTGGAAGTGGGATAATATCTGTATGGATTTTATAGTCGGCTTGCCAAGAACTCAGAAGGGAAATGATGCGATTTGGGTTATCGTGGATAGATTAACCAAGTCGGCACATTTCATTCCAATAAAAGTTACATGGGGAGTAGAACGGTTGGCTCAGATTTACATAAATGAAATTGTTCGATTACATGGGGTGCCAGCTTCTATAGTATCGGATAGAGACGGAAGATTCTTGTCGCGATTTTGGATAAGTCTGCACTCGGCTATGGGCACAAAGTTAAACTTCGGTACGGCTTACCATCCGCAGACTGATGGTCAGACAGAGAGAGTAAACCAGATTCTTGAAGATATGTTGAGATTGTGCGTGCTCGATTCGAAGACAAATTGGGACGCACATCTCGCATTAGCAGAATTTGCCTATAACAACAGTTATCAGGCAAGTATTCAAATGGCCCCGTACGAAGCCTTATATGGACGGAAATGTCGGTCACCGATATGCTGGGATGAAGTCGGTGAACGGCAAGTGCTCGGACCAGAACTTGTGGAACAGGCCGTCGAGAGGGTTCGCTTAATTCGAGAAAGACTTAGAGTTGCTCAAAGTCGACAGAAGAGTTATGCAGACGTACATCGACGACCTTTGGAATTCACAGCAGGCGACCATGTCTTCTTGAAGGTCACACCCATGCGAGGTGTGATGCGGTTTGGGATGAAAGGAAAGCTAAGCCCGAGATTCGTCGGACCATTCGAGATTTTGGAGAAGGTAGCCTCAGTAGCTTATCGACTTGCACTACCTCCGGCCTTGGCTGATGTGCACGATGTCTTCCATGTATCTCAACTGCGGAAGTATGTGCATGATCCAAGCCATGTAGTGAATTTCGATCAGCTACAGCTGAGCGCTGATCTATCCTACACTGAAGAGCCTGTCCAGATTTTGGGCAGGAAAGAGAAAGTTTTGCGGAATCGGACAGTATCCCTGGTCAACGTGCTGTGGCGGAACCATGCTGTAGAGGAGTCGACATGGGAATTAGAGGAAGAGATGCGGGTGAAATATCCCTCGCTATTTGATAATTTTGAGGTAGGACTTTTGCTTTAAGTTTCGAGGACGAAACTTTTTCTTAGTGGTATATTATGTAGTGTCCCGCTCCTAGCGGTTCACTATGTAAGGCTTGTGGCTTGGCTAACTCGGTCGGAACCGAGTATTGGGGAAACTTACCGTCGGCACCGAATCGATCACGGACAAGTGCATAAGAACCTTTCCAACTAATGGATTGGTTTCTCTTGAAATGCGTCCAAGAGTTTTCTCTGGATGTTTTGCTGCTGGTTTTGCTGCTTGGTTTTGATGGATGCTTTTCTGAATGATTTTCGATGATTTGATTCTTACCCATTTTCATCGATTTGCATAGCATTCATTCTTGAGAATTCTGAGAGAAGAGAACACAACGAGATGGATTATTAACCAAACTTTTGGTGCCAATGCAGACTGACGCGTGACGGAAGGCTAAGCGTGCAAGTGTTCCTCTCTCTCTCGGCGATTCTCTAATTTGGTGAGTGTGGATCTCTGTGGTGGTATTGTCCCTCTCGCTATTCCTTCATGCCAACTAAATAATTGTCTTGCAACATCCGTTGATCGATATCAGTTGCTAATGCCACAAGTCAATACCACTAAGAAGCTAGAGATTGAACATTGAACATTGAATTGAATGCTAGTCCATAGAACATTGAAAGAATTGATTATACTGTTAACAACATTGAGAATTATGCTTGTCACTAGAACATTGAAATGTGGGAAATGAATTGATGCCGGAGATGTTGAATATGAGAATGCTGCGTATCTAATGTTGGCTTATTAATACCATGCAATTGTGTACTGTTGAGTCGGTTATGCATTCGTGTGGTCATGGACGTCTTTGTGCACAAGGTTTGAGTAGTTTCCTCGGGACGGTACTTGGGGCACCGGGGACCGGCTCGACCTAGGGGGAAACAGTTGGTCGTGCTATGGTGGCACGAGGTATTGCGGGACATTCGACTAGGCTTGCAACCTACTCTGGAATGGTACACCGTAATACCCGTTGGAAAGTCCTTTATGGTGCAGTCTCACCAACGACCCAGTCCGAATGCATGCTAACGATTGTCTTATGCAGGGGCGGTAAGTATATTATTATTATCCTGTATCTTGTGCAGGAAAGCTGGATTCGGCCAATGGTAAAGTAAACATGGTTTATTCCATGTTACATTATTGTGATTTACTCTGAATGTTGCCTGTCCCTAATAAGTTCATATCTTTAAAATGCTTGTCATTAATAAAATGTTGGTTTAGCTGAGTGGGCCAACGGGGCTCACCAGTGCATTGTTATAATGTGCTGACCCCTCCTCCACAGGTACTGGAGAAGGCTCAGGCGCACGTCCGAATTAAAGCTTTCTGAACTGCTGTTTCCTTTCAAGTTGTTTTTCCTAAAGACGCACAAAGTATTGCGGAGTTTTCAAAAGATAGCTGCTTATATTCAAAGTACTAAGGGGGCATGATGTATGGAACGAGAAGTTATTTCATGGCAGCCTATCAGTTGTACTTCTTTTCATGAATCAATGTAGCCGAAATGGCATTTCAAATATTATCGAGAAAAGTTGTATTCTGACTACAATTATGAATAAAATGAGTATTTCTTCTTCCTATATTGTGTTTCCAATGTTTCCGCAACTGTGGCTTAAAATTTCTAATGTTTCAAAGTGATATAAATGTGCATGTTCTAGCCTTGTACAAGTGCAACTCCAGACTTGTACGACATCACGCCTTAGCGAGGACGATCGATTCGGCGTGAATCGCAGCAAAGCGAGCGATTCACCGAATCGGGGCGTGACAGCTATGAAGGGTTGCTGATTGTTGCATGTAATAGACAACAGACAACTATTGTAGGAGTGTTCCAAAGAGAGTAGACAGCGAATAATAGGCATAATAGTTGACCACTTAATCTGACTAATTGGGAGGCTGGTTAATCGAAAAATTCAAGGGCCGAGTAATTGCAATTAATCCGCCGAGTAATAAGATTAATCAGTAACCAGTCATGGACCAGTGCATAATGAAGACCGCTTAATATAACAATTGTAGCTATATTTCTTACTCTTTTTCATGTATTTATTGTCATATTCAACTTAATTGTATATTGAATGAGTGTTACATTATCGTGTACCTACCATACCCCTAGACTAATGCTTTTAGAAACTAGGCATGTCAACGTATCTGCACTGATATCATTTCCTATCTATGGGCCTGTTTCCATGCTTCATAGTTATTTGCATCCTTTCTTGCATACTAGGGCAGCCCAGATAAGATAAGCCCTAAAAAGAAATACCGGTGTTATGCAGAAAGAAAGCAACTAATCGTATTATGCATTATGCAACTCCCCAACATGGTGTACTGTGTACATGTCATGGAAAATAATTGATGGAACACCGTGGAATAGTTCCTCCGATGAGGAAGAATAATTTTATAATTTTACATTCCTACAAGTGTGGTATTGGACCATTGGCAGGGCTGGCTCTGGCCAAGGGCGACCGCCCAGGGCCCACGGATCATGAGAGGCCCAACAGAATTAGTTTAAAAATAAATATGTTAATAATTTTGTATCTCAAATAGAACTAGTATGTACCATAGGCCCTCTAAGACACAAAGTTATTGTGGTGTAGTGGTTAGTACTTTAGACTTGCATACTAAAGGTCCTAAGTTCAATCCTTGGTTTTAACTTTTTTTTTTTTGAAGTTTTTTTTTTTTGTATTTTTTTCATTATGTACGGGGGCCTTATTTTGAAAGTTTGCTCAGGGCCCCCATGAGCTCAGGGCCGGCCCTGACGATTGGTAACAGATCCTAGATTGGATGATGTAAATTTTATTCTCAAATTAACATAACCTTGACTAACTACCCATGCATCCACCTATAACATTGGTATACAGCCAAGAAGGAAACAGATGGTTTATTAGTTGTATCTAGTGCCTCAAGCCAATAGTCACTGTTACTTGGAAACTTAGACACGTGTCAAATGGTCAGGTGTCCAGAAGTGTCCGCTACCAAACTTTCTAAAAAATTGACACTTGGATATACTATATTAATGTGTATTCAAAAACTTGTATCAGGACAATATCTGGTTATCACATTGCTTCAGATGATGGTCCTGTGATCTGGGCAAATTTTTTATGCGATATAGACTTCATGCCTTCCTATTGAAGTTTCAACATTGTAGCAATATTCTTATACCATCAAGATTCTATTGACTTTGATGGTCGTGACAGGTCCAACAGCCCTTGACTTAACCCCAAAAACATGTCGATAAGTGAAATGCCTGAGAAAAATAGCCAACTGTAGGGCATGGTAAAAATCTTGAACATTGAGGTGTCCAAGTAATTGTCAATTTTTAACAAGAGACATAGGCCTACAGCTGAATTTAATGCTAGTCGAAAACCAAAGTACCTGTGTTAAAACTTCGATCCTAATGGCAACGGGGTTGGATCCTCTGTTTGTAATTCATTATCCTTGTTGACTATCCAATCTGCATGATGAAAACTGAAATCCACTCCATCTATCGAGATGTGTTTGTTTGGTGTGAATTCTGCATCCCCGAAAATGCTATGGCAGTATCTAATTATGTTGGCACAATCGAGTATTAATTAATTCTTCAAGGGCTGGGCGCGTAGCAAAGTTTTAAGTGACAATGGTTAACAATTTGGAACTCAAGTTGATCTGGTCAAGTTTCTCAAACCATATGGGGCATGGATGTAGGTTGAATTCCTAGTGTACCAATATAGTTATCTTGTCCTATTTTCTATTTTCGAACCTTTTGTTAGCTTTCTTTTGCTACTAATATAACCACGTGTTATTTGTTACTGGTTGTTACAAGAACAGTTCTAAATGGCCTCAACTACAAGGCCCCAACTTGCTGCATCCAGCCTCGACAGTTTAACGGATTGATAACTGCCTCATAAACTATCTAATCCAAGACATCTCAACGTACAGTTACCATAAAACTTCAAATTCCAAGGATATTGGTTCCCTATAATTGCTAACACTTCCCACTCAACTAAACATAACATAAAGCCGAAAATGCAGTAACATAACTTACCCTTCACAAAATCAATAAATGTCAATATAATGTAATGTGTAGAGAACAATAGAACCAATTGGCTCCTCCTCATGGTTGAGAATATATTAAATATCTAGCCTTCAGCGTATGTAATTAAAAACAAGGTTGTCAAAGGCGCAAGGCGCACTCAAGGCGCAAAGGGTCCATATCGTCCGAGGCGCAAGGCGCACTTAAGGCGCGCGCCCGAGCGATATATATATATATATATATATATATATATATATATATATATATATATATATATATATATATGTGTGTGTGTGTGTGTGTGTGTGTGTGTGTGTGCGCGTGTGTTTTCATTTTGCCTGAATTTGAAGACTTTGAACATTGTGTTGATCTATTCTTTAATTTAATTTACAGGAATTTTCACGACTCAAAAATAAATTCTCTTGCAATTTGAAGTTTTCTTAAGTTTGAACTACGTAAACACGCATTGTGAGAAAATTACGAATTTTATTATGCACTGTGCTGGAACCTGTGTCACCTCTTTAGTCTCTCTATATCGAGGTGCGCCTTAACCACATCCTGCGCATGAATAATGTCGCCAAAATAAATGAGTCAATGTGAATTGGAATTTTTTTCCTACACATGTATATAAGCAAAATCAACAAAATTATCGAGGCGCGCCTAGGCGCGCCTTAACCCCATCCTGCGCCTGAGGAAAAGGCGCGCCTTTGGCGCGCCTGACGAACTGCGCCTCGCCCAGACCCTATTAAGGCGCTGCTCCTGCGCCTAGGTCCAAGGCGCGCCTGGGGCGCGCCTTTGACAACACTGATTAAAAAGATCCAATTTGTTTGATTTCCCCCTTTCATAGCATCTCTGAATTGGTTATTAAATAGATTGAATATAAAGCTTAAACTAACCGTCTTTCTGACATTGCTTCAAACAAGTACCTCCCTAGCTTTCCTTTAACCAACCTCTAGATAAGCAACCAAACAAGCGCAAAAACTGAATTCTTACATATCTAAGGCTATCCGGAAAATGTCATCCTTGACTAGGACTGCTAATGGTGCTCGAATTTTAGTCATAACCCAACAATGGTTGTCTGAGATACAATGAAAGATCAGAGTCCAAACTAGAAATGTTACCAATGGCTTTCTGAAAGGGAACTAAACATAAAAAAAAGAGTATATCCAGTTATATAGATTGAAATCTTTAAAGCCCATGATTCTTTCACCAATTCTACATCCTTCGATAACATCAACATCAAATTCCCGTGTTGTGATAAACTCATAAAAGAAAACTGTCCAAATCTAGCTATGAACCAAGTCTTTTATAAGAAATGAACAACGGTATCAAGAATACCAAAAAAGTTAACCCTTGCTTACAAGGAAACAAACAGCCAGTTACAATTTTAAGTGGCCTTGTACAATTATTTGGATGAATATGAATATAAGATCATTCTGGTCATTAAAAGTCAAAAGTCATGTGTGATATGCTTGATTCAAGCCTACTGCAACATGGCTCGTCTCTGCAAGCTTAGTTCCAACTACATTAAAATTGTTTCCTATAACTACTACCTTGCACACAGTTGCCTTGTCCAAATTTGGCAGTAGAGGGCTCGTTCCATGATATCACCATGTCACAGCCTCCCAAAACTGCTACTCATCCACCGAGACAAATTCAAGTTGTGAATGCTATATAACAAAGTCTGTTCTATAAGTTAAAGGGATTAAATGGCAGATGAAGTGTTTTATATGGTAAATTATTCCCTTAGTAAATTGACGTAACTCTTGGTTACTTCATTGTAGAAACTATCCAAATAAATAGTTTCTTAAGAAAAGCCCCTAAATTTGAAAATTGCATCATTACAACGCACAAATTATACCCATCCAAGTAACAATCAATATATAAAGCACTTGTGATCATGAACCGAGTCGCATAAAGACTGGACTCTTAGACTATAACAACCCACCCACCGCGCCGCGAGCACACAGAGAGCGCATTGAAAGTTGTCTCCAACGAATATGTAGCATTTACGAAATCACAAGTTTGATTATGCATAAAGCATAGTGCTCATCGTCATGTTTTTCAACTTGGAGTTTTCCTTTCTCTCTGGAACATTATTATCTTGATTAATTTAATTTACATATAGCAAAACTTACTTCTCATCTGGCTCTCTAGGAATATAATTTGTCATCCACATCCTTGTCTACATAGTTTCCTTGTGGAACAAAAATTTGGCATCTTGCTTCTTAACGGAACGAGATAAAAATGGTTAGGTCTCTTTTTGCAAACTACACCATAACTACTAACAGAAAATTTTGCATTGTGCAAAAACTTGGCAGTAGAGAGAACTTGAGGCAGGGATATCCCCATATCCCTAAAATTATCCCAGGGTTCCTGTTTGTTTTGAAATAGCCATTCCCATTTGTTTTGCCATTCGCCAATCCCAGTCATTTTGTCAGTCACCTCACAGAGGAAAACTTATCCTAAGCTTAAAAACAATCATTCTCCTGCAATGCCCTTAAACGAAATAGCATATGCTATAGTCCACATGTTCGTCTTCATCAATCACCAAGGGAGGATCTATTCATTGACCTGAAGGGCCTTTAGCCCTTCTCAAATTAAAAATAAAAATAAAAATTATATACTTCAAATATATATTCCGCAAGATAGTCCTGTAACCCCTTAAGCATGTCAACTCCTACTCCCTTGAAAACATTCCTACGATCTTGGTCACAATGCTGTCACAGCTCATCCAGTTGTTGTCGTGAATGCACTGCAATTCTTCCGCAACACACTGCATTGCTCATGCGACCAAACCGCACCGTTGCACAGGAATCGGATGTTGCCACCGCAACCAGGTAGGGTTCTCCCTTGTCCGTCCCCTACTACACAAACAACTTACGACCCAAACTCCGTAAAAGACCGAACTCTGACCCCTCTTTGACGAGGGTCCTTCTTCCGTTTCCAATCATTTACACGTAAAATTAGAAATGCCAAGTGAATATGTAAAATTAGGGTTTATAAACGAAGACTCATATTTTGGTCTCAGTGGAAACCCTAACCCTAATTTAGAAGGATTTAGAAGGCACGATATAGAAAGAGAGGAGAGAGAGACAGAGAGAGACCTATGATGGTGCCATGGACAGTGGTTCCGTTCTTGAGCTCGATCGTGACCGTCTCGTTGTTCAGCTTCATCAGAAACCTAACCAAATTTTTCGCAAAAAAATACCAAAATGATCAGTAAAATGAGGAGAAAATAGAATCGATGATAGAGAGAGAGAGAGAGGATATGAGAGAAAAACCTAACGAGCTTCATTATTAAGAGAGATTCAGGAAGAGAGAAGCAGCAGCAGCTAGCTAGGGCTCGATGCGGAAAGCCGAGGAGAGTTTTAGGAAATGGGAGCGGGAGGACTGAAACACTTTAGTTTGCTAGATATGGGCCGCCCGATGAAATGACACGTGGATGTTCCCGACAGACTGGTCTTTCATGGGCTTCATGGGCTTAATCAAGAAGAATTTTGCTTTATTGAATCTCTCACAAACATTTCCTAATCATGCGAGTACTAGTAGAAATGATTGCATGACTACCATATCATTTTAATCACTTTCTTGATCCAAATGGGAAATTGATGCCCATCTTAATGAAATGTTAGTTTCGTCGATCCTATAATCCAATCCACACGAAACTGGTAGTTCAATTCTCAGTTTGTTCTCTCTAAGGCTTGGGACCAACCATGAGGAAGGTTCTATTTAGTTTTTGTTTTCCATAATGCTATTATTCAGTTATATAAAACACTTACAAAAAATTGTTTATTAACTACTACTTGAGATTGAGATTGGGTTTTTGGCTGTCACTTGATGTTTATTTGGAAAAAAAAAAATGTATATAGTTTTTTTTTAAACCCAGAATATATGCTTTTAGGTTGAACTATACATTACAACAACTAGAAATTGCTGAGATACCCAATTTCGGGGAGGAAGTTTATGAAAAACCCACCCGCAGGGTGAGTTTTATGAAATACCCAAAATTATATATTTTCACGTTAAATATTCCAAGATTTCCTTTAGATGTTATGTATTTACAAAATTGTCATTTTGATAATACCATAACTACCCCCTCGCGCAAATTTGGTCATATATATATATATATATATATATATATATATATATATATATATATATATATATATATATATATATATATATATATATATATTTGAATTCACAAACTCAGATTTGGATTGCGATTTTCGTCTTTTTCTTCTTCACGAGAGATCTGAATTCCATTGCTCTCATTTTCAGTAGAGATCGCAAAGATTGTTCATAGTTCAATATGCTTTTCTTCAGTCGAACTCCGATCATCGCTCATCATTATCATCATCATCATCATAATCATCTTCGTGGAGAGATTTGAAGTTTTTCGGTGATCAATCCGGCGATTAGGTCAATTGTGGAGAGAAAATCTTCTTCTTCTCTTTCTGTAGATCTTAAAACAAGATGAGAGTTCATATATGTAGAAATTCATTCATCATCTTCTTAGATCTCGAAATTTTTGCTGAATTTGAATTTTTTATGAAGATTTTTAATTGAGAAACGATTAGAGAGATCTTTAATCCGATTCTTTTATGCGAATATGACGGCGAATGATATTCGCCATGCTAATATGGCGGGGAATGGTCATCCTCCGTTCACTTGCCACAGAGAAAGATCATTCTTTGTTCACTTTCACGGAGAACTACCGTTCTCTGTTTCACACATGACGGTAAATAGTCATTCTCCGTTATAGTAGGACGGAGAATAATGATCATTCTCAGTGAGTTTTAGACGGAGAATGATCATTCTCCGTGAGTTTTAAACGGAGAATGATCATTCTCTGTTATATTTAAACGGAGAATGATCAGAAATGTGTTGTTCTGGTTTGTGACCTCTTGTGTTTTTATGTTATCAGGGGGGATGGATTCAAGCTGTTTAGTTAATCTTTGTTTCAAGGGAGATCTACTTTCCTGCCATGTCACTTATGAAAGTACCGTGGAATTTTTAAAGCATCAAGTGTGCAATCGATAGACTTCTTTGTATCCACTTTTCTTTCGTTTCAAGTTTTTGCATTCTGATGGGACTGAACTGTACGTTGACAGTAATTTTTGGCTTCGGTCATTGGTTGGTAGTTTCCATGGTACCCATGATGTGAGCTTTGATCTATTTGTGGAGCAAGTATATCCTCCATGTTCTTCATCGACATCTTTTCCTTGTCAAAGCATTCCCATGGTACCTTCGTCTTCCTCTTCTAGTTCTTTGAGTAGATGTTCTCCTACTGTAAAGGATAAACGAGTAGTAGAATTTTATGAGGGCTTGATTGAGACAGTAAAGAAGAGAAAATCAGATATGTGGCCTGGATCAATTATCGGCATTGGTCAGATTTTTCTAAATGGTGTTGAAGAAGTTAGACACGCTGTTAAAAAGATATGTTTTGAATCTCGTCATCCATTCCATATTTTAAAATCTGAGCCAGGGAGGTACACTGTTTGCTGCAAGAATTACAAGACCCATGCTTATTTGTGGAGCTTCCATGCTATATCTATTTCAGAAGATAATCAATTTTTTTAGGTGAAGAGGTATGTGGGAGAACACAATTGTGGAGCTGGCTATATGGATAAAGGTTATCTAGTTGTTCCAATAAAGTTTATGAAAAATTTGGTTAGTGACATTGTTCGGATGGATCCTAAAAAGTTGGCAAAATCAGTTGTCGACGAATTCAAGGTTGACTATGGTTTATCTCTTACCTAAGGGCAGGCATACCACGGCATTAGGCAGGTGCACCAAGAAATGTACGGAGATGATGTTGAGCTTACAGCGACTTGTGTTGGTATGTCGACAAGGTAAAGGAAACCAATGTTGACCCAAATTAGATCGCAGTCAACCTAATCTTGATAATTAACAAGACAATATCTGTTATAATCCAACTTGACACATCAACCTCCATCAAGTTCCAAAACAGAACGTCATCACATATCAGTTCAAGACCAACATCATCGACGATTGCTTCGACAGTGCTACTGTTACTTATACTCTGAGTTTGTATTTTTTTACTTTTCATTGAGTCTAGGCTATTGTAAGTTGAGTCGCACTGAGTATTTCAACCCTAGACTTAATACCCAAGCTCCACCAAACAAACTCCAAAAACTTGCCAAACCCAAAAAGCCCACTTGAACTTTCTGTCTCCTAGGAGACAGAGTTCGGGCCAAACTCTGCCCCACACAGAGTTCGGGCCGAACTCTGCCCCTTAATTTTAAGACCTGATTTTTAGGGCTTGCTGGTTGCTAGTTGTCCAACGGCTAAATATTTGAAATTTTGGGACAGAGTTCTAACCGAACTCTGCCTCTCTGGACTAGTATATATAGGCCTTAATTTTTCTCATTTTCAATCATCCAATCTTCTCATCTTCTCTTCTCCTATAGCCTATACATTCTAGAGCTTATTCTTCTCATCTAACTAGCCACAAAACTTCCCAAGCCCCCAAGGTGCTCAGTGCGAGTCAACTAGAAGTTTGTGTGCAAGAGTTTCAAAAGAAGTCACTTAGACAATTCCAAGTTTTGTCATCCGTAAATCTGTAAGAAGTTGGCATGCTCTTCTGAGTAAAGGCTCGTGGTTGTACGCTATTTCACAAATAGTGGATTTCAATCCTGAGCTAGAGTTCTTAGGCTGGACTAGTCCTCCATGAGGGAAACCAGGTTAAAAACTGTTGTGTCTGCGTATGCTTCTCTGATCTCTATTTATATTCCGCACTTATACTATGATTATCATTTCTATTGGTTAGACGTGAATAGAGTAAAAAATTTAATTGGGTATTATCGACACATACTCTATTCACCCCCCTCTAGAGTTGCCTACACGTACTTCAATTGGTATCAGAGCTCTGTTCTCTTATATTGGATTAACATCCTAAGAGCTGATCCATAGCAACCACACAACCTACCTTTTCCAACTATGGTGAGGGACAGTCCACAAATAGGCTACCCCTATTTGACTGAACTAACTACACCTATTGGAAAACTAGAATGAGTTTTTATCTCAAGTCTCTAGACTTTGATCTGTGGACCATCGTCACTGATGGTTACAAAAAGCCTGCTAGAATAGCTGTCGAGGGGACTCTTGTTGAAAAATCCTACGACAAATATTCCGACCAGGAAAAGAAACAAGCAAGTCTAGATGCTAGGGCTATTAATGCTCTCTTCTGTGCAATAGACAGGACTGAATTCAACAGGGCCTCTATATGCTCTACCTCACAAGAAGTATGGAGGCTTCTGGAGGTGACTTGTAAAGGAACCACACAAGTTAAAGAATCAAAGATCAGTCATCTGACACAAGAATACGAGGCATTCAAAATGAAGCCAAATGAGACGATTACTCAGATGTTCACCAGATTTCTCGACATCGTCAACCCTCTATCTTCTCTTGGTAAAGTATATTCCAACCATGAGAAGATACGCAAAGTGCTAAGAGGATTGCCGAAGATCTGGAACCCCAAGGTCACGACGATTATCGAAGGAAATGATCTTATGGCTATGTCACTAGAAACTCTGATGGGCAAGCTGATGACGCATGAGCTCGACCTCAAAGGTTTTGAAGAAACTGCTCCAAAAAAAAAAAAGAAATTGCCTTAAGAGCTCATCGTGGAAGAACCATTTCAGAGGAAACAGATGACTACGATTCTAAAGGTGACGATCAAGAACTCATGGTTCAAATTTTTAAGAAGTTCCTATGCTTCAACCGAAGGAAGAAGGAACAAAAAGACGATGAGGAAGAACCCACCTGCTTCGGATGCAAGAAGACGGGACATGTCCGAAAAGATTGTCTTGTAGCAAAGAAAGAAAGCAAGTATGAAAAGTCGTACAAGAAGCCAACCTCAAGGAAGTATGCCAACACTAGCATCTGGTACGAAAGCGAGGCCAGTGATTCAGACGAAGAAGAGGACTCTCCGCAAGACATGGCAAATGTCTGCCTAATGGCAACTTCAGATAAGATAAATGATTCTTTTGACGACTTTTCTTTTAATGAACTAGGTGATGCCTTTAGTGATCTTCTTGAAGACCACTAAAAGGTTATTAACAAATATAAACATGCTAAGGATAAAATCACGGCTCATGAAGCTGAGATCCATAGACTTTCATGCTTATTAGAAAATGTTAGAAACACGACACCCACAAAAAATACTGAGGAGGTATCTAAGCTTAAGTTAAGCTTACACGATGCCGAATCTCTTATTGAGAAGCAAACACATGATATCACTGCTTTAAATAAAGAACTTGCTGAAGAGAAAAACAAGCACAAGATTGCTACTGGTAGAATAAATGGTTTTACTGCTAAATGTGATGAGTTCCATGCCGTAACTCCACTTTTTCTAAATGTAAATTTGGGTATATTTTTGTGCTTTTATATCCTTATTAAAATTAATTTAAAGTTTCCAATTTACTTTTATCTTAATTAGTTGATTTCTTGCTATTTTAAAAAGAAACTTGTATATTAGTATCTTAAATTTTTAATATTAAATTTTTATTTTACCTTAACTAAATCTGGTATCCTAGTTTTAATAGGATTTCTACCTATTTTGTGCTACTGGGCCAACTAAGCCCAACAACTCAGTATTTTGTGCTAAGCCCAATATTATCTATTCTGGGCGCGGATCCGGACTCAGGGTCCAAACCCACAAACCCGTTAACCCGAACACGCTAACCCGATTATCCAGTAGCCGTTATATCCCTTCTAATTCATTCATTCAACTATTTCTTTTTCATTTCGTTTTTCCTCCATTCCTCTGTTACTCATTCTAGAGACGACGTCGACGGAGCTGACAGCGCCATACGGTGGAGGACCAGGTTTCTAGAGGCTTCCACTTTATCACAGCTGTTGATCCTAACCACCCTTGTCGGAAATCCTAGCCACACTTTTGTAACCGCCTAACCGTCTCGGCCACCGACGGCTGCCCGCCCAACCACCGGTCACTGACCGTGCAACCGACTGCCCGTCGTCGTGCCTATTTAAGGACCCTTTCTCTCTTCTTCTTCATCATTCTCTTATGGGCGAAGCCCTGCCAAAATCCACTATCGCCTCCTCTTCCTTTTTCCTTGTCGAGCCCCAGCCATGGCGGTGGTCATCATTCCAGTGGTCGACGTTGATGGCGACGTACGACTTCATTGATGTTTTTTTCTGTAGAGATCGAGTGGCGCAAAGTCTCTGATCGTCTCATCTTGCCGATCAGCGAACTCCGCGGTGGCTCCAGGCACGCCTATTCTTCGACGATCGATTGGTAAGCATGGGTTCTTCCTTTCGATCGGTTTGACCGTCTTCCTCGATTGATAACTATTAAGTTTTGATCCCTGTTCTCGATTGTAGGATGATCGATCCAGTGTAGGAGTCGTCCTGTTTTAATTGAAGGTTGTTCATCGGTTTCTTGATCTAACTGATCGAGAGGTATTCATGTTTATTTCTTTGTAGTAGAACGAATTCGTGTCTATATTAGAGTTTTGTGTGGGAGCGTTCAATCAATCGCGGGAGATCAGATCGATCGAAAGATTGTGGGCTATTTTGATTCTTTGATTTTTTTTCCTAAAAATTTCTAATCGAGGAATCAAGGAAATTTATCTCAGTTTCTTTCCTGTTTTGTGCATGTGATGTGTTCGACGGTTTGACTGAGTCAGTTACTCCTTTACTGATTGGTTTCGAGCCATTGTGTCCGACACCGATACTACTATAGGTGGATTCAGGTATATTATCTCAGTGTTTGCTATAGTTCGTAGCATTGGATTTGTGTCAGTATTGTTGGAGAACATATTGAGTCGGGGCGATTAATTTGTGTTGAGGTGTTACGGTTGGGTTATGGCACGAGCGGGACTGATTTGGACTTGTGTCGGAGTGACACAGCAGGAGTCGACAAAGGTAAGCGGAGGAATTATAAGGACACTGTCCTTGTGTCTTGTACTGTCAGGTGATCAGGACACAGAGTGACACAAGTCCTGGATCAGAGAGCGGATAGTGAAGAACTGGGTTTCAAATATGACCGTTAGGTTTTAAATATGTTAGGGTTGGTTCTTTAGCAGCCAGTAAGTCCAAGAATAATAGATTTGGATAATTTTGTATAGAATTTGAATATGGGATCTTTGGTGAGTATTAGCTGGGCCTAGTAAGAGTGTAGAATAAATAGCAGTGGTTAATATCAGTGGTGGACCAAACTTTCAAAGTTGGGGTATATTCTTGCTGAACCTGAAGTAAGTTAGAAGTAGGTGAATTAAGGAGGCATATTGGTTAGTCCAGGAGAGTGGGCTGTTCCTTTAGAGTATAGTATTTGGATTGTTTGACTAGTGTCATAGGGTTAATCTATGGGTTAATTGCCAAACCACACTGGTAAGTGAGAACAATATTATTTAAAGTGAATTGTAGTTGGGGAGTTATTGCTAGGAAGACACATTAGTTAGGATTAAGAAACAATTAGAAAATCTCTAATTATATTTTCTTATTTCTAGGTGATATTAGAAGACAAATACCAAGTTTCCGGAATCAAGGCAAGTACATGTACTCAGTATTACCATCATTGCATGCATTGCACACATATTGTCTTGTTTTATTATTGCACTTGTTTTCGATTGATTGCATTGTTTCTTGCGTCGGGTGGGGGACGTTCTAGAGACATGTGATTGACTAATATTAGACAAATATTGCCTGATAGCATACCATGTATGCCTGATGTCCATTTTGTGTGTGACTGATAGCATTGTCGTCAGACATGCCCGATTATTGATTGACTGATAGCATATTTTATATGCCTGATTACATATTAGTCCCCACATGTTGATAACGTCCAATTATCATATACACGTAGCTAGTGCATGCTTATTGTTCATCTTGTTCTCTGTCTTTCAGTTATATTTTGATATACCGTTCCATTGATCTTCATGGTGAGTTTTATTAAGTTACATTGTACTTTGCTCCTTTCCTGACTGAATCTTTGATTACAGGTGAGATGGATCTTTAGATTGTCATGGCTGGCATTGGAGCTCACTTGACATTGAGATATCTAGTTGTCACGACCCGCACCCGGTTTTCGGACGCGAGCTCGTGAGCAAGCCAGCTACGTATCGAGCAGACTCCAGCCCGACTCGAGTACGTATAAGCTGTCAAGGTCATGGAATCATGGCTAATATGGTAATCTACAGTGTATCTCAATCCACAAGAATATATAAGACAAGAATAAACAATTATGGGTCATGGTCTGCAGCCCATTAGCATATTGTCCGATTAGACTCCAAGAATGATATGAGTCTATAAAATAAGCAGAATATATCATGACATAAAATATATAGCACGAGAGGATAATAAATAACATTTTACAAGCAAATACATGTATCCTTGCAGGTGTAATCACTACCATCATGAGCCGCTAACTAACTCCATGCAATCAGCTACCTGAAGAGATCATCAGGTCCTCAGGGGACATAGCAAGATACATAAAAATATGCCTATCTAATAGTTTAATCATGCAATAATATAAACAGGGTATAAACAGGAACTAGACATGAGACTGACATGTGGCTACTGACAGGTAACTATGAACACGGATACGGGATCAACTATGCATAAATGAACTGCTGGAAGAACAAGTAAACAAGAGATCAATGGAATACCAACCCTCGTCCCGAATGTGAACTCGCAGGTCAGTTTCAAGACAAGTCACCCTCACCCCGTGTGAGGACTCGCAGGTGCAAATGGACAACCCTCGCCCCGTGTGTGGACTCGCAGGTTGTGGGAACAATACAGGAATAGCAGTTCAATCACACATACTTGCAGACACGACTCAGTCAAGATACAGGTGATGACACGGTACAACTCAGTTATGACACAGGTAAGGACAACTCTAGCATGAACCATAATGTGGACAAGCCTGGTGTAACTACGCTATCAAGTCAAGTCATACTGATATACAAGTAAGACAATAAACTAGTAAACATGGTATATAGAAAACATCTGAATCTATATCAACTAGAGTAACTAAATGATAACATACTAAAAACAGAAGAACTATAAACATAAAAATGAACTGTAGAGGGAGGCAAGGTATCTTGCCTGGTGGTAGCATGAAGAGCCAACAATAAACCGTCAACCGGTAAGCCAAATAAGTCCAAATCTCACAACTGTCTCCGAAAGCTGAAACAAACATTGCCAACATTCTCAGAATAGTCAAATTGGCTAGGATTTCTTGTCCTTAAGTCCAATTCTGGATACAGGGGCAAAAAGGTAATTTTGGACAAAAATGATGTCTGCCGTTGGGCCTGCTTTGCATCGAAAAGTGTGCGAGAGTCAATGGTCTCTAAAATCGTCAAACTATATGTCAACAGGTCCAGTTTTTCGATACGAACCCAACCGTATGTCCAAAGTTGGATTCCGGCGGGCGGTGACCCGTTGAGTCGAACCGTGGGGCCCGTAAAATAGTGATCCAATCAACTGTCTCAGAATTGGACCAAACTTGGCATACAAGACCAAAAAAATGATACGGTCCTGTTGGCGCAAGTTTTGTCTCGATCTGACGAGCATGCACAAAGTAATTAGGAAATTTGCACAGAGGTCGATACGGTGAATTTTGACGGATAAGTATCAAATTCGTCGCGCACACGCGACCAATTTGAATTCCGTCAAAGCCCATATGTCTACGAAGCCGTTACGCACCTTTTGATGCTTTCGGTTCACGACCAAATCGCTCGGATTGGTGGGACGTATGTGGTATCGAAGAATTTTATTGTTTTTAAAACAGGTTTTTCATGAACTTTGGGATCCGATTTCTCAGCGCGTAGTCGATAAAATCGACTTCTGCGAATTTGGTTATGGAGCCCTACATGTTGTCAATAAACTCCTTCAAATAGATTTTTGAAATTCCTAATATTGGGTTCAGAATTTCACTTCGAACACACGGGTTGGGGCCGGGTTTACTGTTCCGTTTTGGACAGTTTTCGTCGATTTTTGAGTCAATTTCTAGTGAAATCTAGGGCATCTACATGTAAAGCAGTTAAAGGAATTTAAAGACGTATATATTGACTTCGTACCCGAGGAGGAAGATCGCGAAACGATCAATCTATCGTTGTGTAATCGCGCTGCAAAGTGGGGTCTTTGGCAGCCGCTGCTGCTGTGCGCTCTGCTCAGTCTACGCGTGCGAAGGCTTCCTGGCCGCCGTCCGACGGTCCCCCGGGGCGCTCCGGCGTCGATGTGGCCGCCCCAAGTTTGTGGGGGAACATGGTGGGTGGCGAGGCCTTAGGGTTAGGGTTTTCTCGATTATTCCCTCTGCTCGCGCTTATATGAGATATAAATGTTCGGAGGGGGAGGCGGTTTTGCTCGGGGCTCTGTTTGGCCGAGAGGCTCTGGGAATAGCTTGGGGCTGGGCTTGTTGCTCTTTGTTTGGGCTAGGGTGTGGGTCTCAACAGGGATTGGGCTGGGATCAACTGCCTATTATTTTATTATTTTCTTTTTCTTTCTATTTATTATACACTATATCTATATAATTATATGCCTATATATATATATATATATATATATATATATATATATATATATATATATATATATATATATATATATATATACACACACACACACACATAATTACTTGATAAAACTTCTAAAATCTTAAATTCACTTTCCTACGTAGGATATATATATTTATACAAAAATATAATATAAATAATACCCATTTGACGATGAATAAAAATAATCATTTAATAATAACTACTTATTTAATACAACAACAATATTATTAATAATACTAATAATCCTGATAACAACTAAAATAACCCAATAGCAAGTGTAGTAAGGTTTGGTGAACCTAGTACGCACACTTTTTATTGGCTCCCGTAAATCATACAAATAGTGTAAACACTATAAAATAATAATAATACTTATAATGTATATATAACAATTATTAGAAATTAAATGCCAATTCCTAAAGATATTGCATCTACCTAGAATATGTCTACATGGCCGTATTGGGTCCCACTACATGCCTACATGGGCTTGGATTTGACTTGGGCCCAATCTGGACAGGTTCGGTACAACCAGGTTCCCTAAAACTCAATAATATAATTAAGTAATAAATAAAATCTTTGGTAAGGGTTAAGTCGCAACTTGACCTAGTTTTCCTAGTTAGGACGTCACAATGGCTCGGCCTTCCCTATCAGGACTAATACACTAGTCAAAGCACGCCATTGCACTATCCGTGCCATGATTCTTGGTCATTTTATACTTCAAATCTTAACCATGGCTAAGGTCATCTATCGTAATAATTAAATAAATAATTATTTATAAAATTCTAAAAATCACCATTTAAATCAAATAAAAATAAAAATATTTCAAAAAATTTCGGGAAGGGGAGCTATACTAGTTTCATGTATAGGAGATTGATTGAGTGTATTTGATTATATGTTGTTATTGTAGCATTTATCTTTTACCGGCTTTGTACCCGGACATTCATGTATAAGTTGTAATAATTGTATAGTGGATTGCTATGATGGTTAGTATAGATTCCGAGATTAGATGATGTGATGAGATTACTCTTGTTATTGATGACTAGACGGCTCACTACCGCTGTCAACGACAGTGTAGGTCGGGCATGCATCAGCCCGTACCCGATTATTCGGGAGCGGGACGTGACACATGCTGCCTCTAAAAAATTAGAGATTAGACTGGGTAAATAGGTTATTCAACCTCAAACTCAGCACAACACTTAAACTAAACACTAGACGGCTCAACACAAGAGAACACGTCATTACAAGAACACTCATCGACATACCATACAAAAACATGCCTTTATGTACAACTACTCCCATGCAGCACATAAAACACACATACACACGTTGTTATCATCATCCTGCTGCTACATGTAATAATTATCATCATCCTGTTAATACACACAGTTATTATCATCATCCTACTACTTCACATAGTTATCATCATCCTACACCCATATATAGACATTACTATCATCCTTCACCCACTATCAATATGCATGCTACATGTACTTATTGTGGTTTACATAGACACATATCAACACAATGTAGAATTAGAAAACTAGTGGATATTAATCCATATGCATGGGTACCGAAGACTAACTTTTCAGGACCCACAAGAATCTGGGTACCAAAGGTCACATCAACTCATAGTGTAGGTGGACCTTCCTTCTCAAACTAGAAGCAAATGGATTCTCAATAGTGGGTGCTCGCGACATATGACTGGAGATGCTAATCTATTCGCAACACTATCGATGAAAAGAGAAGGATATGTATCCTTCGGCAACAATCTGAAAGGCTATATCATAGGTAACGGTAAAATTGGTTATCCTCCTTCTCCCGTTATTAAGGATGTCTATTTAGTGACCGAGTTAAAGCATAACCTGCTCAGCATTAGTCATCTTGCTAATCATGGATATGATATTAACTTCGGTAAAACTAAATGCTTTATCTATGATAGATTATCTGGAGACATCGCTTTCAAAGGGATAAGGAAGATAACATATATATTTTCTATCTGTCTAGAGATACTAACAGTTCAGGTAGAAGCCTTTACGCCCACAAAGATGAAAGGCTATTATGGCATCAGTGTTGTAGTGTCCCGTCCCTACATCGTGCCCCGTTTTTCGTCTACGGGGTGCACGAGAAAGGAACACTATCGCCATCGATTCGGTCGGAACCGATAGGTCGGGATCGATCGAATCGGTCGAACGGGAACGGTTGAATTAAGATCCATTCCCCATTATGGAATGGTTTCTTCGGAACCAAGTTCCATATTCAGCGGGTTGTGCCTCAAGGATTGACTTTGCGGCTGAGTCGGGAGAGACCTCCCGTTGCTCTGTTTTCACGCTGCTTGCGTTGGCTTTGGCTTTAGTTTTCTGAATGCATTTTTGTGAATGTTTTCGATGGTTTTCATGGCTTGAATTTTGAACTCGCATTTTCTATCAAACTTCTTGAATAATATAGTATTTTAATCGGTTACTTGTGCGATTTCAGGTAATCGCGTAGGCGACGTCTAGCGCGACCAACAAGTTCTCTCGCCTCAAGCAAACTCAAGGTGAGTGGCTGACCTTTCTCTTCTCGACCCCTTCTTAGTTCAATTAATAATGTTTGTTACGAATGAAAGGATAAATACAAGGGCACGAACACGATAAAATGATCAAATTTTCAAAGAAAATGTAGGCTATATCTTAATAACTAAAATTGGTCTTTGTACGGTCATGGACAACTTGTCGACAAGATGAGCGTTTCCCCGCACGGCAACCCGGGGCCATGGGACCGTTGCGGCCAAGAAAGGAAACTATATAGTTGTGCTGGGCACGGGTTAGGCGGGGACTTGTAGCGGGGCTCGCTACTCGCGCTGAAAGGGTCCCGACTAACAAAAGCTAAAGGAGTCCAAGATGGCTCTGGGAGCCAGTGACCAATCACACGTAGTATTGCACTTGGTATGAAAACGATAACAATTGACAGGGAAGAACATGATAAGTCTCTTAATGCACGGCGCGGTCCGTCGTGGGTAAGTTCCAACGTGAGTTTCATTATGCTTGTCCAAATTTATTAGGATGGTTAGAAACTTTCATAAACTAAGTCATATAATCTCTTCAACCAAATGAGAGCTTGAAACTTAAATAGCCACGCACCAGTACAAAGTGTAATGTACTGATCCTTGCTCTCCACGCAGGTACCCTGAACCACGAAGGGCGTGCCACTTAAAGCTCAAGGCGACATGAATACTTTTAAAGCCTCGTTCGTGAGTTGAAGGCTTATTTCTGGAAATCCTTTTGAAGACCCTGCACTCAGTCCAAAAGAAAGAAAAGATGACGACACGACTTCCCTCAATAGCAGGTAGAAAGTGTTATGTTTTGCTTGTAAAAATGGATGTAATGTATGGAACGACTATCTCATCAGCGTCCGTTTTGTAAGTTGAGTCATGTTGTAAGCCCGCGCGGCACTGATTGTAAATGAGTCATGTAAATGAAGTTTTATTATCAATGAAAAGTTTACTTCTATTTCAAATGTGTCAATCAATTTCTCTGCGTATTCTAACTTGATGTTGTGTTTCGGATATCCTTATGACTATGCCTTGTGCGATCGCAACTTAGGTTCGTACGGCATCACGCCCGGGGGACGACTATCGATTCTACGGAATCGGGGCATGACATAATGGTATCAGAGCATGACATTACATCCTTTGGCCTCATGTTTAGAGTTTTAAACCTTTGACCTCGCATCGATGAATGAGTCTGTAATAATTTGAGACCGATGCGTATGCCTTCGTATAGCATAAGTGCCGGAACCCGCGACCGAGCAAGAACAGAGCGCTTCTAGTGGGCCGGAGCTTCTAACAATGCTATCAAAAGGATGCTGCATATGATGGAGGCGCAGCAGAAATAGTCCGAGAACTGACATCAACAGACAAAGGCACGACAGGCCTAATTCGAAGCTCGCTTCGACGCACAAACTAAGCTGCAACAAAAACAATTAGATACTCTGCAGCAGATCGTCCAGACAATTGTGGCCAATGGAAACTCCGCGACTGCGCCTACTGTTACCGCGTCGACGGCCCAACCCATCGACGCTGATCAAGAGGAGCCCGAGCGACAACCGGCGACACCAAAAAGATACAACTTTGGAGTGTCAGAATTCAACAAAGCGTGCCGTACTTCCTTCAGCGGCACCGAAGGCCCTTCTATTGCCATCGACTAGTTGGAAGAGCTAGAAGATCACTTCGAGCTCCTCGGCATTGAAGAATCAAAGCAAGTCGCCTGTATACAACTTCAACTATGATTGAACGCGCACGACTGGTGGACCGTGCACAAACGAGCAATCCGACGCGACAACAACATAGCGCCGATCTATTGGTCCACGTTCCGTAAAGCTTTTGAAGTCAAGTACCTCCCGTCAGTCGTTCGTCAAGCGAAGGAAAATGAGTTCATGCAGTTGAAGCAAGGGAACCGGGCAGTACAACAGTACACAATAAAGTTCAATAGATTGTCAAAATTTTCTGGTGCGTTTCTCCACACAGATGAGTATCATGTACGATGTTTTGGAGTGGATATGCGGCCCTCTATTACTGCTCATATGACGGTCCTGGAGTACAAAACCATGGGCGAGGCTCTGAATCAAGCTCTCCGCCTTGAGAGCAAACGTCCTTCCATCGCTGTCGATGTTGTGAATCGTTCCAGCCACAAGCGTCCTAACTATACGGGAGGTAACAACTATGCGTCAAAGCGTCCAAACAACGATGGCTATAAGGGTCAAAAAACGATACCTCAGTACGCAAATTACAGTCAAGTTGGACACCATGCCGACCAATGCTTTGCCACCAAGGCAGAGTGCTTCGCTTGCGGACAGAGGGGTTACTTTGCTCGAAACTGCCTAAATTCTCGACTGAATCGCAACGTCCCACCACAACAAAATCGTCAAGAGAATCGAGGACAGGCGCCCCGACCTCCTCAGCCCACCCAACCCAACCAAGACCAGCATTCTAATGCTCAAGGGTGTGTCTATGCCATGACTCGGGATGAGGCGTTTGCCTCCGACACTGTAGTGACAGGTATATTGAATTTCAATCATGTACCTGCTCGTGTTTTATTTGATTCAGGTGCTTCGTATAGTTTCATATCGGCGGACTTCGCCATCGAGCACAAATTTTCTACAATGTCGTTAGACCTCGATCTTAGCGTAAGTATGCCTTCGGGCATGCCACTACTCACAAATTTAGCCTACGGGGGAGGAATCATATGTATTGGGGGTCAAAAGATCGGTCTTGATGCGATAGTTCTATATATGAAGGACTTTGACATCATACTGGGTATGGATTAGCTCGGTCCTTGTAATGCTGCCATCGACTGTACAAAAAATAAGGCCACCTTTTGCATACCTGGAGTACCTGAATTCTGCTATTCGTGTGGTGAAGCATCGCCGACCTACATGATGATTTCGATAATTTTTGCTTAAAAGCTGCTTCATTCCGGATGCGAAGGCTACTTGGCGTCGTTCGTGACATAAGACAGGATGGTGCAAATGCGGGTCAGACCGACGTTGTGGCAGAATTCCTAAACGTATTCTCGGACGAGCTATACGGCATGCCACCCGATCGAGAAATTGAGCTCACTATCGACACATTCCCTGACACCCGACCGATCTCGAAGGCTCTGTACAGAATGGCCCTTGTAGAATTGAAAGAATTGAAGGCACAACTACAGGAATTACTCGACAAAGGGTTTATCCGTCTAAATGTCTCGCCGTGGGGTGCGCCTATGCTATTTGTCAAAAAGAAGGATGGATCGATACGGCTCTGCATCGACTATCATAAATTGAATAAGGCTACTGTCTAGAACAAATACCCCATGCCCCGTATCGACGACTTGTTTGACCAGCTCTGAGGTACAACGGTATTTTCGAAGATTGATCTGCGATCTGGTTATCACCAACTCAAAGTCAATCCAGATGACGTGCCGAAGTCTGCCTTCCGCACTCGCTACGGCCGCTACGAGTTCTTGGTAATGCCATTCGGTCTGACAAACGCTGCTGCTGTCCTCATGGATCTGATGAATCGGGTGTTCCGTCCGTTCGTTGACAAATTTGTAGTAGTCTTCATTGACGACTTCCTCGTCTACTCGAAGGATCGAACGCAACATGCAGAACACCTGCAGACGGTATTTCAAACCCTTTGAGAGAATCAGTTGTATGCGAAGAGGAGCAAGTGCGAATTCTGGCTGAACAACGTCTCATTTCTCGGGCACATCATCTCCTCCGCGGGCATCTCAGTCGATCCGAAGAAAGTCGAAGCAGTTATTGATTGGAAAGGCCCGCATTAGTTAGCAAAATTTGAAGCCTCCTAGGCTTGGCAGGATACTACCGACGCTTCGTGAAGGACTTTGCGAAGATTGCATCGTCGTTGACTCATCTCACCCAAAAAGGAGTCGCATTCTAGTGGTCGGATGACTGTGAAGCTTCCTTCCAGGAGCTCAAACAACGGCTCATCTCGGCCCCGATACTTGCTCTTCCTGAAGGGTCTGAGAGATTTTAAATCTTCAGCGATGCTTCTGGCCAGGGCTTAGGGTGTGTGCTCATGCAGCAGGATAAGGTGATATCTTTTGCTTCCCGGCAGTTGAAGCCGTACGAGAAGAACTACCCAACGCACGACCTAGAACTAGTGGCGATTGTGTTCGCGTTGAAGCTGTGGCATCACTATCTTTATGGCATGGCGTACAGGATTTATACGGACGACAAAAGCCTCAAGTATCTCTTTACTTACAAGGAACTGAATTTGCGGCAGAGACGATGGCTTAAACTGATTAAAGACTACAACTTATCAATCGACTACATACGGACAAAGGAAATGTTGTAGCGGATGTGCTGAGCCGGAAGTACTTAGCTTCGTTATGCATCAACAGTCGACTACTGCATGACTTAAAAGGAATGGGCATTGAACTCCGAGTTCGTTTTAGAGACATGAAACTGGCGCAACTGCAGCTGGAACCGAGCCTATTGGAGAGAATCAAGTCTGCTAAGAAGGACGACCCATACCCGGAGAAGATGCGAAAGCTGATATCGACAGGAAAAGCATCCGACCTTGCAGAGGACGAGTCGGGAGTATTGCAAGTGAAGGGTCGACTATGCGTTCCGGATGACGTAGAGCTTAGAAAGGAGATAATATCGGAGGCGCATTATACAAAATATTTCTTGCATCCTGGTAGCACCAAGATGTATAAGGACCTCCACGTTGTCTTTTGGTGGCACGGCATGAAGAGGGACGTATCGCTCTTTGTGTCTAATTGTATGGCCTGTCAGCAAGTTAAAGCCGAGCACCAGCGACCAGGCGGGGAGAATGCAGAACCTTGATATTCCAGAATGGAAGTAGGATCATGTCACTATGGACTTTGTTGTTGGCTTGTCGAGGATGCCGTGGGGAAACAACGTCGTCTGGGTCATCGTCGATCGACTAACCAAGTCAGCGTACTTCATAGCCATTAAAGTTACTTGGAGCGTCGACCGCCTTGCTTAGATATACCTTGATGAAATAGTTCGGCTGCCCGGGATCCCAGTATCTATCGTCTCGGATCGGGATAGATGATTCGTGGTACACTTCTGGGGTAGCCTTCATTCCATATTGGGGACTAAGTTGAAGTTTAGCTCAGCTTATAATCCTCAGACTGACGGCCAAACAGAGCGGGTGAACCAGATTCTCGAGGACATGTTACAACTCTGTGCGATCGACTTGAAGTCAAGCTGGGATGTTCATCTACCGTTGGCTGAATTTGCATATAATAACAGCTATCAATCCAGCATCCAAATGGCACCGTATGAAGCCTTTTACGGTCGGAAGTGCAGATCGCCCATTTGCTGGGATGAAGTCGAGGAGCGGCAGATACTTGGCCCAGAACTGGTGGAGCAGACTGTACAGAAGGTCAAGTTGAAATAAGAGAGATTGAAGATAGCATAGAGTCGGCAAAAGAGCTATGCCGACATGCATCGACGCCCCTTCGAGTTCTCGAAAGGCGACCATGTATTCCTGAAAGTGACACCCGTGTATGGAGTTACCAGATTCGGTGCGAAAGGGAAGTTAAGCCCAAGATTTGTTGGTCCGTTCGAAATATTGAAGCGAGTCGCCCCAATAGCTTACCAAATCGCTTTACCGTCTGCATTGTCGGAGGTATACAACGTCTTCTATGTTTTACAACTGCAGAAGTACGTGCACGATCTGAGCCATGTAGTAAATTTGGGTCAGCTGGATCTGAAGGCGGACTTGTCATATGTCGAAGAGCCTGTACAAATCTTGGAGTGCAAAGATAAACTTCTCCGCAACCGTACTATTCCTCTCGTCCTTATCCTCTGAAGAAACCATTCGGTCGAGGAGTCAACGTGGGAGCTTGAGTCAAAAATGAAAGAAAAATTTTCTTCATTGTTCTCGTAGAGGTAGGTTCTATTCTTAAGTTTCGAGGACAAAACTTTTTTTTTATTTGGTTATGGTGTAGTGCCCCGCCCCTACATCGTGCCCCGTTCTCCGTCTATAGGGTACGCGAGAAAGGAACACTGTCGCCATCGATTCGATCGGAACCGATAGGTCGGGATCGATCGAATCGGTCGAACGATAACGATTGAATTAAGATCCATTCCCCGTTATGGAATGGTTTCTTCGGAACCAAGTCCCATATTCAGTGGGTTGTGCCTCAAGGATTGACTCTGCGGCTGAGTCGGAAGAGGCCTTCTGTTGCTCTGTTTTTTACGCCGCTTGCGTTGGTTTTGGCTTTGGTTTTCTGAATGTGTTTTCGTGAATGTTTTCGATGGTTTTCATGGCTTACATTTCGAACTCGCATTTTCTATCGAACTTCTTGAATAATACAGTGTTCTAATCGGTTGCTTGTACAATTTTACGTAATCGCGTAGGCGACGTCTAACGCGACCAATAAGTTCTCTCACCTCAAGCAAACTCAAGGTGAGTGGCTGACCTTTCTCTTCTCAACCCCTTCTTAGGTCAATCAATAATGTTTGTTACGAATAAAAGGATAAATGCATGGGTACGAACACGATAAAATGATCAAGTTTTCAAAGAAAATGTAGGCTATATCTTAATAACTAAAAATTGGTCTTTGTACGGTCATGGACAACTTGTCGACAAGGTGAGCGTTTCCCCGTACGGCAACCCGGGGCCACGGGATAGTTACGGCCCAGAAAGGAAACTATATAGCTATGTTGGGCATGGGTTAGGCGGGGACTTGTAGCGGGGCTCGCTACTCGCACTAAAAGGGCCCCGACTAACAAAAGCTAAAAGAGTCCAAGATGGCTCTGGGAGCCAGTGACCAATCTCACGTAGTATTGCACTTGGTATGAAAACGATAACAATTAACAGGGAAGAACATGGTAAGTCTTTTAATATGCGACGCGGTCCGCTGTGGGTAAGTTCCAACGTGAGTTTTATTATGCTTGTCATATGCTTGTCCAAATTTATTAGGATGGTTAGAAACATTCATAAACTAAGTCATATAATCTCTTCAACCAAATGAGAGCTTGGAACTTAAATAGCCACGCACCAGTACAAAGTGTAATATACTGATCCTCGCTCTCCACGTAGGTACCCCGAACCACGAAGGGCATGCCACTTAAAGCTCAAGGCAGCGTGAATACTTTTGAAGCCTCGTTCGTAAGTTGAAGGCTTGTTTATGGAAATCCTTTTGAAGACCCTGTACTCAGTCCAAAGAAAAAAAAGATGACGACTCAACTTTCCTCAATAGCAGGTGGAAAGTATTATGTTTTGCTTGTAAAAAGGGTTGTAATGTATGGAACGACTATCTCATCAGCGTCCGTTTTGTAAGTTGAGTCATGTTGTAAGCCCGTGCGGCACTGATTGTAAAGGAGTCATGTAAATGAAATTTTATTATCAATGAAAAGTTTACTTCTATTTCAAATGTGTCAATCAATTTCTCTGCATACTCTAACTTCATGTTATGTTTTTGGATAACCTTATGACTATGCCTTGTGCGATCGCAACTTAGGTTCGTACGGCATCATGGCCGGGGGACGACTATCGATTCTACGGAATCGGGACATGACAAGCGTCTTGGCCATGCCAACATGGGCACCATATCAAGACTATCTACCAAGAAGCTAGTAAGAGGATTGCCTGAAATCATATTCAAAAATGATACGGTATGTGCCGAATATAAAAAGAATAAGGCTACCAAATCTTCTTTTAAATCCATCAACACTGTAAGTACTACTCGACCTTTGCAATTACTCCATATAGATTTATTTGGTCCTAGTAGAGTAGCCAGTCTTGGCAGAAAACTCTATGCTTTCGTTATTGTTGATAATTTTTCAAGATTCACTTGGGTCTTTTTTATTGCAAATAAAAGTAATACTATTTTAGTTTTCAAAAAAATCTGCAATACAAGAAGAACTCAACCAATTCGAATGAAATCAGGTTTGGGAACTTGTTCCTAGACCTGTTGATCATTCAATCATTGGTACCAAATGGATTTTTTGCAACAAAGTTAATGAGAACGGTTCGGTTACTCGCAACAAGGCTCGTCTCATAGCTCAAGGATACAACCAAGAGTAGGGTATCGACTATGATGAGACGTATGCTCCTATTGCACGATTTGAATATATTCGGATGCTTTGTGCCTTTACAAATTTCCAAAACTTTAAACTTTTTCAAATGGATGTGAAAAGTGCTTTTCTAAATAGTTTTATTAAAGAAGAGGTTTTTGTCAAGCAACCCCCTGGTTTTGAAAATCATAAATTTTTCGACCATATTTTTAAACTTAAGAAAGCTCTTTATGGCCTCAAACAAGCTCCTCGAGCTTGGTATGAACGCCTTAGTACTTTCTTACTTGATAAAGGTTTTTCGAAAGGGAAATTGACACTACACTTTTCATAAAATCCCTTGATGACATTGTTTTGTTAGTACAAATCTATGTAGATGATATCTTTTATGGGTCTACTAATGAGGGTCTATGCAAAGATTTTGCCAAGTGTATGCAGAACGAGTTTGAGATGAGCATGATGGGGGAGCTCAACTACTTCCTTGGACTGCAAATCAAACAATACTTGCAAGGCATCTTCATCAGTCAGTCAAAGTATACAAAGGACATGCTGAAAAAGTTTGAGCTTGACAACATCAAACCTATCAGCACTCATATGGCTACTACAACAAAATTGGAACATGATGAAAGCGGCAAACCGGTTGATTAACGTAAGTATCGAGGTATGATTGGTAGTCTATTGTATTTAACTGCTAGTCGCCCGATATTATGTTTAGTGTTTGCTTATGAGCTAGATATCAAGCTAATCCTAAGGAATCACACATGACCGATGTTAAGTGTATCTTTAGATATCTTAAAGGAACGATTACGGTAGGCTTGTGGTATCCCAAAACTACTTCCTTTGACTTAATCAGATATTCCGATGCTGATTTTGCGGGATGCAAAGTCGACCGTAAGAGTACCAGCGGCATATGTCATTTGTTAGGAAAGGCTTTAGTCTCATGGTTAAGCAAGAAGCAAAATTCTGTTGCACTATCCACAACAGAAGTTGAGTACATCGTAGCTGGTCGTTGTTGTGCACAAATTATGCGGATGAAGCAAACTCTTGAAGACTATAACTTACTATTCAAGCACATACCTTTTTTCTGTGATAACATTAGTGCCATAAATTTGACCAAGAACCCAGTATGTCACTCACGCACAAAGCATATAGAGATTAGACATCATTTCTTGCATGATCATCAACAGCACGGCACTATTAACTTAGAATTCATTGACACTGAACATCAGCTAGCAGATTTCTTTACAAAATCACTAGCCGAAGAGCACTTCAATTTTCTTCGTCGAGAGTTAAGAATTTTGGATGAAACTGTCATACAATAAGTTATGCCTACGTAAATAACGGTTATAACTTACATCATTCATGGTAACATTGCTTTAGTACAAGCCAAAATGACCCTTCTGACAACAAGACGTAAAAGCCTAAGCGACACGGTGCACTAGGCTTCGGACTACCGCTAGCTGGGATCCGGCTCCTACAGCTAACCTAAAGCAGTTTTACTGTGATGATCATCATTTTAAATAATATTTATTATATGGCTACACTATTTTTATGGCTTGTAACATTCAATATTTCAAATTCAAGAATTTTTTCTATCAAATTTTTTTTAAAAACATTTTCTGTGTTCTGGAGCCAGAGTTCGGGTCGAACTCTGTGTGCCTGCTTCCAGAACCCCCAGTTGCTCCTGGCCATCCAATTTTTGATCTGACGGCCACGATTTAACCCGACCTGCTGGCCCTAATCCTCATATACCCGAAATCTCTCTCTCACATCACTTTTCTCTTCTTCTTCCCTCAAAACTCTTGGTCCTAAAACCCTAACCCTAGAAAACTCAAATATTAGGGCTATCTTTCCCTAAACTCAAGATTTACGGGTTTTTTGTGTATCTCTTCCATCTCCAACTACTTTTGTGAGGTATAACTCTTTTTCTCATCTCTTTCAAATTAATCTTTTCATTATCAATAGCTCCAAATTTATTTGGTAGAGGAAAGAGGATGAGAAGTGAGGGAGCATCTTCATCTAACCCTCCTCCACCTCCTCTTATTCATCCCTTGTTCAATCTACCACCTCCACCAAATCCCAACACCTACAATGAGTAACTTTTTGTCTCATTGGATGCATCTAATGAGTGGTACATAGACTTCCGTTCACGTAGTGTGTTCCCGGGCCATCCGATAAACTTTATAATTTTTTTGGCATATGACGCACTTTTTCACGATTTATGCCTAGATGAACTCGTCACAACTTCATCACTTGTCTATCTCAATGCCATACAGATGTTTTACTATAATTTAACTCATGATGACACTAGGATTTATTCCCGTGTCGTCGACATTGACATATCTTTTGACGATTTTGAACTTGCCGATTATCTTGACCTTCCAAAACCCAACACTTGAGAAAAACTTGTTGATGCCCGACAGTTCTAATTTTTTGGTGATACCACTCTTGAGGGTTTCAAGGATGCGTTGTGTTCTTCTAACACACATCCTCGCAAGCTTCGAACCAAATATCTCAACAACTATTTTTATGAACTCCATCGGATCATCTTTTCCTCGATCTTATCCAAAGCGGGATCCACCGATGAAGTCACTTATCTTAAGATCTCGGCTCTATATCATCTGCACTTTTGTCTTTCGTTCAACTTCCCTCACACGATGATGGATTGGATGATTCGTGCGAGACATGTACCTTCCAAATATTTTTCGTGCCTTCAACATCCCTCTTGATGACTGTCAGTTCCTACTTGCTCCTGCCTCTCTGTCCAAGGCACGTAGGACCATTGTTGTTGCTGCATCCTCTGACTCTAATGCTCCTGATGCCCCTGATGCTCCTGAGCCCGAGCCTCCTGCTACTCTTGACTCCATCCAGGCGATGTTGCGCGATCGCTTCCGTTTGGAAGACGACCGCTGGACCTAGTTGGACTACCGTACCACCCTTCAGATGAGTGCTATCAGCAACTCATTGCACGACCTCCAGTACTCCTTGGCCACCCATCCTACTATATCGTTCCTATGGTACGGGACCCTTCTCGCGAAGGTTACCGTATTGACGACACATGGGTCAGGCGATATCTGGACCCAGACGCGGTATTTGTTGACCGTTGTCGCTCTGCCAGCGACCCTTCAGACTCTGCTGGTCCATCTTGTGCTCCATGATGGTCGTGGTTTATTACCTGCTGATGTTGCTGATGTTAGGCTGTAGTTTCATTTTGCTTTATGTAGTAGTTTTAAAATTTGAGTTGTATTATTTCTATTTCCTTCATGCATTGTATTTCTTTCAAAACTTGACATTTGCTTTGGGAATACTTGATATGTGCTTTGAGCTTCTATATATATTATGTTGTGCTTGCTTAGATTAGAACTTATCTCAGGACATATCTATTTACGGGGGAGCCGACATATTCATCTACAGGGGAGCTGTTGTCTTTATTCCATGTGGCCAGGGATGAATGTTGCGACGTACAAATATCGTGTTTTTGTCAATTATCAAAATAGGAGAGATTGTTGACCCAAACTGGATCGCAGTCAACCTAATCTTGATAATTAACAAGACAATATCTGTTATAATCCAACTTGACACATCAAACTCCATCAAGCTCTAAAATAGAACGTCATCACATATCAGTTCAAGACAGACATCATCGACGATTGCTTCAACAGTGCTGCTATTACTTGTACTCTGTTTTCATTGAGTCTAGGCTATTGTAAGTTGAGTCGCACTGAGTATCTCAACACTAGACTTAATTAATACCCAAGCTCCACCAAACCAACTCCAAAAACTTGCCAAACCCAAAAAGCTCACTTGAACTTTCTGTCCCCTAGGAGACAGAGTTCGGGCCGAACTCTGCCCCACACAGAGTTCGGACCGAACTCCGCCCCCTTAATTTGAGGACCTGATTTTCTAATCCTGATGGTTCGCTTGTTTTAGATGCCAAGGGTGAACCGATACCGTACAAGGCGCAATGCAAGAAATGTTGCAACCAGTACGCATAGAAGAAGGGCGGTGGCACCGGGACCATATCCAGACACTACGACACTTGCTACGGGAAGGACACACTTCAAGCGTCCCAAACCCAAATAAGCTTTGGCGCCACCGGTTCTTCAATGGGTAACTTTACTTACTCAACTGCTCGGCATAAAACTGAATTAACTAAACATATTATTCGTGACGAACTTCCTTTTCACGACGGGTGAAAGCGAATCTTTACGAGATTATGCATCAATTTCTCTAAACCCCTCCTTTACTAGAGTGAGTAGGCAACAAGCTCGAAATGAGGCTATTCGTCTCTTTAACGAGCGAAAAGCCGCTTTGAAAGCGGATTTTCAAAATGTTAGTAAGTGGGCTATTACTTCTGATATTTGGACTACTAAGTGGAGTTATGCTTATATTTGTATTACTGCACACTATATAGATGCGCAATGGATGTTGCAAAAACGCATCATCTGTCTTAAACTTATAGAATGTCCACACACGGGCGCTATAATTTCAAGTGAGATTTCAAAACACGTGCGTGAATATGATATTCACCCTAAAAAAATTTCTATCTCTTTGGACAATGCATCAAACAATACTGCTGCTATGTCTTCTTTGTCAGTGATTTTTCAGCCTATTTTATCAGTTTTTAACCTGGTTTCCCTCATGGAGGACTAGTCTAGGCCTGAGAACTCTAGCTCAGGATTAAAATCTACTATTTGTGAAATATCGTATAACCACGTGTCTTCACTCAAAAGAGCACGCCAACTTCTTACAGATTCGCAGATGACGAAACTTGGAATTGTCCAAGTGACTTTTTTTGAAACTCTTACACACAAACTTCTAGCTGACTCGTACTGAGCACCTTAGGGGCTTGGAATGTTTTGTGGCTAGTTAGGTGAGAAGAATAAGCTCTAGAATGTATAGGTTATAGGAGAAGAGAAGATGAGAAGATTGGATGATTGAAAATGAAAGAAATCAAGACCTATATATACTAATCCAGAGAGGCAGAGTTCGGCCAGAACTCTGCCCCAAAATTTTAAATATTTAGCCGTTGGACAACTACCAACCAACAGAATTTTGTTTCTTACTAAACCACGATACCAAGGATTTTCCAAGGAATTGACATGTGCCGCTAGTACTTTTTCGGTCAATCTTGCATCCGGCAAAATCTGCATCCGAGAAGCCGTAAAGCTCAAAGGATAAAGATTTCAGATACCAAAGGCCCATGTTCATGGTGCCTTTGAGATACCGAAAAATACGCTTTACGGCACATAAGTGCGATTCCTTTGGATTTGCTTGATATCGTGCACAAAGACAAACACTAAACATGATATCAGGACGGCTAGCAGTTAGATAAAGTAAACTACCAATCATACCTCGATACTTACGAATGTCAACCGATATGCCATCTTCATCATTGTCAAGCTTTGTCGTTGTTGCCATAGGAGTCCTCATTGATTTGGATGAGTCAAGTTCGAAACGCTTGAGGAGATCCTTTGTATATTTTGCTTGATTGATGAAGGTCCCTTTGGGTCCTTGTTTGATTTGTAAGCCCAAAAAGAATGATAGTTCATCCATCATGCTCATTTTAAATTTTTCCTGCATAACTTTAGCAAATTCTACACAAAGTGTATTGTTAGTAGAACCAAAAATAATGTCATCGACATATATTTGAACCAATAAAAGAGTGCCACTATGGGATTTAATAAAAAGTGTTGTGTCGACTTTGCCCTTAGAAAAATTGTGTAAAACAAGAAAGGAGAAAAGGCGCTCATACCAAGCACGGGGAGCTTGTTTGAGGCCATAAAGGGCTTTGTGGAGTTTGAACACGTGATTAGAAAATTGAAAATCTTCAAAGCCAGGAGGTTGTTTTACATAAACTTTCTCTTTAATAATACCATTTAGAAAGGCATTCTTAATATCCATTTGAAAGAGTTTAAAATCATTAAAGCAAGCAAAAGCACATAGCATACGAATGGATTCAAGATGAGCAACCGGAGCATAGGTTTCGTCGTAGTCAATGCCTTCCTCTTGGTTATAGCCTTGAGCAACCAATCGGGCTTTGTTACGAGTCACTAACCCATCTTTATTAAGTTTATTTCGAAATACCCATTAGTTCCAATAATGGGGTGATTGCTAGGTTTTGGGACAAGTTCCCAAACCTTGTTTCGCTCAAATTGATTTAGCACTTCTTGCATCGCTATCATCCAAAATTCATCAAGAAAAGCATCATTAACATTTTAGGCTCTATTTGAGAGATAAAAGCCATGTTTGCACAAAGATCACGAGTGGAGGATCTAGTGCTAACACTGGAGGAAGGATCCCCAATGATAAGTTCCTTAGGATGATTGGTGACAAATCTCCATTCTTTTGGGAGATCCTTTTGAGGAGGCTCGAAAGATGGAGACTCTTTTTTTGGAGGAGTCACAACTTCATTGTTAGATGAAGAAGGACGATCTCCAATAGAGGAGTTCTCCAACCCAAACAAGATGTCATCAATATCATCGAAAGAGGAGAATGTAGAAGAGTTAAGTTCATTAAAAGAGACATTGATTGACTCTTCGACAACAAGACTTCTTTTATTAAAAATACGAAAACCTTTACTATGAGTAGAGTATCCAAAGAATATTCCTTCATAGGCTTTTTCTTCAAACTTGCCTAGGTTATCTTTGGTATTCAAAATAAAATAATTACAACCAAAAACTTTAAAATATTCAATAGAGGGAATCTTGTCAAACCAAAGCTCATAAGGAGTCTTCTTAGAAATAGGTCTAATCAAGACCCTATTTATAACATGACATGCCGTGTTAACGGCTTCCGCCCAAAAATATTGGGGAAGCTTATATTGGTTTAACATAACCCGGGCCATGTCGCCAAGGGTTCTATTCTTTCTCTCCACAATACCATTTTGTTGAGGAGTTCGTGGACAAGCAAAATCATGTCCAAAACCATTCTTTTCACAAAATCTTTTGAAATCGGCATTGTCAAATTTTCCTCCATGATCACTTCTAATCTTGTTAATAGAAAAACCTTTCTCATTTTGAACACGTTTACAAAAAGCAACAAATTCACGAAAAGTATCACTTTTGCAAGCAAGAAAAATAACCCAAGTAAATCTCGAAAAATCATCAACAAAAACAAAAACATAAAGCTTGCCTCCAAGACTAGCAACTCTACTAGGACCAAAAAGATCCATATGAATAAGTTGAAGAGGTCTAGAGGTACTCACAGAGTTGATGGATTTGAAGGATGACTTGGTCAACTTACTCTTCTCGCATTCTTCACACACCATATCATTTTTGAACGGGATACTTGGGAGTCCTTTTACGAGCTTCTTGGTAGCAAGACGAGAAATGGTATCCATGTTGGCGTGTTCGAGCCTCATGTGCCAAAGCCAACTTTCATCGTTCTTAGCAACTAAGCACCTGTCATTGTTAGTGCCTTCGACAAGATATAAAACATAGATATTGTTTTCTCTAATGCCTTCATAAACAATAGATCCACTTGAACTATCAGTAATGAAACATTTGAGCTTAACAAACTTGATATCATAACCATTATCGGTAAGATGACTAATACTAAGAAGATTGTGTTTAAGATTAGTAACAAGACACACATTCTTAATACAAGGATAAGGAGGGGAACCGATATTACCATTTCCTATAATGTGACCTTTAAGATTGTTACCAAAGGAGACATGTCCTTCCTTCTTCATCGATAGCGTTGTAAATAATGAAGCATCCCCGGTCATGTGCCGTGAACAACCCTATCGAGAATCCACTTGCTTTTAGCATGAGAAGGACTCTTCACCTACAACATAAGTTGAAGATGAACATTTTGGTATCCATGATCGTATGGGTCCTTGAGTGTTAGTCATAGGAACCCACTTAAAAACTTTCTTATCAACTAGTTTCCTTGTATGACAATAATTGGTCGTATGTCCAAGCAAGCCACAGTAGTTGCAAATCATAGAGGATTTAGAAGAGGACGTGTGAATATCATGCATATGTGAATTTCTAGTGCGAGGAGTTCTATCATTAGTATTATGATGATGATAATAAAAAGCATGATGCGAAGTGTTTTTCTTAACAGAAGGTCCTTTCCTTGTGTTAGAAAAGGACTTGTGTGTAGTGTTCAGGTAAGAAGTATGCCTAGCATTGTGATGAGTGTGGAGGTATCTTGGAGTATTCATGTGAGTAGTGTTCTTATTACCTAGTTTCTTACTCTGTACAAGAAGATCATTATACTTAATAGAAGTATTATATTCTCTCCTATTAGCATCTTGAACCTTATGCATAGCAAATTCATAAGCCCTTCTCATGGATTGAATCTCATCATCCTTTTTCTTGATGGTGACAAGGGATTCTTGAAACTTAAGTCGCAAAGACTCTATTTCATCCATGTCAGAAGCTGGAGATTTCCCTTTTACATCAATAATGATGCTTGAGAGTCTCTCTACTTCAAGTTGAAGAGCATCAACCTCTTTTAGAGATTTCTTGTATTTATTCCTAACACCTTTGTGCTCTTCATGTAGTTCAAGGATAGCTTTCTCCAAGTCATCATAAGTAAGAGTATTTAAGGAGAGATCATCAAGTACCTCATCGGTTGCCATGAGACAAATGTTGGCATTGTGTTTGCACTCTTTGTTGTTGTCGGAGTCGCTTGCGTCACTCTCACACCAAATGCTTGTGTTGGCGAATTTCTTGGAGGACGAGCTTCCTTTGTTAGGCTTCTCGTACTTGCTTGAGTCTTTTCTTATCATAGGACAGTTCCTCTTGATGTGTCCAGTTCTTCTGTATTGATAGCACACCGGATCTTCCTCATTGTCCCATCTAAAGCGGTTGGCTTTGTTGAATTTGAGGAACTTTCGAAAGTGCTTAGCTGTGAGAGCTATTTCTTCATCATCGTCCGACTCGTTGTCGTCGGAGCTATCCTTGGAGTAGGACTTTGTAACTTTGAGAGCAAGAGACTTCTCCTTCTCTTTGGCCTTCTCCTTCTCCTTCTCTTGTATGGAAGATTCTTCTTGATCTTTTATATCGAGTTCATGAGTCATTAGCTTCCCCATGAGGGTCTCAAGGTTCATGACTGTCAGGTCGTTCCCCTCAATGATTGCGGTAGCTTTAGGACTCCATCCTTTTGTCAATCCTCTAAGGATTTTTCTGATCTTTTCATGAGCAGGATATTCCTTACCAAGAGAAGAAAGAGGATTAATAATATCACCAAAACGAGTAAACATACAAGTAATAGACTCATCATGTTTCATCTTAAAGGACTCATATTCTTGCGTGAGTCTACTAATCTTGGATTCCTTTACTTGTGATGTACCCTCGTGTGTGACTTCAAGTAACTTCCAAATCTCATTGGAAGTCTTGCAAGTAGATATTCTATTGAATTCACTACTATCGATAGCACAATAAAGAGCGTTCATAGCCTTGGCATCTCGACTAGCAAGCTTCTTGGTGTTTTCAGTAAGTAAGTCCCTAAGGGTGTCAGATGCAACATCCTCAATAACTCTGGAAGGAATAGGAAGACCATTTATCACACAATCCCATAAATCAAAATCTATGGACTTCAGATAAATGCTCATCCTAATCTTCCAGTAATTATAGTTGGTTCTATCAAATAGGGGAGGCCTATTTGTGGAGTGTCCCTCATTGTGGAAGGTGTTGATACTAGGGTTAGTGGCCATGGATCACTCAAAGGGTGTAAATCCAAATCAAGAGAATAAAGCTCTGATACCAATTGTAGAACCCTAGAGGGGGGTGAATAGGGAAATAAAAAATAACTTGATCACAAGAAGCAATATATGACAAATAAAAAGAGTGAGTAAGAATATCAAACACAAGATGTATCCCGGTATCCTCACTTGAGGCAATCTAGTCCCAGAACTCTCTCCGGCTTAAATCCACTATTTAATAAAATAGTATACACGAGTTTGGATCCGAAGAACTCGTCAACTTCAACACGAGTTTGGATCCGAAGAACTCGCCAACTTCAACACACGAGTTTTCTTACGAAGGCTCGCCAACTTCAAAGAAATGAGAAGAGAACTTTGTTGATCTTCTAACACTTGAAGATCGAAAATTACAACTCTTAATAACTCTAGCACTTTGGGAGAGGATGACAATTAAAAGCTTGGTAGAGTATTAATGGTGGAGCTCTTGGTAGTTTAGAAAATTTATGGCAAGAGTTGGTGAAAGCTTCAAGAGAGAGAAGGCTTTCATTTATAGAGAAACCAAGAGTAGGTAGCATTTAATGTTCCTGGATACAGCCTGACCGGCATACCATCGGTATGCACCGGCATACCGTTGGTATACCGGTCGAACAGTAACGGTCATATTAATATCCGTTGGGAGCATTTAATGCTGCCATTAATGCAATCTATGCCATTCAAAAATTAAATTTTCGTAACCCGGTATACCGTCGGTATGCCGCGGTATACCGACGTTTATCACAGAACGTTTTTGAGACAAACAAAACAGTATACCGTCGGTATGCCGATGTTTGTCACAGAACGTTTTGTGGTCCACAAAATGGTATACTGCCGGTATGCCGGAGCATACCGTCGGTATGTCGACATTTCTCACAGAAGGTTTGTGGACAAATAAAACGGTATATCGCCGGTATGCCGGAGCATACCGCCGGTATGCCGATCTATAGGATATTGATTTTTGACTTTAAGAAGTAGAAGGCTTTTAGTTTGTCATCCAACCTTAAGTGTTTACAGAAAGACCTAGACCTTGTACAGACTCGAAATCATGCAGTGTAGATTGCAAGGAGCGTCGGTCTTTTCCTTCAGTCTTCAAGGCAATGGATGGTAAACTTGAATGAACAGACTTTATGTAGTAGAGCTTCTGAAAAGATATCAATCTGAAAACAGAGAAAACTAAACTACGAAGATGCTGTTAATATTATCAAAATAAAATGTGCCAACAGTTTGCACCTCCCGCAAAACATGTTTTGTTCAGAATGTCTCTTTCCGTCAAAATGACGTTAGAACTAGCCGTTAGAAGCCATTTTTTGGATAAATTAAATTTTGCACTCCCCAAAATACCCCCTCTGAATGCTAACGTTAACATTGTGGCTCTCCTCTTTCATTCTCTATATATAATATTGTTTTGAAACATAAAACCCAAGCTTTCTATTTTCTACTCTTTTGACCGGTTGGTTGGAAAAATAACATTAATTTTTTTTTATCTTTCATTTTTTTTACTTATTTGCTCTCATTTAATCTATTGAAGCTTTTTCTTTCCTACAGATCTAAAATCCAACTGCAAATTATAGCCAGGAGCTCACAATCTTTATTCTCAAGACGTCCAAATAGAAATTATGGAAGAACAATTTATTGCTATTGTGGATTAATTAGTCTACTGAAGACTTTATGGACACCAACAAATCCTGGAAGAAGATTCTACGAGTGTGCAAATTTTTCAACAAATTCTTGTAGTTTTCTACTATGGGAGGATGAGAAACTTTTAGAACACTATCAAATACTAATGTGGAATTTAATAAAAGAATTAAAGGAGCACCGAGGCCAAGGTTTACAGCCTATTCCTAGATAATCGACAGCGGCGGTGGCAGCAACTAAATCCGGACCATGCTTCAACATACATGTTTTGCTATTTATTTTTGGATTTTTGACATGTTTAGTAATATTTAAATTATTAGTTTAAGGAATACATGTGATGAAAATAAATTTGTACCAAGATTTACAATTCCAGTTAGAATTAATAAATAAATAATTATGATAATAGTCACGATTAATAAATTATTAAGTAAGACTATAATAATAATTATAATTATGACTAATAAATTATTATAATATATAAATTATTAACTATAATTATAATTTTGATTAAATTTTGATTAATTAATATTATAATAAAATTATAATTAATAAATTATTAATTAAGATTATAATTATTAATTAATATTATAATTATTATAAAATATTAAATAATATAATATTAGTTACAGTTATCTAGCTCCAACTACGGTTACCAAACATGCCCTAAGTTAAATGGCTGGATAGTTTAGGACTAACCGGACATTTGTTAAAAGATTTTTTTTCCAGAGAAAATTTAAAATGAAAACCTACTATTTAGATTATAAACATTTATTTTCGAAAATGACGTCAAGCGTGAGAATTCTATCTTTTAAAGAATGGGAGGTAATTTTTTTGTCCCAGTCAACTTTTTGCCTGAGTAAATTTTTTTTTTTGTTTTTTGTTTAGTTTTCTTGTCTTTTTAATCTTTTATTTTTTGTTTCCATTTATTTAGTTCTTATTTCATATTTGTTTTCTTTTTTCATCTTTTTAAGAATCCTTTCTAGTTTTTTAAGAGTGACTTTTATTTTTTAGGTAATTTTTTTCATTTCTAAAATATTTTGTGTTTTTTCAAATTTGTATAGTTTTTTCTTTTTGTCTTTTTTCATTGTTTAAGATTTATCTTTATTTTTTTTGGTTTTTTTGGAATGTTTTGTCTATTTTTTATTTTTTCCATATTTTAATAGTATTTTTTGTTTGGTATTTTTTTTTCCAGTTTTTCATTATTTCCATTTTTAAGAATTGATTTTTTCTGTATTTATCAGTTTTGTTTTCCCCAAAAATATTTATATATTTGTTAAATAAAAAATAGCTTATGAAAAAATAATTTTAAATAATAACTTTATAGAAATATAAAATTTCTGACTATAGTATTTAAACATCCAAAGTTTTACTACAGTAAATAGCTTTGGATTTTATTAGTAAGTGTAGATAATCAAGTGGCAAATTACAATGGTCAGTTATATCTAGGAGTAAAATGGTCAGCACAACCCCATTTTAACACCGGTTAACAGAAAAGTTAGATTAGGGAATAATTTAAACAATTTCGTAACTTTTTAGATTTTTTAAATTAAAAAATTTTTAATTATATTTTTGTAACATCTAAAGAGGATTTAAATGCACTATACCCATGAAAATATAACATCCTTTGACGTATTTGAAGTTCCTTTTATGTCCTTTGGATGACAGATACAACAACTATTATTATCTTTTCGATATGACACAAAATCGATAGAAATGTACAGATGTCGCTTGAATAATTGAATTCAGACTACAAAGCGCCATTTGCTCGAAAAGAGTAAGTCTACGTGTCTACATATTTAACACGAAGATTATAAAAAAAAAAAAAAAAAACTTAATTGAAGAAAAGGAAAATTAGTTTGGTAAATAACAATTGTAAAAAAGATTTTTCTAAGGACATCACACTTTTTACTTGGGGCTAGCCCAAAAATGTTTAAAAAATTTACAAGTTTGTCATCCATTTTTTCTACTTGGGACTAGCCCAATTTTTTTCAGCAAATAGGACTGCCAACATGCTGGCAATCCTAGGACTGTCAGCCAGTTGGCAGTCCTAATATTATGTTAGGACTGTCAACTTACTGACAGTCCTAGGACTGCCAGCATGTTGGCAGTCCTAACATATGTTAGGACTGCCAGCAAGTTGGCAGTCCTCGGAGAAGAAGAAGAAGAAGAAGCAGCAGCAGCAGATGCGAAGGTCTCGTCGTCGCCTTGGAGAGCCGCCCTGCCGTCGAGGGCCTCGTCGTCGCTGCGTCCCTCGTCGGCGCCACCCTCGTCACCCTCCTCTCCGGCGCCGCCTCCGACCTACAACCACCCCAAGCAGCCAGCTGTCTTGGCCGTCAACCCGACCATTCATCTCCACCACCACCATCGCGAAGTTCAGCCAACCCCACACAACTACCATCGCACACAGAGCAGGTGAGGAAAGACCTAACCTCTTCCCAGAGCCGCCACCCGCCGGTGGGCGTCGAGTGCGTCCACCTCTCCTCCGTCGCCGACCACACCGAGCCGGTGCCACGTCCTCGTGTCCTGCACGTCCTCCAGCGTATCCACCTCTCGCGCCGTCGTGCGAACCCCAACCCAACGGCTGCGGTGAGTCTCGGCTCTGCCGGCGCCGCTTCACTCTGTCGGCGAGAGAAAAACCCTAATGGAGGAAGGAGGAGGAAGGAGGAGTAGGAGGAGAGAGGAGAGAGGAGAGAGAAAAATCATAATATTGGACCGCCTCCAAGTAATTTTTGGGCTGTCCCCAGTAAAAATTTTCAAACTTGGACTGCCTCCTAGTAAGTGATAGCCCCTAGTAATATTTGGGGTGCCCTTAGAAAAACCCTTGTAAAAATAAAAATTGAAACTTAGTTGATGATAAGCTTAGGTGGACGAGGACAGCTATTTAATATTTTATTTAAAGAAACAAAGCTTTGTTTCGGTGGCCGTAGTCCGTTGGGAACGGTGGAGCACCCCGGCGCAGTGGCACGGGTTCATGCCAAGCACCATTAAGAAGTGGATACCCTTAAAAAAAAAAAAAAACTTTTAATTAATATTTACACCCTCCTTTGGTACCGACGTAGTGAACTGTCAAGACTCTGTCACTGTCCTCTCTTCTCCTTCTTCTTTCTTTCTTTTCTTACCACTCCTTTTTTTTATTTATATTAATGCCACTTCCTCTCCATTTCCTCTCTCCTTCTCTCTCTCTCATCGAGATCTCGCCGGAGACCTCCGCCCCCGCCGATCTAGCCGGAAACCATGTCTTCCGGCCGGTACATGGCCTACTCTCCATCCCCGTCCACCGCGCCCCACTCGCCCCACATGTCCGGCATCCGGTCGGCGAGCAGCGTCCTCGCCGAGCAGGAGAAGTACGAAACCCTAACCCTAAAATGAATTTCTTGTTTTTGTTGTTCTTAGATCTCAGTTATTGGTATCGATCAGATCTCGTTTGCTTTGATGGTCACGATGTAGCGAGGATGAAGATTTGTGCTAATAGTTTGGTATAGGATCTGAATATTGTTATTGGTGATTTGAATTTGGTAGTTCAGTGGAGATGACGCTGATGAATTTATGAAGATTTAGGGGTTTTTGCGGGCCGATTCATTATGGAAGAATGTTCTTCTTGTAGCCATATATTTCAGATCTAGGTGTAGATTTGAAGTGCGAATTTGGTATCATACGTATATGCCACTGTTGTGGTGGAGTGATTATTTTATTACTGTTATTGGCGTGATTTTTTTTGGTGAATTGTTGTTAATCTATCGCTCATAGATTGTTATTGTTATTGTTTTGTTAATAAAGCTCTTAGTTGGCTTAGTCATTATTGGTTTACTCTATGAAGCTCTGACACTTGCGTCGTGTCAGACACGTACCGGGCATATGGCACAGACACTCCAAGTACACATTTTGTAGTTTTTTACCCATGCGACATAGGCTTTACACATTCGCTCATATATTTCCTCCTTCTATGTTGTTCGACTATTTTATCATTATAGATTTATTTATTGCAAGTCAATCTTCATCTTTGAGTGTACCTTTAGATATGGAAATGCAATTTTGGTGTGATGAGCATGTTAATGTTGATTCTTGTTACTGAAAGGAGAAGGAAAATTCTTTGGCAGGTATCTGGCGGAGTTATTGGCTGAGCGTCATAAAATCAGCCCTTTTGTGCCGGTGCTTCTCCACAGCTATCGCCTGCTGAGTCAGGGTAAGCTATTGCTTAATTTAGTGCAAATTTTGTATCGAGATGTTTAGTGCAATGTTTCAGTTGTTGTTTAGGTTTTAGTTTCCCATTGCTCTGGAGGGAGATCATATTCGAAAGTATTATTTATGATTGAATATGTTGATTTACTTTCATGTAACACACACGCACACACACATGGACTTGTTCCACCACAATAATTGACAAGTGGCCATTTATATCAGATCAGATGAGACCTTTTTATCACAACCTTTTATAATTTTTATTATGTGGTTGCCTAAATAACTCAAAATATACTGGGACGCTTGTAGATGATTAGTTTTGTATGCTAGGTGTTAATTTGACTGCTTTTGTGTGAATAATATTCTCGTTTGTGTATGTATGGCTATTATTGCTGAAAGATCTATGAAGTCACTATTTAGGATAAGATAAAATGTTCCATCAGTTAGCAAAAGCATTAAGATGTATTACCAAAAAATACACTGGTCGGGAAGAGTAATACCAGTGATCATGTTGCTTTCGGAATAGTAATGATTTGGAGCATGCAATCTCCTTTCAATTAAAGTGTTAGCTGGTATTTCGTTGTATCATGGTAGAATATGTCTGACTACTATGACCAATGGAAGCTAAATATGGATCTACATCCTTTGGCACATGAGGCAAGTCAATCCAGCATCTGATGGATGACCAACGGCAACATTGATGCTGCAATCATAAGAACTTTGCTGGACGTAGAAAATCCACACTATATTGTGAAGTTGCAAATTCTTAGGTGAAAGATGAAACTGATATAGTATGAGTTCCTTTTATTGTGACTTGGAACCGTTCAACATCTTAACTTCATATCATATAGGTATCTCTGAACTGCCAACCTCTCCTTAAAATGAATTGTGCCTATAGAATATAATGAGGGCCTGTGGCATATGTTGACACAATGAGAACGTCACTCATTTGTCTTCAGGTAAACTTCTCATAGATATGATCTATGAATCCTACAGTTACGCAAGGAAGTTTTTTAAATGAAGGTGCATGAATGCATGTTCCAATAATCACCAAACAACAATAGGAAATAATAGTGGAGGAACTACACATTTCTTTCAGCATCTCCTATAGTTTTGAAATAAATGAATAACGTAAAAAAATAAAATAAAATAAAATAAATGAATAACGTAACTTATTATTTGGGACTTGCTTGACATGAGCATTAGTTCTCTCTTGTTGATGTTAGTGCTTATAGAGGGTTGATGTCTTGAGACTAAGTGCCATATAGAAAGTTTCCTAGCTTTGCACGGACAGTTTCTATTATAGACAATGTTGAATGGATATGGACATGCCGTCGACACTGCCGAGTTTGTTGTCTTTCTAAGCAGTAATAATATTTAACGAACAAACTAATGTGATTTATCACCTGGATATATGCATTCTGTTCCTAGAATTTTGGCATTTTGTATGTTGAAGTTTCCCTCTAATCTAAAACTACCCGGTTTTGACATGTTTAGAGTACTACGCGGGTTTAGTATTTTAAGTTCTCATTGTGTTTACATGATGACATTGAATAAGTCATTTCTGAACTGGAAATTTGTTTGTTGGCACTATGAAAGCTTCTATCCTCAGTTATATTAATGCAGGAATCAAAGCGAGTTAATACGTCCAATCCATCAAAGTGAGTTAACATGTCTATAATCTGTTTATATCGGGCTCATCTTAATGTCAATTAGAGCTTGACATTGGAAGGGCTGACTCAATCTTACTAAGATGTCTCCTAAGTCTTTGATACATTGAAGTATGTGATGTTGCTGCATGTAGTATAAGCACTCTACTGTTCTTTGTTGATTATGCGACACATTTTTGGTCTTTTGTCTTTATTCCCTTATTGAGTTCACAAGGATATCTTGCAACTTCTTGTAGATAACTCTGTTTTGAGTGTATACTTTAGATGCACCACAATATCTTTGTTTTCCCATGTCTTTCCCATATACAAATTTCAGTAAGGGTTTATTGCCTTATTTTCATTTACAATCCTATCCAGGAAAATGGAAGTATGCTGGATGATTATGGTATAAATTAGTGGACGATGTGGTATCGGGAAGGTTGACAAATATCACAGGAGAGACCTCGCATAATATTTATTTTCAGGTATCCAACCCATGTTTTTGGATGATGACAAGAGAGAGAGAGTTATATACTTCGGCACCTGACTAATGAAATTTCAATTACATCTAGATAGTTTGGTACAGCAGATAGCTTATGGGAGATCTGGTGTGAGGCTCTGAGCTCGATCATTTGTATAGGGTATTAGGGGTCTATGGAAAAGTCTGAAGCTATTTGTATGATTTAGAATTAGGTGTTAGTATTGGTAGTTGACCAACTGTCTAGATGATTACTGAAGGATACATTGCAGCAACAATTGAGAGGCTATTTTATGTGCAAGATGCTCATTGCCGCCTTCTGAAACTTTTTCCGTGGATCAAGTGTGAGCCTGTTATTCTAGAACAATTCTGTTTTGATTGCAGGAGACCATAATAGCAACATGAACCAGGGGACATTGCCGCCCCCCGCACCACCACCCCCCCCCCCCCCCCCCCCCCCCCCCCCCCCCCCCCCCCCCCGTGTTCTGCACTTATGTAGGCTTGATCCATGATTTGTAGAATAAAGTTGACCTAAGATAATTTAGATTGATGAGTAACAGGGTTTGGGTTGTGATGATTTGTTTTGAGGGCACAGGAGATGTTTCAGTTTGCACTGGATGTTCAGAAGTCGAGAGTTGAATTTGAAAGGTTTTTTGAGTCTGATATAACGAATGTTTGTTTGCTTAGATATATATAAATACATGCTAGGATAGTTTATATTGTACGTTAATGTCCACAACTAATGTGCATCTTGGTTATACCTAACTGCATGGTTGTGCCTTGTGACCCATCTTGAATAAAAGCCAAATATATGATTCTATTGATTGTTTTCTTGTGGTTTTGGTGGTGACCCATCTAGGCCTCAGGAGTGCTTATGTGGTGGTGGGAGATCTAGGAAGAAAAAACGTTTTGAAAGTTAAAAGTGTTTCGGAAGAAGGTTCTTTATCTTATAGTAAGATGCTTATTTTTCAGGGTTGTGAGTGCTATCTCTGAAAAAGTTACTCCATTCACTATAATCAACCTACTGTGTATATGATTTTAAATTTGATGACTATATATTTCCTTCCTTAATTTTAGTCATGGTACTTCTTGAAATAGCTCTCATCGCTTCAAAGATCCTTTTAACATTGCTTTCTGATATTCCTTGTTTTTTTTAAAAAATCTTCTATTTGCCAAAAAAAATTGTACCTCTTAAATAACAATATGGGTGGAGAATGATTTCCTATGAGTTAATGTTTGTAATCAATCGTTGCAAGCTTGAAGAGGAGTTAATTGCTAAAACCTATGTAAATTTGAAAATGTATAGAGAAGTCCTTATCTTTTTCCTCTCAACATAATATGTGCTAATTATCTATATGTTTTTTGCTTTTTGTTTCTTAAAGAGTCAATGGAAGTTGATAGCTGTGACTTGTGAGTAGTTCTTACTTTTTGCATCTTTAGTTGTCCACTATTGTGAATGTGTATGCACAAACGACTAATAGACCGAAAGGTAATGTACTCTTACACGGTAACTATACAGTTACAGGTGCATTAGTTTATTTAATACATATACATATTAATGTTGTTTATTAGGATCACAAGTTAACATATGTTTACTTATTAGAATATGTATGAGCGATTCATAATTTGCTTATTTCTTTTCATTCGAAGTAGAATGATTTTTCTACACTTAAAACAAATATATAGATTTACGTTATGCTGATTATGACTGACCACTTTATTAACCTCATCTTCCCATTACTGCTGAGTGCTGACTAATATCTAACAAATGCTAACTGGTACATCTTTTATGCTTGAACTTACATTTTTTGGAGCAGAAATTTTGCGTGTAACCACACTGTTGGGGAATGCATCTCTTAGAGATCAAAGTGGGCTTGAACATGGTAACCCCCTGACTACCGGGGGATTATTTTCAAATGGAGCAACAGCTGATATGAGTGGGTGGGCAACAGCATTCCAATCAGAAGTACGGATACTAACCATTAACATAACTCCTTTTTGCATGTAAATATACTGCTCGCAGAAGGGTTCCTGAAGTACTTCTGCAAGTTCATGCTAACTTGAGTTAACTTAGTTTTAAGTGTTTTAATCGCTGACTTTTTACTAAGTTTACTGCTCGCAGAAGGGTTCCTGAAGTAGTACTGCAAGTTTAACTAAAGTTGACTTAGTTTCAGTCTTTTAATCCCCGACTATTTTGTACACAATGCTGACTCTATTATCCTGTTTGGGTGCTACCTTAGGCGTCTGATATGTTCTATTTTGTTTGTGAGCTTTCCTCATGATACTTACTGATCTAACTGGGACTCGAGTGTTATCCTAACCATCATCCAGATGCATACAAGTCAATAACCTTCCTTCCTGCTGTGGTTCACTGTAATTTCTCACTCTTTTGTTTTACCTGAGTGATTACTTTCTTGTGGGACTTGGTCCAATTTCTATAACTTGCAAGGTGAACACAGTTTCAGCAGTTTCCTGCAATGTTATGGAAACATCTGGTGGATTGCATGCATCATGAACATTGATTGCAGAAGGTTCATTCCTTTCTTACAGCGTATGAAATAATCTGCACAATTGGATTTTCTTCTTATTGGAGCATGGGCATAAGCTTTTCTAGTGGCACATAAATTTTGATACAATATTGTTCAGTTAGTCTTCTACATCTTCTGCAATGTATTGTGTGACTAGAAAATTTACACATCCTGTTCTTCCATTCTAAGAATGTCATGTGAATTATTCAGTGTAATTATATCATGTGTCCTTTGAAATGATTTAGAATCTTCTACTTATAAACTTCATAATTTGTTGTGCAGAGGCTGGGAATATCACAGCAATCCTCGGCCCATGGTTGGCTTGGGTCCCAAGGTAGCTCCGCCAGTCTCGTTGTTAAGAAAACAATGAGGGTTGACATACCCGTGGACAAGTACCCAACTGTATGCTACAATCCTCTTACTTCAGTTTGATATCTGCTCTGGCAAGATTTTTGTCCTTAAATATGTTTCAAATGTGTTTCCACAGTTCAACTTTGTTGGACGCCTCCTTGGTCCTAGAGGGAACTCACTTAAGAGAGTTGAAGCAAGTACTGATTGCCGTGTTTTGATAAGAGGTCGTGGAAGCATCAAGGATCCAACGCGGGTGAGTTATAATCTGATTGTTGGTAATTTTGCATGCATACATACATACAATCTTTGACTAGAATGTCAGCAGTATTTGACCTGGAGACCTGAGCAAACTAACGATCCATTTTTCTCGTAAGCTAAATTTTATCCTGATAATGTGGACTATATATTTAACAATATTATACAGGACATACATATATGTTTTCCTCATAAAGTAGTACGATAAGTGGATGGTAAAATGTAAGTTTTTAGGATGGAAAATGTAAATTTGAAATTGTCATTAATAGAATAGTAAGATAAGGCATATTTTTAATCCCTCGAGGCCTTCGCCCAGTTTACTTAATCTTCCCTTCTTATTACTCTAAGCATCCTTTGCTTTGGGAAATACTGTTCTTGTCCGCACTTTTGTTCATATAAGCTGGACAATTTCAAGCCCTCTTTAGCTTTTCATGATGAGCACCATATTTACTAATGCAGGAGGATATGATGAGAGGTAAACCAGGTTATGAACACTTGAACGAGCCCCTTCACATCTTGGTAGAGGCAGAGTTGCCAGTTGAAATAATTGATGCTCGCCTGGTGCAAGCTCGTGAGATTCTGGAAGATTTGCTTAAGCCTGTGGTATTCTTTTTGCACACTCCTAAAACTTCACATCCTTATTTATCATTGTCAAATGGTGTACCAAGTAGTCCCAATTTCCTTTCAGGATGAATCACATGATTTCTTCAAAAAGCAGCAGCTCCGGGAGCTAGCCATGCTCAATGGCACTCTGCGTGATGAAGGATCAAACATGTCTGGCTCTGTGTCCCCCTTCAATAACAGCCTTGGATTGAAGAGAGCCAAGACAAGAGGGTAAATTAAGATCTTGTTCTGTAATACTGTTCTGTGTGGGGCTTCCCATGAAGACCAATTCCCTGATTGCTAGTGGGGGAGTGGCACCAAGAAGGGTTGTGGCTATATTCTAAGTCTGAAGTGTGTTCTCTCTGCTGGTGGCGGTCGTGAGTTTGCCTATGTTCGTTTGATCAAGTTGGTAGCAGGGGATTACCCTTGTAATATTAATAGAACTGTGCTTATGCTCGATTGTTCGTCGGGGGGTTTGTATAGATAGCTTGAGTAAATGTATAATCAGGGACAAAACTCCCCAAAGATCTGGTGGGAGTGGACTTGCCTAATGTAAACCATAGTTTGAGTTTTGGTTATGACTTTAATACTTAATGTGGACAATTTGTGTTTGCCATCTGTTTACTTCTGCTATTGCATCATTTTTCGGAGATTGTTTCAGATTTTATTATCCATGTAAGGAAGGAGAAATGTTTGAAAACGTACACAAACCTTCAAAGTTCATCTTCTAGAGATTGTTTTAGGTGCTTGCTTGCTAATGAAGGCACAACACCAACACTAGTTGTTTTGACAGTAAATTTGTGACAGTCTTGTATATAAGCTGCCAAAATTTTGGCACTCCTGTCAAAATTTTGGCAGTGTTTTATTAATGCCTGTTGTAAAATATATTCCGACATCTTTTGAAAAGTATTGATTCCAAGACATCTTTTGATATTTTAAGTCTTGATTCCAAGAATTGCTGTTGGTCGGTGCATGGATGATTCTCTTTGCAGGTATTTTTGCACTTTTCTTCAGAATACTTGGAACTCTCCATTGCAGTGATCTTTGGATTGGTCAATCAGTCCAGTTTCTGTGGCATCCTAGATGAAATTTTCATTGCTGCTGTTTCTGGTTTTGAATAAGCAATTTTTTTTTCTCACCAGCTGTTTCTTTCTCATCAGCAAAGGTTTTTGAGATCGGACATGAAATTTAGTTAAAGCAAATATGGAATTTAGTAAAAGCAAACATGCGGAAGTGATGTTACTTGAACTTTATTCCACTATGTCACGTCTCCTTCAAAAGTCTATCCCCTCCCCCCCCCCCCCCCCCCCCCAAAAAAAAAAAAAAAAAAAAAAAAAACCCCAACATCCAAAAAAAAAAAAAACCGAAATCCAAACCGAAGAGCCACATGGCAGCTCCGGATTGGCCAAAAAAAAAAAAAAAAAAAGAGCCCCCCACTTACGTAGGCCGAAAAATATTAGGCCAATCAATGGCCGACACATGGCCGCAGTTTCAGCCGTGCTTGAAACCTGCGGACTGCAGTCCATGTAGATCCGTTGAAACTATTATCCCAAAAATTTGGGGCAGGCTCTTTGAATCTTTCTTTTCGATCATGTCATATAAGCGAACTAGTATATATATATGCACATGCAAAATTTAATCACTCTTTTAATTATTATTATTTATTTTGGAAGAACAAAATGTACAAAAAGGGGAAACTATATTTCTCTTAATTTTTTAGTACATAATTATCTAACTATCCTCATTAAATTTACAAATTAACTTTACCGAAAATGCTAAAAAAAAACCCCAACATCCAAAAAAAAAAAAAAAAAAACCGAAATCCAAACCGAAGAGCCACATGGCAGCTCCGGATTGGCCAAAAAAAAAGAAAAAGAGCCCCCCACTTACGTAGGCCGAAAAATATTAGGCCAATCAATGGCCGACACATGGCCGCAGTTTCAGCCGTGCTTGAAACCTGCGGACTGCAGTCCATGTAGATCCGTTGAAACTATTATCCCAAAAATTTGGGGCAGGCTCTTTGAATCTTTCTTTTCGATCATGTCATATAAGCGAACTAGTATATATATATGCACATGCAAAATTTTAATCACTCTTTTAATTATTATTATTTATTTTGGAAGAACAAAATGTACAAAAAGGGGAAACTATATTTCTCTTAATTTTTTTAGTACATAATTATCTAACTATCCTCCTTAAATTTACAAATTAACTTTAACGAAAATGCTTTGCTGTCCGCGGACTTGGACCGCAGTCCTGTCCTGCGGGCCACGTGTCGCCACCCGACTGTCCCATGCTATCTTCCGGACCCACCCACCTCCCTCTCCAATTAGAAGGCGACACGTGGCCCGTGGGTCAGGACTGCGGTCCGAGCCCGCGGGCAAAATATCAGTGTCGTAACTTTAATTAGTAAAGTTAAATAAAGACATATTTGATAGAAAAAATTTATGGTGAAGTTAAACTTTTTATTATTTATTATATACTACTATAGATTAGCATGTCGAACTATCACAGTGAGATTCAGAAACAATAACCACCCAAGAGCATAATCAATCACAAGAATTCTGACAGTGCAGTTCAGGTCCAGAACAAACTAACTTGTCCAACAAAAAGTAGAATGAAGAAGAGACATAAGCATGAATACGAACAATAATTACACAATAACAATTAATCCCTGTTCAATCAGCTAGGTGCAGAGCATGAACTTGGACGCCGGCACGAGCAACCCCGTGACGGAAAGCGCATAGAAATTGTGACGAGATTCCGCGACAGCCACCGGCGTGGCCTCCACTTGCGCTAGACGTTCCCTGCCATCTGCGGTGGCCCCCTCTCCCTGGAGAGATGATGGGAGGAAGGCCCCGCCGCAGGCCAGCCGGTCCTCGTCGCGGTGGTAGAGGCTGAGGAGGAGGTGGCCGGGGCTCTCGGAGAGCTCGGCTATCGGGTACTGAGCAATGGGGCATTGCTGGTTGTTGATGTCTAACCGATTTCTAGAAAACATTCTCTAGTCGTGCCTTCTTTTATTGAGTAATCTCCAAGGGCGCAGCTAGGATTTCATTTTGCTCCGGGCTAAATTTAAAATGGCCTAAAAAAATTTAAATCCGAAAATCATTTCTTATAAAGTGTGCGATCCAAAAAAATAAACAAATCTTAAGCACAAAAGTTGGAAAAGTGACATTGAGAAGCTAAGTACTGTTAACAATCGTTGATTTCCCCTTGCCATATTCTTCTCTCTTTCCAATCTCAATATTTTCAAGAAAAGAAGGAAAGATAGAAGCAGAAGCACAATAAACAATCGTCAGGGTAAAGTACATTTAAATCTTTCCTAGAGTTGTCTCGTTCGCAAAATAAGACTCTTTAGACCAAAAATGTACTTTGGCCCCCCTTAGTTCGCCTGCGCGAGCGATTTACCCCTACGTCTATTTTGCCGTTAAATAGCTGTAAACTTAAAAAAAAAATTAAAAAAAATATCTAAACTACCCCTCCCCTATTTTCCTACCAGCCCCTCCTCCCTACCCCCCCCCCCCCCCCCCCTCCACCGGCCAGACCCTCCGCCGGCCGGCCTCCTCCCCTCGACCCCCCCCCCTCCCCCTCCTCCCTCCGCCAGCCCTTGCGACTCCCCTCCTCCTCCCTCCGCCAGCCCCCTCCCTCCGCCAGCCCCCGACCCCCGACCCCCCCCCCCCCCTCCTTCCCCCGACCCCCCCCCCCTCCTCCCTCCACCGGCCAGCCCCTCCGCCGGCCGGCCTCCTCCCCCCCTCCTCCCTCCGCCAGCCCTTCCGACCCCCCCTCCTCCTCCCTCCGCCAGCCCCCTGACCCCCGACCCCCCCCCCCCCCCCCCCCTTCCTCCCCCCGACCCCCCCCTCCTCCCTCCGCCGGCGAGCCCCCCCTCCTCCCTCCGCCGGCGAGCTCCCCTCCCCCCACCCTTCCTCCCTCCACCGGCGAGCTCCCCTCCCCCCACCCCTCCTCCCTCCGCCGGCGAGCGTCCGCCCCCACCACCGGATAGAGAGGAGAGGGGGGGAGAGAGAGGGAGGGACAAATCGTCTTTTTAGACGATTTTTAACAAGGGGGGGGGAGGCTGTTTTGAGCATTTTTGTAACATTTTGGATTTTTCGAATCATGAAGTCTTTAATTGCATTTTCGTAACATCTAAGGGGGGTTTAGTTGCACTTTACCCACAATCGTCATTACACTACATTACCTTTGCAACAACCAGAGCGTGTTGGCGTCGAAGCCAATGACGTCGTAGAGCGAGCTGTGCAGCCAGTGCACCACCTGCCTCCCTCTATTGTGCCCCGAGCCTCACCGGGTCCACATTTTATGCCTTCTCCGCAACCGGTATAAATTTGAACGGCAGCCCCGGTGTCTCGGCAAAGTCAGACAATCGCTTCCCCGCCGCCTCCAACGCGTCGAGCGACAAACCCAGCCTGCCAGCTGCACCATCGGTGGGCCCCCCGGCCTTGATGCCAGAATGTGGAACATTTTGTCTCGAAGAGTAGGTAGCAACACGCTGCTCCTAGGTGCCATATTATGAATTTCCAAATCCGTATCCAAATCTAAATCCAACTCCAACTAAGCATAGAATTTGATAAACTATAAATATAATTAATAATTATGATATTAAAATATTAACTAATAAAATAATAAATAAATAAATTATTATAATTATAGTTATGATTAATAATTAAATTATTATTATAACAATATAATAGATACGATTAATAAATTATTATTTAAGATATAATGATGAATATAATGACGACTAATAAATTATTAATTAAAATTTTAATAATATATAATTATTAAATTATTAAATAATAAATTATTAATTTTGATGATAATTATGGTTATATATTATTTATTAATATTATAATAAAATAGTATTTAATAATTTATAATTAAGACTAATAAATTATTGATTAAGATTATAATTAAATATTTATTTATAAATTATTAATTAAAATATAGTTATGATTAATAAATTATTATAATTATGATTAATAAAGGTATAAATTATTAATTAAGATTGTTATAAAATATAAAAATAAAGTTATAAATTATTAATCAAGATTATAATTATGATTAATAAATTAATAAATTATTATTTAAGATTATGGCGAAATATTAATTAATAAAATTAAAAATTAATTATTTAAGTGATGAATCGTATTTATATTAATTAAGAATAAAAAGTTCATATATAAAATAATAACTAATTATTACTTAATTTTTAATTAATTAATTATTTATTTAATTATTAATTAGTATTAATTAAATAATTAATAGAACAATAAAATTATTTAAAAATTCAACTTTCTTTCTTCTAAATCCAAATTTTGGATTTGGTACCCACTTTCCATATCCAAACATAACTCCAATAAAACATAGAATTCCATGGATTTGGATCCAAATCCATGAAATCCTAAATTCCAGCTCCAAATACGGTTTACCAAACATGCCCTTAGTCATAGATGATAGATGGGACTAGAGATGTGCCACTTTAGCACAAAATCGTGCACAGACTAAAGCTATGAATTTGATGTGTACAGAGTACAGACTACAGTCGTAAGCCTACCCTAGCTGAAGTGTGGGCAGAGCTAGAGTGTGGATAGAACTTTATCCCACCTCCCTACATATATACATATATAAATTTGGTTTGTTGGGTGGGCTGGAGCCCACCCCAGCTCACCAGTAGATCCGCCCATGGTTATCCGGCTCGACCCATGACGAGTCACATTCACCAAAACAACTATGACCTCACCTTCACCAAGACAACTACAACCTTTCTATGCCAAGTCAACCAGATCCTACCCTATACCATACTTATTTTTGATCTTCTATTATTGCCAATTCCAATTCTTATTCCCAGGCTAGACCAATTCAAGATGTTTCATTCATGCCCACCTTTAGGTCTAAAGAAAAGTTTGATCGATACAATAGGAACCTACTTCAAGGCGTCGTAACTCAGCCATTCTCAACAGAATCCATGTGCCATTGCCAATCATGGATGTGCGAGTCGAAAAAGGCTTGAACTTGAGTACCTACTACTGGATACCAAAACACAAGATTGAGCCATGTTCTAGACTAACATTCCACGCTCAATATGTTTTTTTTTTCAAATATCCAACCAATTCCTAGAAAACATTATCTGGTCGTGCCTCCTTACATCGAGTTCTTCAACAGAACCCACGATGAGTCACCTTCAATAGAAACAGGTACAACCTTCCTATGCCAAGTCAACCAAGTTCTATCATATGCCATACTTATATTAACATGTGCCGTAAGGACACATGTTAACACATTGATAAAATAATTTTGTTAAGGACAATTAATATATAGCATTATACTTTAAAAATTGTCATCTATACCAAATAAATAGTTAATAGAGTAGCTTTTTGTTTTAGAAAGTATCATGTATATCCAATAAAATAACTTTTTAAATAATATCTTAAATAATTAATTGTTTATTGGGTCTTAGATGTCACTTTAAAGAAAATATATTTTATTAATTATTCTTAACATGTGTTCTTGTGACATGTCAACAGGACACTTTCTTCCTTAATTTAACTAAAGAATAAATGGGCAAAACCCAAATTGATAACATATTTTTGGTTCTGCTACACAATTAATAATACATCATAAAGAGTAGTTTTTGCCGACACAACACAATTAGTAATATATCCGTGACAAGTAGCTAATTGCCTAATTATTACGGATTCAAGCTCATCGACTGAACCGGACCAGGTCAAACAAGTTTATGAGTATAATTCAGGCCAAACCTGGTAGGAAACATGGATCAGAAGTGGACCAGATTGAACTGGTTCGTTGACCCGGCCTAAGCTGACCTAACCAGATTTGACGGAGCCTAATCCGGAACGACATTTAGGCCGCTCAGCCTAGTAAACACCTTCAGGTCTATTGAATGAAAATAAGCAACAAACATGCCCAACCCAAGAGTAAGCCAGACAAAATTTTAGGCCAATCCCCCTTCGATTGGGGCAACCCCAGGCTCAGCATGACCGCACAAGAGGCTGTGGTCGCGGTTGACCCTCTAGGATCGATCCACAACAAGGTTCAAGGGGCAAAATAAATTAGCTTTGGATAGGGCAACCCAAGACCGTGGTGTCACGCCCCACAAACTAGAATACTGGAGAACAGGGGTGGGCACAGCCAGCTACGTATATTGAAGTGCAACCCACCTCGTTATACGGTCACGGCTGTCTAGATACATGAGGGTTTAACTACAAGTCATCAGTCTCTTATGGTCATGAACAAGCCTATTGTCTCAATCTCAAGCAAGTAATAGCAGTTACAAGATGTCAGAGCACCAAATATATAATAGTAAGGCGTCCCATACATTACATATTTGGATGATCATGAAGCTAGTCATACAAAATATGAAGACTAGCAAGAGTTTCGGTCATACATGATCAACCATAGGATTTGTTAATCATGCTACAGCCCGTAGGCAGACATTAAGTAAAGTGCAATCGAGCTAACACATGCTCGTCGGCTAAACGCCTCAAAAGAATACTTTTACAATAGAGTGGGAGAGCAAAAAATAAAACCCACTCGTTGCCAGGATTACGCCTGGTGGTCACCATCTTGCTGGAAGGTAGGAAGATCCTCTGGAGCTGCTCCAGTATCTGGCCATGCAAAACCAGCTGGATTAGATCCCAGAAAGAGCAAGTGCCACAAAGGAGGCTTCACTTAAGAACTAAAACCAGCATATCAGAACATAAAATAAGAAAGATAGTAATAAGACATAAAATCTAAATAGGGCAATAAATGTCAAGAGAATGGGCAATTAATTTGATCAGTTATTGATAAGGTAAGCATAAGCAATCATGTTCCGAAGTAGCCAGGTACTGGAACAAGACAAGGCTTGGACTGGTTAGACTCCATCCAACATTCACGACCAAGCAATAAGTACGGCTTGATACTTTAACTAACTAGGGTTATCATATGCCTAGTTACTAGCAAGATGCAATGAGATGTTCCAACAGCCACAAGTCCTGCAAACCATCCAGGTTATCCAAACAAAATTAGGGGTTGAGTTTATGTGGGTACATCGTCCAAGAAACGCATGTACCCTTAAGTAGCTTGGAGGATGCAACACATGACAGTATGCTGAAAATGTGTCCTACTCGACGGCAGGCTACAAATCCCATGATGGGGCGCCCAGATAACAGGATTGCCTATAGCTGGAAAATTTCTACATGACTACTGGATTATTCTAGTTATTAGCCTTAGTCACTTTCAGTAGGTACCCCTGACCGTGGTACTCAGGGGTCCATGTCCTAGACATGATGCAAGTCAAGACATGTAGCTTATACAAGCACAAACACCCACGGTGTCAAGACAAGAGTTACTTAGCAAGTCAAGATAGCCGTCACAACAACATATCAAGATTATCATATTAGGTTTACTTATCAAGAGTGTGCCACGATGGACCACTATCATGTCATATTACTTGTCAAGAGTGCACCACGGCGGGTCACTATCAAGAATCATCATGTCAAGTTACTTGTTACTTGTTAAGAGTGCGCCTTAACGGGCCACTATCGTGTCATATCCTTACATTATCATAAATGAGAGAAACTTGTATAAAAATAGCTAGTAACATATTCTTGAAGCCAAGGAAAAGATCTACAACTTTCATGTTGGGAGTTGGGAGAAATTCTGGCCACAATTCAGCCAAATAGGACATAAAACAGCCAAAATATGTACTATACGACATTCTACGGCACTATGCAGCATTCTGCGATACTATACAGCCTTCTGTGGTACTATGCAACCTTCTGCGGCACTATGTGGCCTTCTGCGGTACTATGCAGCCTTCTGCGGCACTATGCAGCCTCCTGCGGCACTATGCGGCCTCCTGTGGCACTATGCGGCAGGCTGCATCACCAGGCTGCACTATGCGGCAGTCTGCACTATACGGCAGGCTGTACTATGCGGCAGTCTGCACTATACGGCACTATTCATCGTCCCTGCCAGATTCAGGACATATGAACTAAAAAATGTCCGAATCTTATTTTGGCCATAACTTCCTCAAAACAAGTCGAAATCTAACTTTTCAAAGGTCCATTTTGAGTAAAATCGAATTCTCTACAACATAGAACAATCAAAACTTAAAAATAATGAAGTTTGGTAGATCAAAACCCAAGAAAACCAAAAAAGCTACAAACTTAGATCTTCAAAAATCTATCCGTCCAAACCGAAAACTCCAAGTCCTAAAGATGCTTAGAATTATGTAGAGAAGAAGATATAACAATAAAATGGAAGATCCATCATGAAGCAAGTTGTACTTGCCTAAGACTTGGTAGGTGGGAGGAGTAAATGAAGAAGATAAAGAAGTAAATGTAGAAATGAATGAGGAAAGAGAGAGAAGGAGTTGGGTTATATATCAGCCCTCTCCATCTCAAACCAAACTAAGCCAAGCCAAACCAAGTTAAATTGAACAAAACTAATCAAATAAACCAAGTCAAGATTAAACCAAGAATATGCTAAGCAAAACAAGTCTAACTACGGTCCACCTGATAAATGCCAGAAATCTCGTATACGAATACGAAAATACGTATAACGGGAAACAGGAGTGACAACTCTACCCACCTTAAAAGAATTCCATCCTCGAAATTTAATCAAGAGGGTAGAGATGTCGGGGCAAGCTATATTAATCATAAGCAAGCTACGACTAGCAGTAAATCAAGCAATCATTCATGCAAGCAAGAAATTAAAAGCATAAGGCATAAGAAAGACATTATACCTTATGAGTCAAACAGGTGTGGATGTCGCGAGAGAATATCATCCTCACGCTCCCACGTTGACTCACCCAAAGAGTGGTGACCCCAAGCAACACAGACTAAACTAATAGTCTTATTCTTGAGTACCTTCTCCCTTCGGTCCAATATGGATACGGGTATTTCCTCATACGAAAGGTTGGTACCAACAACCAATTTTGAATGATCAAGGATATGGCTTGGATCTGGGATATACCATCGTAATTGGGATACATGGAAGACATCATGCACCTCACGTAATGACGGCGGAAGAGCGAGACGATAGGACACATCACCTACTCGTTCTAGAATATCGAACGGCCCTATGTACCTAGGACTAAGCTTTCCCCGCACGCCGAATCGAATGACGCCACATGTAGGCGAGATCCTAAGGAACACGTGGTCGCCGACTGAAAACTCAAGGGAACGCCGATGAGAATCGGCCCAATGGCACTGACAATCTTGGACAACTCGAAGATGATCTCTGACTTGTCTGACCACCTTGATTGTCTGCTAATCATCTCTGGACCAAGCATCTGTCTCTCGCCGACATTATCCCAAGCTAAAGGTGATCTACACTTCCTGCCATACAGTGCTTTAAAGGGTGCCATCTGGATACTGGCCTGGAAACTGTTGTTATAGGAGAACTCCACGATATGCAGGTGATCTTCCCACGAACCATCGAAGTCGAGTGTACATGACCGCAATATATCTTCAAGAGTCTGGATCGTGCGCTCTGACTGACCATTTGTCTGCGGATGATAAGCTGAACTGAACTTGAGACGAGTCCCCAAACTTTTTTGAAGACTCCGCCAAAAGTGTGATGTAAATCTTGAATTTCTGTCGGATACAATACTGACTGGTACTCCATATAACCTGACTATCTGCCTGAGGTACATCTCTGCAAGCTGATCCGTCGACTGACCAACCCTGAAAGGAAGAAAATGAGCTACCTTGGTGAGTCTGTCGACTATAACCCAGATAGCATCTCTCCCAGCTGGGGATCTAGGTAATCCAGTTACAAAATCTATGGTAATGTGCTCCCATTTTCATTCAGGGATCGGTAAAGGTTGAAGAAGTTCTGCCGGTCTCTGATGTTCAGCCTTAACTTGTTGGCAAACTAAACATCGAGAGACAAACCGGGCTATCTCCTTTTTCATGCTATTCTATCAAAAATGCTGCCGGATATCACGATACATCTTCGTACCGCCCGGATGAATCAAATACTGAGAACTGTGAGCTTCTGCCATGATCTTCTGTCTGAATTACCACTAGGTACACAAAGACGCCTCCCATGTCGAAGTGTACCATCCTCATGGATACATAACTCCGGTATTTGTTCTGCTACACATTCTGCCCTAAGCCACTGAAGCTTAGAATCTGTTGACTGAGGTAACTTGAGATCTGCTAACAACTCTGGTTGTGCTGTTAGAAAATAAACTTCGGCTCTTCTGCTCAATGCATCTGCAACAACGTTGGCCTTCCCAGGATGATACTAAAGGTTGATGTCATAATCCACAAGTAGCTCTAGCCATCTCCTCTGACGCATGTTAAGATCCTTCTGAGTAAACACATACTTAAGATTCTTGTGGTCGATGAAAATCTCCACCCGATCTCCATACAAATAATACCTCCACAGCTTCAATGCTAAAATTACTGCTGCCAGCTCCAAGTCGTGGGTCAGGTAATTCCTCTCATGATCATGAAGTTGACGTGACACATAAGCTATTACCTTCCCATGCTGCATCAAAACACATCCTAAACCTCTGCCTGAAGCATCACAATACACTGAGAATCCTTCGGCCCATCTGGAAGCGTGAGAATGGGTGCCGTCATTAAGTCTCGCTTCAACTTCTCAAAAGAATCCTGACATTCTGCTGTCCAAGCAAACTGCACATCCTTGTGGGTCAACTGCGTCAATGGTGCTGAAATCCGAGCGAAGTCTGAAATAAACCACCGGTAATAGCCAGCCAATCCTAGAAAACTCTGAACTTCTGCGATGGTACTGGATACTGGCCATGACTCTATAGCCACTATCTTCTGGGGTCCACTTCCACTCCACCTCTGGTGATGATGTGACCTAAGTACGAAATACGATCCAGCTAAAACTCGTACTTACTGAACTTCGCGTACAACTGGTGCTCTCTGAGAATCTGAAGAACTACACGAAGATGCTGCTCATGCTCTGCCTTATTCTTGCTATAGACTAATATGTCGTCTATAAATACTATCACGAACTGGTCCAAATAGGGCATGAAGATATGATTCATGAGGTCCATGAATACGGCTGGCGCATTTGTTGCTCCAAATGGCATAACAAGGAACTCCCAACGCCCATATCTAGATCTGAATGCTGTCTTCAGGATGTCCTGCTCTCTGACTCTGATCTGGTGGTATCCTGACCGCAAGTCAATCTTCGAAAATATGGACGTCCCTTTGAGTTGATCAAACAAGTCATCTATCATCGGAAGAGGATATATGTTCTTGATTGTCACTGAGTTCAAGGTACGATAGTCAACACATAATCTGGATGTACTATCCTTCTTTTTCACAAGAAGCATCGGGGCTCCCCAAGGTTATCCACTAGCACGGATGAATTCCTTGGTCCTGAGTTCTTCGATCATCTTATACAAGATCTCCAATTCTGACGGTGCCATCCGGTAGACTCTCTCTGACACTGGTACTGCTCCGGGGATCAAGTTTATGGTGAACTCGATCTCTCTCTCTGGTGGCATACCTGGAAGCTCCTCGGGAAAAAACATCGGAAAACTCTTCTATAACTCTGGAAAATTGAACTGTCGCTGCAACTGCCATCCGAAATACTGGAGGAGAAGGTTCTACTCCGCCTCGGAAAAATAAAAACTCTGGCTCACCAAGAATACTAAAAATAATCTTGCCGATATGGCAATCTATTCTAGCATACTGGTCCCTCAACCAATCCATCCCTAAGACCACATCATAATCGGCCATCGGGAATTCTATCAACCTAGCGGGAAACTCTCGAACGCTAACTACGATCCGACACGAGAAAAACACTCTATCTACTCCCACAAGTCCATTACCAGTAAGTATATTGAGCATTACTGATAATGACTCGGGCTCCGGTCCTATCCGTGTCGCGAATCGTGCAGACATAAATGAATGCGATGCACCAGAATCAAATAACGCTGATGCTGGGAAGGAGTTGACGAGAATAGTACCTGCCACTACCTCACCTGATGCTAACTCCTCCACGGTTAAAGCCATCACTTGACCTTACCCTCTGGGTGCTAGTCCCCTCTGCTGAAAACCTCTCTGGCGGTTCTGGATCTGAGCTTGGACTTGTGCATACTGCTGGGGGTTCTGCTGCTAAAATGCTTGGGCCTGAGGCGACAAGGGCCTCAGAAACGGGTATTGTTGCTGCTGCTGGACTGGTACTGGGGCTGGCCCCCTAACCGAGGGACTAGAAATGTCACGACCCGCTCCCGAATATTCGGACACGAGTCGGACACGCCCAGCCTTCGTCGTTAGACACGACGAAGTAAGCTGTACCAAGCTAGGAAAATCTAACCAGATAAACATAAATGTGTACAATCACAGCATCTAAAAACGTTTCCAGAAAGATCACCATAATCCACAAATTCAGATATCATAAAGGTACCAGAATCAACATGAATGAAAAATGCTATGAACTCTAAAGACAATATCTAGAAGTAAAGCTAAGTAGTCTAAACCTGAAGCCTCAAGCTAAGTCTCATCCTGCTTAGCTAATATCCCGGGCTCTGGCCCATAAAGTAGAACAATGTCCTGCAAGTACACCTGCAACATATCTTAGTCAAAAGCGGACTAAGTATATCCAATAAAATGAACATGAACATCATGGTATGAACAAGAAACAGGAAATATATATACTGTACAAGAAATGAGAACAAGACATGAAATCTGAACAAGAAATACTGAAAGTAAATACAGGGAACATTATATGAGTCCTGAACATGAAATACAACTTGAACATGAAATACAACCTGAATCCTGAAATGTGCAAGATTGAAATACATCTAGATTGTGTGATCGGCTTGGGTAGATTCAATGAACATAAAATGGTACGGCTTTGGTCCCGCATGCACGATGCGGGGCCTAAGCTATTCACATGAATAGTAACAGGGTTTGATCACACATCTGTAGTATTTTTCCTCCCAGACACAAGTAACTCATGAAACATGAAACAAGATAATCCCTTGATACATCGTGTCAACAAGGTGATACAGGAATGAATATGCAAGATATGAGAAAATGAACAAGTCCGAGGAGTATACTTTCCTTGCTCAGGATGATCGAGAAAGGGTAGTAAAGCTGGATGTCCTCCTGTGATGATTTACAATATTTAAGTTAACAAATATAGGTAGATATTTCTAGTGTAGAAGGTCACTAAACATAATCTTGGTTCTAACTTGCCAACTCTAACCCTACCTTTATATATAAAGTAAAATAATGTCTATACATATCCTAAAACATGAAGCAAATCTATCATCAATCCTACAATTGTACTTATTAATATTAATTATCCCTAGACAGTGAACTTAAACTTGATCTCAAATTCAATTGGTTCTGTTCACTAGTTTTAAGTCTAAATTAGTCTTCCTCAAAACATTAGTCTGAAACATAAATACTCATAGGATAAGGATGAATATTGCTTAAACAAAAGTAAACAAAAAAAGGGAAATAACTGACCCACAATATAAAGGTTATCATCCATTCAGTTTACTCTTCCTTAATTGAACTGGTTCTGCTACAAGACACCGACAGCTCAGGTCATAACTTACTGGTATATCTTATACCAGTACAGTAAATCTTTTCCCTACTATTCAGCCTTGCATTAGGATAAGTCCCCAGCCTGATCCATCATTTCCTTCAAGCCAAGTAAGTTTGACCCTATCTTTAGTTACAGATTAAAAACTCAACCTACCACTATACTGTACAGTCTACAGTCAGTCCAACTCTACTATTCAGACCCCAACCTACAATACAGTGTATCTTGATAGGCACTAGCTCCACATATACTCATGCTTAACAGTCCTAACTAAGACTGATTCAAATCAGCCTAGCAGTGGTGCTGGACTTCTCAATCCTGGCATTCCAGGTTTATTGAAATAGCAGTCTATCATTTTATTGAGCTGATACAATCAGTTCTAAAGTGGCTGATGTAAATCAGTCTACTATCAATGTAACAAAAACTCAGCTGCAACTGAATTTCTACCCTGTTATTTGACTACAATCTCAATATGTGGTTTTATAAAACAACTATACTCTAAGTTACAATTATCTAAGTTATATTCTTCCAAATACTGCCATACATTCCTCAACCTATTTCTATACAGTCTACAAGTGTTGAACCTATTCAATTTACAAAATACATTGCTAAGGTATTAAACAACCTCCAACTATAATTTAACTTGGCAAATAAAATAGGGCAGAATGCTATCAGTTTAATCAATACTAACTACAAGACTGGTACCAACATTTCAGGAACTAGCTCAACAAATCCTTACTGAAAATAGGCTTCCATCCTACAGTCATAAACAAGTCCAGTCCAGTCCCTCTAAACCTTTCCCAAAATGGATTACTGACTTCCTAATGTTCCTGACATTTCTAACATTCATCATATTATGAGGATCATGTTCCCAAGTTCAGTTGACCGAGTATGTTCCCTTGGATGAATATGACAGATTAAACAAGGTGAGGTGAAACTGATTTGCTGATACTGAATTAGGAAAAGAATAGGTAATCATGCATAGCTATAAGACTGATAATCTAAAAGTTCACAAGTATTAGACAAGTATCAGTCAAGTATTAGTCCTCTAGTAGGACTGCTACCAGGTGACTGCATTAGGGCAATCCTAAACACAAACAATTTCCAATTCGAAACTGAACTTGGTTCCTATAACCTACAACAAAATCAAGGAATAAATCCAAACTCAGTCTCAGGAGTCCAAAGCATTCCTGTTATACCCTTCACTACATAATACCCTTCCAAGAAGATAGGATTATGTAGTAGTCAGAGGCATATAGAACCTATCCCCTTAGATTAAAGCATAGGTTGCAACCCAAGCTCTAACTTAGGATGGTTTCCTTTAGGCCCAGTTCAACTACTGAAATTGGAAGTCAGGTATGGTGAGACCAATATGACTGCATATATCCCAATTACTTGAGAACAAGCAGTTGTATCTACACATTCCTGAGACTTCATTTCAAAAATTTAGCTGACACTAAAGGTGTCTCTAACTGAACATAAACGGCCACTAGTTCTCTTCCCAGTCTTGACTTCTTCCTCAGCTAAAACTTATAAAATTCTCCAAATACATAATTATATGCACTAGACATCCAAGAATTTAGAAAGCAGATTAACCCACTGTATATATAGATCATAATCCTTACATTCATGTGAAGAATCCTCAATAATTCTACTGATCAGACATAAGTACTGATCACAACTAATCTAATCCTTCACTCAAATTCCTCTACTCTGCTCACAGTATACAGAACAAGACTCAAGAATCTAACTCAATACGATTTAAACCACATCACTTCTTCCCAACTAATTCAATGAAAATTCAAATAAGGTTCAAAGAATTACCTGTAGACAAGATCAACACAGTCACGAGAATTTGAACACAATCACTTGATACACAAGCTACCAGTCTCTGTTGAGGCAATTCAAGAAACATGTTTCAAACGAGAATGTAGAGTACTCCAGTTAGCTCTAGGTAATCCCCAAAACTCAAGAAAATAGATGAACATCAATACTTACAGAAAACTGATCTTGATAGAAGGAATTCCAGATCAATTCGATTCCACAATCCAATAGTCTTCTATACTTCAAACCATAACAAAACAAACCAAAACCAACAATTACTCAAAGCTCTTCACTAATCTAATTTAGAAATCGATTAGACTCACCATATTCTTAAATCAAGGTACGAGGAGATTGATTGCTTCAAATGGAATCCAGATTGGCTCGATCCATTGGCGAACTCAAACTGATCTTCCTGTTCGAAGAATTGAATCCGTTGCTTCGATCTGGAAGTCCAGATCTATGGATCAAAATCGGTCCAAAGAGAATTTCCAACAAAATACTTAGAATCCAGGATTGATTCGGATCAACAAGACTTACCGAGATTTGCAGATTTATGAAGGGAATGGTCGTCAAAGCAGGAACAATTTGGAAGTGTAGATGTCGAATGAAGACGTCACCTGCTAGGAATCCTCGCCAAGGAACGCTTCTGCTGCTGGTGGTCCGAACGCTTAAACTGTAGACACATCAACAGCTTCATCGATCATCCTCCTCGCCATTGTGCCAAAAGTGGGTTAGGGCTCTTTGAAGGAAGAAGGAGATGGGAATTGAGCTCTCGATTGGAATGATTATTGAGCTTAAATAGATGGTAGGATCGAAAGTCTGCTGTGGAAATTTCGATTTGGCGCCAAAGAGTAACCACTCAGTAGTGGTGCTCGCTGAAGGAAACGGTTAGGAATTTGAATTTGAAAATTAAAAAAAATCTCAAGCAACTCTTGTGTATAAGGAGAAGTAATGGGCTGAGGAGCCCAGGCCCATTACAAAAGAAAATAAATGCCCAATTATTTCTAAAATATATTATGAAAGAATTATTACGAAATAATTAATTTAAGGATAATAAAAAAAATATTGAGAAGTGGGGTTACAAATATCCCCTCCCTAAAAAAATTTCGTCCTCGAAATTCAAAGGACAACCAATAAAATCCAAAACAAATCAACACAATTATTCAAATACAGGTCATTTATTGAATTATGGAAATTCTGAAACAGAGTACAATCCAATCAAACAAACAAATCGAGATAGCGCTCCCGCATTTCGTCCTCGCGCTCCCATGTGGACTATTCCGGAGAGTGGTGTCTCCACATGACGCAGACAAGTAGAATAGTCTGGTTCCACAGGCGCTTCTCCCTCCGATCAAGGATCTCCACTGGCTACTCCTCGTTGGTCAAACTTGGACCTACCTCTAGCTCTGAGTAGTCCACCACATGGCTCAGGTCTGGAATATAGCGTCAAAGCTGGGACACGTGGAAAATATCATGCACTCCCTCTAAGCTGGCTGGAAGCGCTAGTCGATATGCTACCTCGCCAATCCGTGTCGTCACGTCGAAGGGCCCGATGTACCTTGGACTGAGCTTCCCGTCTCTGCCAAATCTGATGATGCCTCTAGTCGGTGAGATCTTCAGGAATACTCTATCTCCAACCACGAACTCCAGTGGCCGTCTGCTGCTGTCCGCCCTGTGCAACTCTGAGACGCCTTGAGCCTTGAGACCAAATACTATAATTACACACAAGAAGTTGAAATAACACGATCTAACGACAATCAAGAATCAAATAAGCATGAGATAGAATGAAATTTCAATTACAACTTAGAGGAGCAAAATCCTAAAAACACAAAAAAAATTGATATTTTAACACAAGTGGACTAGGACAAGATAGGAAAATCATGGTCAGATAGTCATGATTTAATATCGATGTTTAGACAAGACACAAACGAAGTATGGAATAAAACTCTGGCAATGTATAATTTTGAGGGATTCAATTATCTAACGATAAAATGCTAAAGGTAAGTTAGCAAGGGTTGATTGAGGAAATGTACGAAATACTCAGGAGGTACAGTATCAAATCAGGATAACGTACAAGGATTTGTGATTCTCGAAAACCAATAATCATAGGGAAAGGAACATAGTTTCTATGGTATCCGGAAATATATAGATATTTGAAATCACTTTACTCAGAATCCCTACCCCGCCAGGGTATACCTGGCTGCAGTAAACTTCGGCTCCATGACTCAAATAACGATATATTATCGAATATTCTATACACTATATCCATTTCCCAACAATCATCAACAAAGCAACCGAAGAGATCACGACATGAAGAATTTATGAAAAGTCTCTATAATACCCGAAACCTATGAATGTCTGAAATCACTTCAACTTAGAGTTCCTGTCCCGCTAGTGCGCTGCTGGCTGCAGTGAACTTTCGGTCTCCGTAATCCAGATAATGGCTGTAGCACGTAACTGTCACGCCCTAGTAGATCATCGAATAGTCTTTCAACTTTATCCATAGAAAATTTCAAGGAATTAAAATGAGTTTCAATAGTCCAAGTCACGAAAATGGTGAGGTTATCTGACTGACTATTAGAATACCAGGGTTTATCAGGTACTAAGAGATGACAAGGGATCCAATCGGTGAGTACAAAAGGGCAACTAGGAAGATTTAAAATTTCAGACAGGGAGCAAAGTTTCAAATTATAATAGAATTTCAACTGATATCAGGAATGGGAACAAGATTCCATATATGGGATATTATCCCGAAGGGATAACAGAGTCACAAAGGATGAACTGAAGCAAGGTATCAGATAGGAGACAAGTTTCAAAATAAGAAATAAAATTCCGTACTGGAAACAAGTTTCAATAAAATCTCGAATAACAATAAAATCTCGAGCAAAAAATTGAATTAAAAACGAATTCTCCAATAAGTACACAGTGAAAAATAGAAAATCAAATATCAACAAAGTCGCGAATAAGAAGAGAAATCTTGAACAAAATCTCGAACAGGAAGCAAGGTTACGAACAGTGATTTAGAAAACAGGGCATCAAATAGCGAACAAGAAACAGGTATCGAACCCTGATTATGAAAAAAATAGAACTTCAATAGGAAACAAGGTCGAACAAGGTTGTGAATAGAAATAATTTCTTGAATAGGAACAAGTCTCAAATAGTAAACAAAATCTCATAGGGAATGAGCCAAAGTTTCAAAATAGAAAACAAAATCTTCAAATGATGTCTCGAATAGGGGATGAATCTCAAGCAAGTGTCAAGATAGGAGTGAAGATTCAAACAATGTTTTGATTGGGGACAAGTTTCAAAATGAAATTTCGGATAGACATAAAATCTCAAATAGCACATGGTTCGAATAAGAAATTTTTAAATAGAAGAAAAAACAAAGCCATAAATAATGAATTATGAAATAGGGTATCGAATAGTGGATTCCAAACAATTATCGAATTGTGGATCTGGAACAAGTTTACCGAATAGGAAACAATATCTCGAAATAAGTTTCGAATATCAATCAGGATTTCAAACAAGAAAATGAGAGGTTTCAAGAAATGATCTAGGTGCTAAGAGGATTTTAAGGAGAGACTGGTTGATGAATCATGATCTATGGTTTTCTCCAACCATACAAGAAAAGTCTTCTGTCTTCAGTATTCTTTCGGGACTGGAATCTCTTCAACCTTCTTCAACTGTTCCGTCATAGACTGGTCCCTGTGGTAGTGCTCCATGCTGTTGCTGAATCTGGAGAGACGGGTCCTTCTTCTGTAGTCCTGGTGCTTCTTGTGCTCGTCCTGGGCAGTATGATCAGCGATCTCCAGGCAATCCTTGACTTGGTGGGCAGACGATCTGCAGAATAAACATAGCCTCCGTCTTTTGTGGCACTCTTTGTGGTGATGTCCTGGGCGACGACAGAAATTGCAAGTGATCGTCATCTAAATCTGAGTCTGGATCTCCCGTTGGGCTGAAGCACAGAGTCTCTGATAGGAATATACGTCTGTTGACGTGCTGGCTGTTGAGACCTGCTCCCGATGATGCGACTGGTAGTGTGACCGAAGAATTACTGATTAAGTGTTGTGACACTTTACGGTCCAGGATAGTTGATATCTTCATCATAAGTCTTTATGTCCTTCATGAGCTTCAACTTTTTGTCTCGTTCCATTGTCTGTGCTATATTCTAGATCTCCTGGCTGGTGGCTCCAATCTCTAGAGGAGTCGGGTACTCAAAGACTTGGATGATCTTCAGTGGCGGCTTCCGATTCTCTATCTGCTCCTCGGTGCATGATATGCACTCGGTGTCAGAGAAGTCCAAGATCTGAGAGTCGGGAAGTTAGAAGTCCTCTCTAACTCGGAAAATACATTTGCAAGTCTGGATTAGAAAATGACGGCCTGCTGGTGTCAAAGAACTCTTGAAACGTCTCCGTCAACTGCGTACTACCCATGGGGATAGTAGAGTGATAGAAGGTAGTGGAAGCTCGAAAACGTCAAGTGCAGGTGAATTGACAGTTCTGGTGTCGCATGCTTTTGAACTATCTAAAATATAGGAAACTGTTAAAGTAACCTAGACCTAAAACAACAAGTGTTTATAGAATATCAATATACCTGATGTACCCGATTTTCTATGCTGTGTTTCAAGTTTTCCTAGTTTAAATCAAGTCTCCCAATAGTACGCTAAGACCTAGGTACCATTAGGATAGACCTGTATAGGCCACCACTAAAAAACATGTCACGACCCGCTCCCGAATAATCAGACACGAGTCGGACACGCCCAGCCTTCGTCGTTAGACACGACGAAGTAAGCTGTACCAAGCTAGGGAAATCTAACCAGATAAACATAAATGTGTACAATCACAGCATCTAAAAACGTTCCCAGAAAGATCACCATAATCTACAAATCCAGATATCATAAAGGTACCAGAATCAATAGGAATGAAAAATGCTATGAACTCTAAAGACAATATCTAGAAGTAAAGCTAAGTAGTCTAAACCTGAAGCCTCAAGCTAAGTCTCATCCTGCTCAACTAATATCCCGGGCTCTGGCCCATAAAGTAGAACAATGTCCTGCAAGTACACCTGCAACATATCTTAGTCAGGAGCGGACTAAGTATATCCAAGGAAATGAATATGAACATCATGGTATGAACAAGAAATAGAAAATATATATACTGTACAAGAAATGAGAACAAGACATGAAATATGAATAGAAAATATTAAAAGTAAATACAGGGAACATGATATGAGTCCTGAACATGAAATACAACCTGAATCCTAAAATGTGCAAGATTGAAATATATCTAGATTGTGTGATCGGCTTGGGTAGATTCAATGAACATGAAATGGTACGGCTTTGGTCCTGTAATGCCCCGCTCCGCACGGTACATTATGATGAGTCGTTTGTTACGCCCCGCTCCCGTAGGAACGATCGTCCTCGCTAAAGCGTGATGCCGTACGAGCCTAGATTGCGCTCGTGCAAGGCAGTTTCATAACGACCGATTACATCGACGGCGACGGGGTCGTCGCACAGAAATCCCAAGCAGAAATATTGAAACATGCAGCGAAATTTAAGAACAAGTACACATGAACACAAGTTATTCAAAAGAAGCTCTTTATTGATATTGAATACAAGATTACATTTGTGGGCGCAAGGCCAAATTACAAGTCTCTCGTGCTCACTTTTCTCTCATTTACAGTCACTCTGCTCTCTCTCATCTCTCGATTACAATACTTGAGCCAGCGGAAGCTTCGGAAGGCGATATCCATACATTATGTCCTGTATAAGTCTTTACTTCATACAGCCGCGCGCTTCGAATCGCCAAGGAACTCCGTGCCTCGACGCATCCAAGCGAGCTCCGCGCCACGAGCTTCTACCTGTGCCTGCACATGTAAACTATATGGGTGTCAGTACTCAACTGTACTGGTGGAATGAGCTCCTTGCCCACCCATACAAACCCGACACGTTTGATTTACTTTTGTGCAACATAGACCCTTTAGATTGTCTTTCTACTCTTGCCTTAGGATTAGTTTAGGACCGACGCCTTGGCCTATTTTGTGTCTCTAGACCATCCCGTGCTTGCACGACAACGTTAACTCATACATTGCCTCAAGACCCTTCTCGTGCCAACAATATTAACCTATCGAGTCGTGTTTGCCTTACGGCTTAAATCAGAGATGCAACTACGCGATAGGCTCCTTTTCCACGTGATCGTGCTATAATACCCTTGCTGAGGCCGTGCCTCGCAACTCGATAAGACTCGATCATATCGCCGCCTCGCGGCCTTTTGCTACCAAATCATCAACTGACCCATCCGACTTTGTGAACTAAGTGTCACTCGACAAAGTTTGCCTTGCGGCATCTCCTGACTTAAACTCATGACAACTCAAACCATAACTATGCAACTTATATGCCGACAACATAGGACTCGACGCCACATCTTGTGCCAAAGCACGGTGTCTTCGTTGCAGCCAAATCTTAGGCCCAAACATTATTTTTCTGACCGAGCACGCATTCAACTCGACTCTTGATTCACTTCACCTAATACTCGACTCAGTCCAAAGGTACACTCGCAGATTGCCTCCCATGCCGACTCATCTATATGAGGTCACTAGCATGACAAGCTATCATGGACACATAGCTTGCGATTGGCCGGGACCCTTCCAGCGCAAGGTAGCTAGCCCCCTGGAAGTCCCCGACTAACCCGGTGCTATCGAGTCAGCACAGCTATCACCGTGTTTCCTTTCTTGGCCGAAACGGTCCCATGGCCCTGGGTTGCCGTTACAGGGAAACTCTACCTTGTCGATAAGTTGTCCAATGACCATGCAAGACCCTTCACTCAAACTGACGTCTCATACAGTCATTGTACTCTCAGTGTTATCATCTCTTTCCAAAACCAAGTTCAAGTCTTCTCTCCTTGAGACCCCTCAAGGACCCCTCGACGCCCCACGGTCGCGAGCATTCTTTCCATGTTACCATATCATTTTATTCAACTCAATGGCTATTCGATAGTCCTTTCTCCAAAAACTCATTAAATCAACCGTGGTTCATGCCTTAAATACTAAGTCCGTGTATCATGCCTTAGGCCCATCTTGCTCTATACGACACTATCGCCCAACTCATACTCCATACGACTAGCTTTGAAACCGTAGGACTTCGTGGCTATACTCAGCCGTAGAACTCATAGGACCGTGCTTGGAATGTCTTAGGTCGACCACCATCACTTTGCCTAACTTCACCAAGCCTACAACTTAACTCAAGGGACGAGCAAAGGCTATGCCAAGCCTTGCATCATGGAAGCGTGCATGCTTTATCGAGCATTTACGCGGGTGATGCCTATGACTTAGGCTATGTTCATAACTTCGCCTACTCAACCAACTTTCCTTCTCCTAAGCCACGGGACGAAGGATCGAGTGTCATTTTCAAAGTACGTCGTGCACCAACTCTAAGCCGACCGTTGGACCTTTCCATATTCTAACTCAATTCGACCCGTCGGGATTATTCCCTTTAGCTATGTGCATTCGTCTCTTTTATTATCAAACCTACTTGTGCAAGTTGAAAACATGTGATTTATTATGTGAAGACTAAGATGAGGCAAGTTCACCGAAACTACCCCACATGAGCGAGTGGTCGCCTTGACCGATCGATGTCTTCGAGCAGCCGTTGCAAGGCTTAGTCCGAACGCCGTTGGCGTTTCGATTCCTCCGATTGACTGAGCGGGATGGGGCACTACATCATACACCACTCAGAAAAAGTTTCATCCTCGAAACTAACTGAGTACTTACTCATTGACTTTATCACTCGAACGTTCAACGACTCTCGCGTACACTTCTCCTATGCGTTCCCTCAAATTTGAGCCACGCTCGTGCTACCCACAATCTTTTCTTCAAAACTTATAATCTCAAAATCCTCGATACTTTCCCGATCCTCAAATCTTACTTTGAATTCAACGTATCACTTAGTATAGATCGTGCACATATTTTAGGCGTCCCCAAAATACATATATTTTAGCCAAGCCTCGTAATAGTGAATTCTGCCATTACCACTCGAGTCGGATCGTGCACGCATTCAAGCATCCTTGATATATATGCATGTCAGCTGAGGCTCATGAGTGGTATTTTCATATTCTCGAATCATTCCATTCATCAATACCAATATCCCAATCCAATAAATCCTCAAGATCACTTGCACCGATACTAGCTCTCGCAATATGGACGTCTTGCCTAACCGCTAGGCTATGTCTTTTGGCTAAAGTCATTCGTCAGTATTAGAATCATAGTTTCCAAACAACAATATCAACACTGACCCCATCCTAAGGTCAAACCAAGTTGATAGTACGGGGTTTTCTACCCAAGCTCGCATCACTCCGATTTCTAAACACTGAGCATAGATTGCCTACACACATACCAAAATTTGTCGTACGGGGTCTGAGTCATTCAGCAAAGCCATCCTATGACAACTTACGTTTCAACCAATTCCTTAACATATCAATCTCACTCGTTCAACAAGCCATTTCGCATAGTCAATCTCTTCGAACACGTTCGACATAATCCTCCTATCATCCCTTCCAAGTCAAGCACGCTACGACACAATCCATCGCTAAATCATAATTTATATTTCATATTCCCTAAGTCATTCATCCCAATTTACGTATTCGATCATGAGGTCGTCTAGCTTAACAATATGTTACGTCCCGATCTCATGCGATTCAGATTATCCACGGTGGGCATGAATCACCATGCACGCTCCCGCGGGATAGTCATCCTCATTGGGATGTAACTCTTGTTTTGCGTCTAGACTAATTCATTTACGATGCGCGGATGGGACCTACTCAATCCTCAAGTCTATTTTATTCATCAATCGCAAGTCCTAACATCCTCAAATTTTTCTTCGCATCAAACCGACAAGTCGAGACAATCAAAGTTGCTGCATCCTAATTTTTTGAGTTCGATCGTTCCCGCGACATGAATCACCATGGCAGCGCTCACGCGGAATGATCGCCTCAAATCCGACACGACGTATGTACGAGGCTAGAGTTGCGCTCACGCAAGACAAGAATATCGACGCTGTGGTTATCCACGTAACCATCAAGACACTTTCATTTTCATTCAATATTCATCTCGATCAAAATCTTTAGTATAGCATCCAACCAAACAATAACACTTGCACGATCATCATTCGCCGAGTCAGAGTACCCCCGAGTTATCGTATATCGATCTTTGATACGCCTCAATACCATTGATGATATGCGTAACCTGACGATCTTTCTTTGCAACCAAATTTCGAGTCGTGCGAACGATGCTATCGTCCGACTGGATAATCTCCTCGACATTCCATTCAAGTTTGATTATTATCCCTCGAATCATTCACAACATCAATTTCCTCAAACCAATTTTACGTATTGTTCATCCGTTTATCTTAAGTCATCAACCAACATGTTTTCCTTAATTCGTAACATTTCTTGCTAACTCAAATCATCGAGCAACATTCAATCCAATCCTCAGAGTCATTCGCGTAACTTAAAACTCAAACTTTTCATGCACGCTATCTTCCGATCGTGCTAACTTTTTGCATACGATCCGTATCAATTTCCTCGATCAAATCATCCGTTCGTACATTCTAAATTTTTACTCGATTCAATTTCACCTACTCAATCGTTTTCACGTTTTACCTCCGCACAATCCTCAATCCCGTGCACGTTCCATGCGCGTCATTTCTAATCTGTTCGAATCAACACGTCAAACTTCAAGGCTACAACTTGTTCAACGACGCTCAATCTAAGGCTTTGCATACGCATGATGCTTGCTGTTAGACTCATCGACACCCCGAATCCTCAATTGATCGATCGACATCCCTGAGGCTATCGCATACACCACTCAGAGATGAAGCCATTTAATAAATCCTCAAAACTATCATTCGATTCACAATCTACTTCCTCGAATTTTCGTCCGAACGATTCCTTAAATTCCAAGCACGCTCACCTTATATCGCTCCGACGATAACATCGTCGTTCGATAGCACCCCTATCGATAGTCATCTCAATTTACTCAGTCGAGTTCAACTCATTCTTATTCGATGCTATTCAATTTTCGCACTCGACTTTTCTAAGGTCGATGCAACTTTGGTGTATATGCCCAGCCCGACTTAGCCAACCGTGCTTACACAAACCATCTTTTGTTTCTTGTCAAAGACTGTTCTCCTATGTTTTGTAAAATAGTTAGACTTATTGTATGGACATCCCGTGGGACAATTAAGAGAGAGCGCACCAACGATATCAACATGCGGAAGCAATAATTCAGAGTTTGCAGAAACAACGGAGTTAAAGAATTCAATCGATAGTCCAAGGACGTAAAGCCGTGCTCTGATACCATTATGCCACGCCCCGCTCCCGTAGGAGCGATCGTCCTCACTAAGACGTAATGCCGCACGAGCCTAGATTGTGCTCGTGCAAGGTAGTTTCATAACGGCCGATTACATCGGCGGCGACGGGGTCGTCGCACAGAAGTCCCAAGCAGAAATATTGAAACATGCAGCAGAATTTAAGAACAAGTACACATAAACACAAGTTATTCAAAAGAAGCTCTTTATTGATATTGAATACAAGATTACATTTGTGGGCGCAAGGCCAAATTATAAGTCTCTTGTGCTCACTTTTTTCTCATTTACAAGTCACTCTGCTCTCTCTCATCTCTCGATTACAATGCTTGAGCCAGCGGAAGCTTCGGAAGGCGATGTCCATACATTATGTCCTGTATAAGTCTTTACTTCATCAGGCCGCACGCTTCGAATCGCCAAGGAACTCCATGTCTCGACGCATCCAAGCGAGCTTCGCGCCACGAGCTTCTACCTGTGCCGGCACATGTAAACTATGTGGGTGTCAGTACTCAACTGTACTGGTAGAATGAGCTTCTCGTCCACCCATACAAACCCGACACGTTTGATTTACTTTTGTGCAACATAGACCCTTTAGATTGTCTTTCTACTCTTGCCTTAGGATTAGTTTAGGACCGACGCCTTGGCCTATTTTGTCTCTAGACCATCTCGTGCTTGCACGACAACGTTAACTCATACCTTGCCTCAAGACCCTCTCGTGCCAACAACGTTAACCTATCGAGTCGTGTTTGCTTTACGGCTTAAATCAGAGACGCAACTACGCGATAGGCTCCTTTTCCACGTGACTGTGCTATAAAACCCTTGCTAAGGCCGTGCCTCGCAACTCGATGAGACTCGATCATATCGTCGCCTCGCGGCCCTTTGCTACCAAATCATCAACTGACCCATCTAACTTTGTGAACTAAGTGTCACTCGACCAAGTTTGCCTTGCGGTATCTCCTGAATTAAACTCATGACAGCTCAAACCATAACTATGCAACTTATATGCCAACAACATAGGACTCGACGCCACATCTTGTGCCGAAGTACGGTGTCTTCGTTGCAGCCAAATCTTAGGCCCAAATATTGTCTTTCTGACCGAGCACGCATTCGACTCGACTCTTGATTCACTTCACCTAATACTCGACTCAGTCCAAAGGTACACTCGCGGATTGCCGCCCGTGCCGACTCATCTATATGAGGTCACTAGCATGACAAGCTATCATGGACACATAGCTTGCGGTTGGCCGGGACCCTTCCAGCGCAAGGTAGCTAGCCCCCTGGAAGTCCCCGACTAACCCGGTGCTATCGAGTCAGCACAGCTATCACCGTGTTTCCTTTCTTGGCCGAAACGGTCCCATGGCCCTGGGTTGCCGTTACGGGAAAACTCTACCTTGTCGACAAGTTGTCCAATGACCATGCAAGACCCTTCACTCAAACTGACGTCTCACACAGTCATTGTACTCCCAGTGTTATCATCTCTTTCCAAAACCAAGTTCAAGTCTTCTCTCCTTGAGACCCCTCAAGGACCCCTTGACGACCCACGGTCGCGAGCATTCTTTCCATGTTACCATATCATTTCATTCAACTCAATGGCGATTCGATAGTCCTTTCTCCAAAACTCATTAAATCAACCGTGGTTCATGCCTTAAACACTAAGTCCGTGCATCGTGCCTTAGGCCCATCGTGCTCTACGCGACACTATCGCCCAACTCATACTCCATATGACAAGCTTTGAAACCGTAGGACTTCGTGGCTATACTCAGCCGTAGAACTCATAGGACCGTGCTTGGAATGTCTTAGGTTGACCACCATCACTTTGCCTAACTTCACCAAGCCTACAACTTAACTCAAGGGACGAGCAAAGGCTATGTCAAGCCTTGCATCATGGAAACGTGCATGCTTTATCGAGCATTTATACGGGCGACGCCTATGACTTAGGCTACGTTCATAACTTCGCCTACTCAACCAACTTTCTTTCTCCCAAGCCACGGGACGAAGGATCGAGTGTCATTTTCAAAGCACGCCGTGCACCAACTCTAAGCCGACCGTTGGACCTTTCCATATTCTAACTCAATTTGACCCGTCGGAATTATTCCCTTTAGCTATGTGCATTCGTCTCTTTTATTATCAAACCTACTTGTGCAAGTTAAAAATATGTGATTTATTATGTGAAGGCTAAGATGAGGCAAGTTCACCGAAACTACCCCACCTGAGCGAGCGGTCGCCTTGATCGAGCGATGTCTTCGAGCAACCGTTGCAAGGCTTAGTTCGAACGCCGTTGGCGTTTCGATTCCTCCGATTGACTGAGCGGGACGGGATACTACATCGTTGACTTGAAGAGTTGCGTTGACCCGATGAAGTATCGATGCAAATCGATGCAAGAGTTACGTTGGCCAAAGGTAAGCTTTGAGTCGATTGAAATCTACGGATCGAATCGATGCAAAGGATAAGTCCCGTTGAGCAAGTGCTAATTTTAGTTGATCTGGTGTGCAGGCTATGCTTTTACGCTGGACGATAAAAGGTCGGCATTTTGCCTTATGCAGTGAAGTGTCCGCAAAACCAAATCGTGGCCTTGCAACGGATTGTGGCATGGGCACGATAGGCCAAATCAACCGAGTAGTTCAAAGGAATGACTAAGTCCGAGAGTTAGTTATGCGACCAAGTTAAGGAAGCGAGCCGCTTCAACTCGGCGAAACGGCAAAGCATATCGACTTAAGGTGGGCGGGTTACGGGTCTTTGTATGTGTCGAAGACTAAGATAGAATATTGAACATTGAACAATTGAAGCGACGTGCATCAAGTGTACGGGTCGCAGTAGGGCGGTGATGGTAGAACATTGAAAGACAATATCGAGATGTGCATTACGTGCACGACTCCGAGTACATTGAACACTAGGTGTAGAACATTGATTACAATGTTGAACGTGCGCTCGTGCACGGAAGCTAAGGAATAACTAAGTAACTATGGAATTAGGCTATGAGAATGACTTACGAATGGTACGCGTTGAATATGAGTACGAGATGACTAAGCCGTTGGGCGTCGTGCATCAATATGGATGTGTTGGGGCAGAACTCCGACGGAGCTTGAGATAGGGATGGTGGATTATGTTTATGAGACGCGAATATGTTTATAGAGAGAGATTATGTTATGGAACACGAGATTGGTTGGAAAGATACGACTTGTATGCTATGGTACATATTGCATGGTCAATGGACTCGGATGGCCCGTGCACGGGTACGGCTTCCCTCGGACGGTTACGTCGGGGCACCGGGACCGTTCGGCCTAGGAGGGAATTATGTGTGGTATTTATGGTGCACATCATTCGGACGGATTATGACCGTCCAGTGCTGTGATAAGCTATGATATCCGTAAGTTTGGGATCCTTTGGATACTGGGCTAGCAACCCTTATCGAAGCGATCATAGGCTTACACATAAGAGATGCCAAGTCCATTACGGTGCGAAACACCGTGACCTTCATATAGATAGGGCCGGTGGGCTGAGATAAGAGTTGGGTGCAGGCGCAAGGCCTGCGACCCATATGCATCATCTAAGTTTATGATTGGAATGTTGCGTGAGTTGTATGATTTCTTATGTAAAGTTCTAAACCGTGCAGGCTAGACAATATGGGACGAAGATGAGCACGATCACTATATTTATGTTCATATTATGTCTAACTATATCTGTCGCAGGGACACGGTATTGGACACATTTATGATAAGGTGCTATATTTAAGTATTGCCATGAAACTGATCCTGAGGCTAAATAGAAAGATCACAACTTAAGATGCATGTTTCACTAAAGATATTTAGTGTTCGGTATGGGTGCGAGTGGGTCTTGATCAGTACGAAGCGAGGACGAAAGTACTAATCCCCCACTAGTTTATGTGCAGGTCAGGATATGTTCGGCTCGTGGCGGGGCTTGGCTTGGACGCGCCGAGGCATGGGGTCCTTAGCGTTCAGGAGGAGCTTCCGCATAGGCGTTCGGACTTGCGACATGGAGATGTTCGGCCGAAGACTACTTATTGGCTATAATGAGGCATAATGTATGGAACAATAAAATCCTTTATGAGCTAGAGAGATTATGAGCGTTGTAGCCAATTGGCATATTAAGTTGGGCTATTCATGGCCTTGTAACCTTCAGTTTATTATGAATAAAAGAGATTCTTATTGTATTCTTTGTTTCCTCGGTAAAACAGATCAAACTGATTATTATCGAAATGATTCGAACTATTTCAAAGACCCAACATGCATTTTTTTGCATTGGGCTCTTTCATCAACTGATGTAAATATCAGTTAGTCCACCATATTTTATCTTTACAGGAAAATAAGATGGTTCCATGTGCTCTGATTCATTATTTGTATTTTGATAGATAGATGACATCACCTTTTTTTTTATCCTCTGACTTACCGGGAAGGCGCACTTCTCTTCTTCTTCTGGCCTTCACCTCCCGCGCTCGGCCCGAAAATAGAACCCAGCCCCCCTTCTGATCCATTCATTTCTGCAAGCAGGCGGGATCCAGAGCTAAGCCCCCTCCTATTCGAGGCCGGATGGCCTCGCCCCACAAGCACCCAACCTTCCTTTTGCTCTTCCTTCGGTTTGGCTCCACGAACGCGCCGACAAAAACCCATTGACTAAAGTGAAGAAAAAAGCAATAGGGATCGGGGTAAACGGATCCATTTATTTACGATCGATCAAATTATATTTCTTCGATACACCATTGTCAATATAAATGGAATGTTGAGAAAACAAATTAATAAGGAAATCAAATAAAGACTTGTCAGCCCTATAGGCCATATCCTGGAACTGGTAGCCAACCAAAGGAGAAAGGAAAGGACAGCTAAGCTAAAAAGTAGATTCTTCCCCTCAAGCTCGCCAAACTGCTATTTGGAACTGAACTAATCAGCGTACGGCGGTATACGCAAAAAGACACTAAATCGAGTTCTTTCTCTCGTTACAGACCGGACCATTACCGAGATAGGGTAAGAAGCGGTAGATCTTTGAGAGGGAAGAAAGATTAGGACTTGAATTTCAGTCTTCTTTAAGTTTGAGTCTCTCTTTAACTCGTTTTCAAAAGATTTTTTGTTAGGCGAGCAATGCTTTTGGATTTTTTGACCGGGTAGACTAGTCAAAGTTGCAGAGAACTCATACCGTGCGTTAAGCCTATTGTATAGAAGGTAGGCGTAGCCTTTAAGGCGAATAACTCTTTCTGTGCTGTTACGGTAGCGAGTTTTTCGGTAAGTTCAGTAAGTAAAGTGACGGGCGAAGGTGGAAGAGATAGACCTCTTTCGGTTAGTCGGGTTACGGGCGTTTGTGAAGCTTCTTTCGGGCGAGAGGCTCACCGCAGGTGCCGTAGTGGAGAGAGAATCCTTTCCGTTCTGTTACCGGTCTAGTGCGCTAGTGCCCACCTATGGTGCTGGACAAGGAAGCAAGCCCTTTTTTTTCAAGCAAGCTTTGAACTTCCGTTGTTCCAGCACTTTCTCTTGTAGTTTGATGTCCTTTGTTTTCACTCTGTCTTTTCAGTTAAGTGAGTCTTGAAAGCAAGCCCTAAATTCAAAAGAAAAAGCCCTTTCCTTTACCTTTCTTTATCATCACCTTTTCTTTTGAATAGGCAAGTCCCGTTAGTCAAGCAATAAGTACTTGAAAGGAAGCCATTAGTTTCAAAGGTAAATCCCTGCGCAGCCTAATAGCTAAATTGATGTTTGTAGCAACAGTTTATGGAATCTGGCGTGAGAGAAATGCTAGAATGTTTCAGGGTAGGGCAAGAGGGACGAACATAGTGAGGGGATAGGAAATCTTCGGAAGACTTTCTTACTAATAAAGAAGGTTTTCATTGTGACTGTGGGTGAAAAGTCGGCTTGCCTAGGACTCGATCTTGGTACCAGTCCATAACGATCAAAGTGGAATCGCGAGCCTATATTCATTAAGCAAAAAAAGAAAACAAGGTTTAGCGGATTCGGAATTGTAACCAAGCATCCTGGGTTCTATACCCGATTCATAACTATAGCATGCCTGGATACAGAACTATAGAAAGTGTGCAGTGAGGGATCTTTATAGGTAGCCAGTCTTTACTTAACTCGGCCCCTACTTAGCCCAAGCAACGCCTCTCCACTCCCATGCGATAAGCATGTCGTCAACATACAACAATAATATAAGAAAAGAATGACTGGAGAATCTTTTAACAAACACACAATGATCAGAGGCAGTTCGATTGTACCCATGTTCAACCATAAACGAGTCGAACTTCTTGTACCATTGTCGAGGAGCTTGCTTCAGGCCATATAAGCTCTTTCTCAGACGACAAACCAGATTCTCCTTGCCTCTAACTGCGAATCCTTCAGGTTGCACCATGTAAATCTCTTCCTCCAAATCACCATGAAGGAAGGCAGTCTTCACGTCTAGCTGTTCGACCTCCAAGTCCATGCTAGCAGCAAGTGACAACACAACCCGGATAAATGTCATCTTGACCACCGGCGAGAATATCTCTTCTTATTGACTTCATCTTCCCTTTGTCCCTTTCTATTCCTAACAGCTCCTCTTCTTCCTGACCATTTTCAATGTATTCCACATTTCTAATTTTAATTCTTCCGTGGTTCCGTTATAAACAATATCCATAGAAGAATCCTCTTATAAATGCTGTGACCATAAAATACGAATCGGAGTTTGAAGAAGGGGAAGGAGCCCTCGACCCGCAACAGATAGAGGAGGATTTATTCAATCACATAGTTTGGGCTCCTAGAATATGGCGCCCTTGTGGCAATCTATTTGATTGTATCGAAAGGCCCACTGAATTAGGATTTCCTTATTGGGCCGACCATTTTCAACCCTCTCAAAAGTATCTAAATCGATACCGGTCGTCCAAATAAAAGAAAATATTGATAATAGGGAAAAATACTCAATTAAAGCGGGGAATCAGATGATTTGGAAATGTCGTAAGTGAAAGTGAAATAAACAATGCCCAAAAGTCCCATGCCTTTCTTGGCCCAACCAGCTGGCTATTTTCGACAAGCCTTTCTTCATAGAGGAGGAAAATGCCCTATTAGAGCCCTCACTACGTTCGTCCCTTACTTCTTAGTCAGATTAAAAGGTGGGGTTTTCCCTGAGTCGCCTATAGTCTATAGTAAGGAGCTATGAAGCCCTTCCCTTCTCGTAACTCTCTCCCTTCCCCTCACTACGTCCGTCCCTTCGGTTCCCTTAAGGTGCTCTTCCTTACTGGATAATGATTGGCTACCTAAAGGCCCCTTAGTTGGAGGCGCCTTCTTTGAACTCAAAAACAATTTCACTTTAATTCTTCCTGTGAGTGAATCCTATCAACTAGACTCTTCCGAAATTGCGTATAGAAAGAAAAAGAGATTCGTCTTACCGAGTCTTTATCGCCTTTCGCCAGGTGTGCTTGATGCACAGAAGACGTTCAGAGATGTTTTATTTCGTTTCTGTTTGTACATCTTTCTCCCATACTTTTTTTTGTTGGTCAACAACCAACCCTCTATAGTAAGAAAGTCTCTCTTTTTGGGGACCAGAGCAGTCAAGAGAACCATAAAAATGAAAACTGCACTCACTCTTTTTTAATATGGCTCTAACCAGTTAATGGGGTCAGATTTGATGTCAACTGAACCCACTTCTTATTCTGCGATCGATTGGGTGGAGATTTCCATTTCATAATCTTCTTCATCTGAAAGAAGTTGTTCTATAGGGATCCCCCGGGTCTCCGATAGTTCCGCTTCTGAGGCATCCACAGGGGTCTGAAATGGGCTACCACAAACTTAGAAAGGATGGCCCGCGATAACGGCTTTTTCTACGCTATCTCTAGGGCGATCCAGCTAGCAGAGTCAATTCATAGAAGAAAGACTTTCAACAGTAGTCAAGTAATAGTAAGAGCTAACCGATCGAAACGCGAGCCTGTCCATAGTGTGATCCCTTCTCTTAAATAGACCTTTCAATTCATAGATGCGGATCTCGGACCTATGGATGGGGATATTTTCGATACTCACAAAGAAAAAGGGAAATGACTTGGACAAAAAGGGAAGTGACTTGGACAAAAAGAGAAGTGACTTGGACAAAAAGAAACGAAGTGACTTAGACAAATCTTGTTTGTCGATAGCCTCGGACCAATCAATCGAATATTGATTAATACGTAATCGATCGAAAACTACTTGAAAACGGTCCTTCTGCTCAGAAACGAAATGTTTTAAATGTTCAGAACCCTGTGGTTGAATTCCCCTTCTCAGTAGGAAAAGAAGCATCAAAGACCAGAAAGGCCCACTGCTTCCAAAATCAGAGAATTTGGAATACACATCCACATCCCGGTAAAGACATGGGAAATGGAATAGGAAATGATCATCTTATGGAAGAGCCGTTGGGCCAAGAAGAAAAGTTGAGAAACAAAAAGTGGAACTGATCGATATACAGAGAAGGCAAGTAGGGCACGTGAAGAAAGGGTGCTATCTCTCTCCTCTTCAGATAGGGGGCGCCTTTCCATCTTTTTGCCTTCTATATAGACTCGGATCATGAGTCCAATTAGACTGACACCGTCGTAGATCTCACAATATTTCAGAATAGATCGATATATACGAGCATAGACCTCACTCTTAGGAATCAACTTACAATCTTGATAAGTCAAGGGGATAGCAGCACCTATCGTAAATGTGATCTCCTCGCCGTAAGAGAGGTTCATGGTAAAGGAAATTGTGAATCAGATTTATTTAGAAATAGCACAAGTCAACCAGATGGAGTTACGATCTGGCAATCAATTTCCTTCCGTTCCTAATTTTGGTAAAAATCTTGTGCAAGAGTTGTCTCAGTCTAAGAATAGATCATCCCCAAATCCTGAAAGTCCCATCCAGGATCATGGTCTATCGCAAAATCAAAAACCTGGGGGGCATCCCTATAGACCGAGGTGCTGGGGGCACCCTATCGAGCCAAAACGCAGTTACCCAACGAGGGAGACCACGAATGCTTGCTGGTCAAACATTAGCGGCTAATGGACAACATGTTCGCTATGACATATTAGCTCACCTCAAAAAGATTCCTGCACTCCTCAGCGTATACGATGCATTGAAGATGTCTGCAGAACTAAGGATGTCCCTAGTATACGCATTAATGAACCCAGAGGAGTTTTCTAATGAAGTTAACCAAGTTGAGATGAGAAGTAGTAAACAACTTATGCCGAGTGTTTGGCTTTGATCACGTTTACGGACGATTACTTGCAACCAGGACTCATTAAGCATACCAGGCCTTTGTTCATTTCAGGATACCTTAATGGATTGGAGATCAAGACATGATATATGTGGGGTCGGCTGTTAATCTCCTACTTTTAAGAATGCTAAAATGTCTCGAGATTTCTATTCATCGATTGGCCTCAAGCAATCTACTTATCCAAGGATTTAACAAAAGTAGGCAGAGGTCTCCAAAGGGTCTTCTTCGAACAAATGGTAAGAAAAGTAAGTTCCCATAGAATAGGAAGAAAGGGGCTGACTGAAGCTTTTGCTTTTCTCGACGTAAGGATCTGTGGCCATCTCCCCTTGCATCTTCATACTCTAGGTACAATCCTTTGCCATCCCACTTCTAATCCAAATCTCTTCATTCTGCTCCCAGTCAAAATGTGCGAGTTTTACGCCCCCGATTCCTCTCCCTGTGGGCCGATGGAAAGAAGTGAAGAACGTATGTGGGTGGAAGCTTGAGAAGGAGACCAAGCTATTGGAATCCATCTTCTGAAGTGCCATCTGCTTGATACTGACCGGGAGGGGCAAAACAATGAATCAATTATCCAGTACCAGATCTATCGGTCATAAATCTTTTCGCTGCTTATGTTATGACTTTGAGATAATCACTATGTGAACCGTTATCTTGCCTTGCACAAGCGCAACTCCAAGCTCGTGCGGCATCACGCCCCAGCGAGAACGATGATTCGGGTAAAATCTAGCGAGGACGAGCGATTTCCCAGATCGGGGCATGACAAGTTGGTATCAAAGCGGTTCCATCCTCTGGACCGTACATGAATCTCTTTGACCCTCAGTTGCTTTGCTATCGAATTCAGTTGACTCTAAGTTGTTTCTGCAACCGTATGGCTCATGGATCTGCTCGATGCTACATTGGATGTTCCATATAATAAGTCTATATTAAGTGCATACGTCTGCCACAAGTATGTCATGACTATCACGCTATCTTCAGGTGCCATCAGAGAATGTTGGTTGCACGAAGTGCAACGAGTTATAGAATGTTGGTCGCACGAAGTACAACGAATATGGTGGTGTTGGTTGCACGAAGTGCAATGATATACGTATTGTTGATCGTACGAAATGCGAGAAGTTGTGTTGTTGGTCGCACGAAGTACGAGGAGATATGTGTTGTCGGTTGCACGAAGTACAACGGGTTGATATGTGAGGCGATACGTATTATGTGGCTATGTGAATGGTTATGTGTTGTTGGTTGCACGAAGTGCAGCAAGTCGTGAATCGTTCGTTGCATCGGAGCAACGAGTCAACATGGTAGGATACGTGTTGTATGGCTATGCGTATGGACATCAATATGTCGAACGAGATTGTGACCTTAAGTATCGAGAGTAAATTGTTGCACGAGTTGCAATGAGCGAGATTGGAAAATTGTGGATGCGATAACGAGTCAAGTTGAGTAGGCGAACTTGTAAGTTGGCCGCATTGAATCGAGTTTCGAAGTAGGCGAACGTATATGTTAGCTGAATATTGCGGGTGTAATCGATATGATTGCCAAGGTATGGTTAGATTGAATGTATGTCAAACTTGAACGAAAGATAGGGCATGTTGGTTCAGTTGTTGTGCCAACTCGAGTAAGCAAACGCTAGAGCTAGGATCGAGAAAGATCGCCATACGGGATAGTTGATTGGAAGATAGATGTCGGACCTATGCGGAGTGTGATGTCGAGTAATGACTCGATTTCGAGTGGTATATGCAATACCACTTGTGCGATCAGTGTAGCGAAGTATTGTATCGATAAAGATAGGCTCGATTCTGAGTGGTATATGGAATACCACTTAGCGATAGCTATGTTAAGCTGTTTGTGACTTGCAGTAGAATACATCGATACGATTATGTTGTTACGATATGTTTGTCCTCAACGGACGAAGTAGTACCGAGACTCGAGTGGGAATGACTTGATAGAAGTCAATGCGAGTATGCCTTAATGAATTTAGTTGAACAACTACGCGCGAGTCGCATGCATAGATAATACATCGGACGAAGATTCGTTAAGTGTAAGTCGAACGATAAGCTGAGTATGGCAAAGAAATATTGCGTCGAGGAAATGATTGACTCGGTCGAATTTGTGTTGAGTTAAGTCAGTATGGAAGCTTGTTCGGAATGTGTTGAGTAGGTACGAAGGAATCGTTCAAACGAATTCAAATTAGTGCAATAAGTCGATAGTACGATTTGGAAGTGCGAGTTAGGGATATGAGAATGAATATGTGAATTGGAAATTATGTCATAATGATGATAGATAATTACAACAAAATGAATCTTGATGTGTGCAAGACTTGATTCGTATTCGAGTTCGGATGATAACAGTGATTGCAACGAATTAGAGCTTATGAGAGACGAAGATGTTCAAGTTATGCATATCGACGATGGTATTGAGGCGTATCAAAGACGATATACAATAACTCGGGGATACTCTGATCGAATGAATAAAAATTATGTTGAGCATTGTTGTTGGATGAATAAGATGCAAGTTAAGTTGATGTCGATTTGGATGATGACGGTAGGAATGCTTCGAGAATTTGAGAATGGATGGATATTACTTGGATACAAATGAGAGGATTTTGATTGCTTCGAGGATAACCACAATGTTGACATTCTTGTCTTATGCGAGTGCAACTCCAGCATCGCACATGCGTCACGTCGAATTAGGACGATCATTCTGCGTGAGCGCTGGTATGGTGATTCATCCAGCGGGAATGGTTGAACTTACAAGGCGTGGCAAATTGGATTCGACTTGGGGTTTGATGCAAAAGTTGTTCGAGGATGGTTTCGATGATTATGGAATGTGTCGAACTATGATCACGATAGGTAAACTTGGATCTGAGGCGAGTAGATGTCATACTACTAACAAAGATAGTCGACGGTAATGCATGAGTGATTCGAGTAGTAATGGCGCGCAAGCGCATGAGTCATTCGAGTAGCAACGATGCATCAGTTTGCGCGGGAGTAGAGAAATTGTGGATTGGTAAATTATGTCAAATTGGATAAAGTCTCATAGGAATTGTCGGGAATTAATTTGGCTTTGCGATAGGATATAGCATGGTTCGTTGTAACTGTCCCTCATTGATGATCTTCAATTATCGAGCATAGTTTCGGGGCAGATGACCCTAGAAGACTTGACCGCCAAATCAAATGAATGTTGAAATCCCATAGGATGTCCCCAAAGAAGTCACGTAAGAAATTTTATCGAGGAAAAGGAATGATGTAGTGCATGTTGAGGATAAGTCTAACCAAGTGAGTATCGTATTTCGGAAGTTAGCGAGTAGCCTTCGACTAGATCGATATGGTTAGAAAGTTTATGATCGATCAAATGGATACGTGGATAGACTGGGCGGTCGATGATCAAATAGATGTTGAGGAACGTGCCTAGTATAGTAATACGGTAAGGCGATTGCAAGGATTCTGCAATGCGCGAGAGCGACAAATAATAGAATAACCCTAAGAGTTGTGTCGTAGATCGATTTGAGTAACGGTTAGGCTATGTGTGTTAAATGCACGATCTATGTTACGAAATGAACTAGTCAGGATCGAATCGAAGACTGAGTAAGAAATTCCTATTCGATCGAGAATCTGGGATGAGCGTATCGTAAGAGACCTTGGATTAGAAAGATTGTTGCCTTTGAGCATCGTAGACTCAAGTGGACCTCTTGTGTCGGGAGAGATTAAGCATAATGTCTGGATAAGTTACCTAGTGGGGGTAGCCCCAAATGCGATGCGTAGGCAGTTCGAGAACGTGGGTCGTGTTGGGATAGTTGTGTGCGAGACTTAGTACGGAATGTAGGCAAAGGAATTTGTGACATGTTGGACTTAGTCCATGTCGTTAAGGCAAAATGTTATGAACGATTTGATGAAAGACTTGAGTTATGTGAGAGATAGGCAAACGGTTGGGCGAATAGGTATTACGGAAAATTGTTGCAATCGGATGCGCAACGCCTTAATGCGATGCATGCGTTAGATGGCCGTCGAGAAACTTATGAGATCGAAGTTATGGTTGGATCAAGTTATATGCAAAAATATTTGCGAGCAGGACTCTAGGAATAGCTGCTACGATATGACTATGTCGAGTACGGACTGATTGGTGCTTGAGGATTTAAGTGGAGCTTGTTAGTTGTCCCGATATCCTACAACTGAGCTTGGCTGAAATGTATATATTGGTGGGATGCCTGAAATATGTGTATGATGCAAACTAAGTTGTATGATTCAAACGATAGTAGCACGAGATCGTGAAACGATCTAGCGAGACACTTGGAGTTAAGTGTTGGTTTCGGTTCGAGAACGAACCTTATTTTTGAATGGTACATTATGTAATGCCCCGCTCCGCACGGTGCATTATGATGACTCGTTGACTCAAAGAGTTGCGTTGACCCGATGAAGTATCGATACGAATCGATGCAAGAGTTACGTTGGCCAAAGGTAAGCTTTGAGTCGATTAAAATCTATGGATCGAATCGATGTAAAGGATAAGTCCCGTTGAGCAAGTGCTAATTTTAGTTGATCTGGTGTACAGGCTATGATTTTACGCTGGATGATAAAAGGTCGGCATTTTGCCTTATGCAGTGAAGTGTCCGCAAAACCAAATCGTGGCCTTGCAACAGATTGTGGCATGGGCACGATAGGCCAAATCAACCGAGTAGTTCAAAGGAATGGCTAAGTCCGAGAGTTAGTTATGCGACCAAGTTAAGGAAGCGAGCCGCTTCAACTCGGCAAAACGGCAAAGCGTATCGACTTAAGGTGGGCGGGTTCTTGACTCTCTCTCCCTATTCCTTCACGTCTAAATAAAATATATCCTTGTATGCGTGCGTAAGTTACCATTAAGCAAGCGAGCGTGGCTTGAACGGTTACGGGTCTATGTATGTGTCGAACAATAAGATAGAACATTGAATATTGAACAATTGAAGCGACGTGTATCAAGTGTACGAGTCACGGTAGGGCGGTGATGGTAGAACATTGAAAGACAATATTGAGATGTGCATCACGTGTATGACTCCGAATATATTGAACACTAGGCGTAGAATATTGATTACGGCGCTGAGCGTGCCCTCGTGCACGGAAGCTAAGGAATAACTAAGTAACTATGGAATTAGGCTATAAGAATGACTTACGAATGGTACACGTTGAATATGAGTACGAAATGACTAAGCCGTTGGGCGTCGTGCATTAATATGGATGTGTTGGGGCATAACGCCGACGGAGCTTGAGATAGGGATGGTGGATAATGTTTATGAGACACGAATATGTTTATGGAGAGGGATTATGTTATGGAACACGAGATTGGTTGGAAAGATACGACTTGTATGTTATGGTATGTATTGCATGGTCAATGGACTCGGATGGCCCGTGCACGGGTGCGGCTTCCCTCGGACGGTTACGCCGGGGCACCGGGACCGTTCGGCCTAGGAGGGAATTATGTGTGGTATTTATGGTGCACATCATTTGGACGGATTACGACCGTCCAGTGCTGTAATAAGCTATGTTATCCGTAAGTTTGGGATCCTTCGGATACTGGACTAGCAACCCTTATCGAAGCGATTATAGGCTTACACATAAGAGATGCCAAGTCCATTACGGAGCGAAACACCGTGACCTTCATATAGATAGGGACGGTAGGCTGAGATAAGAGTTGGGTGCAGGCGCAGGGCCTGCGACCCTTATACATCGTCTAAGTTTATGATTGGAATGTTGCGTGAGTTGTATGATTTCTTATGTAAAGTTCTAAACCGTACAGGCTTGGCAATATGGGACAAAGATGAGCACGATCACTATATTTATGTTCATATTATGTCTAACTGTATCTGCCGCAGGGACACGGTATTGGACACATTTATGATAAGGTGCTATGTTTAAGTATTGCCATGAAACTGACCTTGAGGCTAAATAGAAAGATCACAACTTAAGATGTATGTTTCACTAAAGATATTTAGTGTTCGGTATGGGTGCAAGTGGGTCTTGATCAGTGCGAAGCGAGGACGAAAGCACTAATCACCCACTAGTTTATATTCAGGTCAGGATATGTTCGGCTCGTGGCGGGGCTTGGCTTGGACGCGCCGAGGCATGGGGTCCTTAGCGTTCAGGAGGAGCTTCCGCATAGGCTTTCGGACTTGCGACATGGAGATGTTCGGCCGAAGACTACTTATTAGCTATAAAGAGGCATAATGTACGGAACAATGAAATCCTTTGTGAGCTAGAGAGATCATGAGCGTTGTAGCTAATTGGTATATTAAGTTGGGCTATTCAGGGTCTTGTAACTTTCAGTTCATTATGAATAAAAAAGATTCTTATTGTATTCTTTGTTTCCTTCTGCTGCTTATGTTACGACTTTGAGATAATCACTATGTGAACCGTTATCTTGCCTTACACGAGCGCAACTCCAGGCTCGTACGGCATCATGCCCCAGCGAGGACGATGATTCGGGTAAAATCTAGCGAGGACGAGCGATTTCTCGGATCGGGGCGTGACAGGTCCCGCGTGCACGATGCGGGGCCTAAGTTATTCACATAAAAGTAACAGGGTTTGATCACACATCTGTAGTATTTCCCCTCCCAGATACAAGTAACTCATGAAACATGAAACAAGACAATCCCGTGATACATCGTGTCAACAAGGTGATACAAGAATGAATATGAAAGATATGAGAAAATGAACAAGTCCGAGGAGTATACTTGCCTTGCTCAGGGTGATCGAGAAAGGGTAATAAAGCTGGATGTCCTCCTGTGATGATTTACAATATTTAAGTTAACATATATAGGTAGATATTTCTAGTCTAGAAGGTCACTAAACATAATATTTGTTTTAACTTGCCAACTCTAACCCTACCTTTATATATAAAGTAAAATAGTGTCTATACATATCCTAAAACATGAAGCAAATCTATCATCAATCCTACAATTGCACTTATTAATATTAATTATCCCTAGACAGTGAACTTGAACTCAAATTCAAATGGTTCTGTTCACTAGTTTAAAGTCTAAATTAGTCTTCCTCAAAACATTAGTCTGAAACATAAATACTCATAGGATATGGATGAATATTGCTTAAACAAAAGTAAACAAAAAAAGGGTAATAACTGACCCATAATATAGAGGTTATCATCCATTCAGTTTACTCTTCCTTAATTGAACTGGTTCTGCTACAAGACACCCATAGCTAAGGTCATAACTTACTGGTATATCTCATACCAGTACAGTCAATCTCTTCCCTACTATTCATCCTTGCAAAACATAAAAAATATATACATATAAATAAAATGTATCTACATGGGCGTCTCAGCACTCGTAGCTTCCCTACATGGCTTCAGGTTGGGTTCGGGTCAAGCCCGGTCTAAATTGGTACAACTGGATTTCCTAAAAGTCATAATATTAATAAATAACTAATTAATTTATTTATAGGGGTCAAGTTGTAACTTGGCCTTATTTTCCTAGTTAGAACACACCTATGGCTCGGCATCCCCTAGCATGGGTAATACACTAGACAAAGCACACGAGTACACTATCCGTGTCACAATTCTTAATCGTCTTATACTCCAAATCTTAACCATGGCTAAGGTCATCTATATTAATAACTATTTAATCAAAAATATTCATAAATTCCTATTTAAATCAAATAAATAATAAAAAAGAATTCTAAAAATTCAGGGGTGCTACAAAAATATAGGACCTAGATACGTTGATGTATTCTGGAACCTAGGGGACCGTTCAGTACCTTCGATCCAGAACTAGCCGATAGTTGCAAGTTGACCTTAATAAATCATGTCTATAAAGTATTGAACACCTTGGGTTAGCTGTAGGGGCCGGTTCCCAGCTAGTTGTAGTCCGAAGACTAGTACACCGTGTTGCTTCAAGCTATTTACACCTGTATGACAGAAGGACCTTTTCAGCTTGTTCCCAAAATGATCTCTACTTTTAAGAACTTAGATTTAAAGGAATATATGCAGTATCATCGAACAACATCAAAATCCAGAATTCTTAAATATAAAAGAAGTAAATATCCAAAAAATGGTTTATCAAGATCAAGATTTTGAGAGATTATTTAAAATAGGAGTTATGTATCAAAAAATGTCAACCAAAAAGCCAAGAAAAAAAGGCTTTGAGGAAGAAGGTAATGAAGAGAAGAATATAAATTTGTTCAAAGTAATCAATAGCTAAAGTATAAGCACAAGTTTGAAACTACTTTTTTAAAAATAATATAGAACTTGAATAACTTATGTATATACCCATAAAGATATTTATACAATATAAGAAACATATGAGCAACAATAAATTATTCATATATCCTTAATAAGCATAAAAAAGAATATCACAAGATAAAAAACATGCATAAATGTGCTTTATCAGATAAAGATGTAATTGATTCATAAGAAATTAATCAAAATAAAATATGAGAATCAATAGTGAATATGTTACGCAAGCACAGGGTTAACATAAAAGTATATGTATATACTTTTCAAGTAAATATGAGACTTATGCTAAACATATATACTCACAAAATACTGATCAAAGTAAATACGATATGTTAAAGATAAATTGGTAAGAAGTGACCATTAAAGAATATTAAAGACGAAGAGTCATTAACCAAAAAAATCAAGTTCCTATGTACTAGAGTGGTATGCATGCTTTAAGAATAAAGATTAAGAGTAAAAAGCATACATAGACAAAGGTGTCACACTAATAGAAAATAAAATACTATATAGTGTGAACTAATCATTTAAGCTAAACAACTACTCATACTAGGATTATATTTCACATTGATTTAAAATAATAAATAATTTAAAAGATATCAATGAATGCTAATAGTAAGACATAGTAAGAACATGCTAGATATTAAAAACTATTTAGGAGACATGTTACCGAAGTGGTTCTAGTGACCACACTTGTGTTGGTACAATTGCTTAGAAGATGACCTTTGTAGCTTTGCAATTACTAACACGTTTCATGGTTCTATGGTTCAGCATAAGTAGCTACACCTGAAATATTGGGTGAAGACTTTGGTATCCAATATTTGGATCCACATTTGTTAGCTTTAGGAACCCATTTGCACAAATTCATGTCAACTAGTTTTCTAATCCGACAATGATTAGAAACGTGTCCATTCATACCACAATAATGACATAAAGTACTAATATTAGTGTTATGTGCAGCAGTATGAGAACATGCAGTGGTGTGATATGATATGCGTGGATACTTGTAAAAGAAAGCATGGTTGTGTGAAGCTTTAGCTTTGCTTGCTTCCTTTCTAGATGATCTGTCGTATGTGACTTTGTGATGTGTCACGTGTCTTGTGTTAGACTGAGTCATAGGTTGTACTACCTGCTTTCTCAATCTAATCTCTAACTTTTTAGAGTTAGCACAGATCTTATCATATTTAGCATTAAGAGCATCAATTCTACATGAAGCAATATAATACTTCTTCTTTTCTGATTCTAATTCCTCCTTAAGTTTAGTATTTTCTTGAGTGCTTTTTTCGATGCAATCAAGTGCCTCATGCAATCTAAACTCAAGTATGAAAATCTTAGTAGAATTATCAGAAGGAGAAGTATTTCTAGCATCATTCAATAAGCAAATAAGTTTTTCATTCTCACGCTTATAGGATAGAATATCCTTTCTAGCTTGCTTATACTTATCTAATACTTTCTTGTGTTCTTCTAACAGATCACTGAAAGCATCAGATAACTCATCATGAGAAAATTCACTCTCTTCATAAAAAGAGTTATTTTGTACCTCATTAGATAATGCCATTGAGCATAAGTTTGCAGCTTGATGAGGTCTCTCTTCTTCTTCAGAATATGTTGCTTCACTTTCACACAATATGCTCGTGCTAGCGTACTTGTAAAACAATGATCTTCCTTCATTTGATTGTTCGTAGTGACTCTCCTTTCTAGCAGTAGTACAATCTTCTTGGATGTGGCCTATCTTCTTGCAGTTGTCACATACAAGCTCTTCTTCGTATAAGGGATTATGTTGTACCTTAAATTCCAATTCCATCATTCACATATTTGTATCATTACGAAGACTATCCTCGTCTCTAGAGTTGCTAGCTTTGCTTTTATACCTGCACTCATAAGTAGCTTCAAGAACTTTCCAAATATTATGAGATATTGTGCAATTATTAATAAGATTGAATACATTTATGTCTACAACACAACAAAAGATATGTATAGCTTTTGCATCAAGGCTTGCTAACTTCTTCTCTTCATCCGTGTAACTGTAATAAGCTTTGTTGATTATAGAGGATGTGAGAATAGAAGTGATAGTAGGCGTTTTGTAGCCATTTGTAACAATTGACCATAAATCAAAATCTAGAGACTTCAGGTAGAAGCTCATCCGTATTTTCCAATAACAATAGTTTATTCCATCAAATAGTGGGAGTCTATTTGTGGAGTGCTCTTTAGTTGTGAAGTACATACTTGCCATATGTGATATAATGATCTATGAAACAATAGTTATATAATAACAATATTACCTTGCTTTACCTATATAACCCGTTCTAATAATGAGGATTTGCTCCAAGGATGTTAAGCCAAATATAGAGTCCTTGCTCGGATAATAATTGAAGAAACAATTGGTATGAGCAATAATACCTCTATAAGAAGTACCTGCAATAATATTTCTATAAGGAGCACCTGCTCTGATACCAATTGTAGGAACGAATCGTAAGACACAATACTCTAGAGGAGGGTGAATAGAGTAGGCAGCGAAAATTAGCTATTAAAAAAATTTGTTAGTAGCAAGATCACATAATATATATCACAGATATGTAAATAAAAAGTAGAGAGCAGAGAGCAAACGTAAACACAAGAATGTATATTGGTTTCCCTCTTGTGAGGACTAGTCCAGTCGGAAGAACTCTAGCTTCCAGTTGAATCCACTATTAGAAAATACCATAAGTTTTCATCCGAAGTCCTTGCAACTTCTATAACGCAAGCTTTGATCCGAAGTACTCGACCAACTTCAATTATGAAGTGTCTTTCTTCAATCAAGTCTCTGATTACAATTACTCTGAAGCTTTTAAACTGTACCGCATTGGCAAATCGACTAAAGGATTATAACTGGCTTGGTATTTAAAAATGAATAGCTCATAACACTTTGGAAGAACGTATTAGGCTTAGAGAGAAGAGATAAGAAAGTGAATGAGTGAGTTGAAATGATTCTCTATTTATAGGTTTTCTAAAGATAGAATTCTGGCAGAATTCGGACAGAATTCGAGCAGAACTTTTTGAGAAAATCTCGGCAAGATCCGTAACTGCAGGAGGATGAAGTTCAAAATACAACGTCCACTAACCGAACTCTGGCCAAATTCGGGCCGAACTCGGACCGAATTCTGTTGGAGTTCTGTTAGGGTTTTTGCAAATTGATTTTTGGGATTTTTGAAAAGTCTAGCAGTTAGGAAGTAATTTGGACTTTTGTAAGTGGACTTATTTTCAAAATAAAAGGGTATTTTGAAAATATTTTTTAGGTAGCCTATTTGCCAGTACGACGCAGTGTACATCGTATTCCTAGACTCAATAAATATAAAAAATACATTGATAAAATAGGGAAACCAAGAGCGCTTTGATGATACACTTCTTCTGATATTTGAGCAGACCTGAAGACGTCTTTTTTCTTGACGACAGTCGTCCAAAGATAAACAATGGAACCACGATGCGAGTCCCCGTATAGATCATTGGACGGTTCAGAGAAATCTTCTTGTATAATGCCGTCTTTGGCCTATCAATAATTCTTCATTGTATATGTCCTGGTTTGATCATGTTTGATCATGCTTACTGCATGTCTGCAAATATATTTTAGGCGAACAAAACAGTATGATGCATTATGATACAAACATAGAAATATGATATAGAATATTAGGACAATGCTAAGTTTAAGTAGCAACATGATAGTTATTACATGAATATTAGTGACGTCATTATGTTAAACTTAATTGATTAGCCATATTCAAAATTATGATATAATCATTGGGCTAACAATCCAAACTTTTTTTGGACAGTATGAATACATAAATGTAAAATTTATATATTATACGAGGCCATAAAACTAAATAACATAAATGAAACTATTTACAATAAGCAAATAAATATATTATAAATATTATAGATAAGGATTATTTAGTAATAGAGTCTCACATAATAGTTGATATTAAGGGTTTGAGTCTCTAAATTGTCCAACATTAGTGTTTAAGTCTCCAAATCACTGTTCATGTGGATGAGTGAACAATAATTTAGAGACCCAAACACTAATGTAGAAACAATTTGGATACCCAAACTCTAATATCAACTATTTTGTAAGACCCTAATACTAAATATCCCTGTAAATAATACCGGCAACGGTGCTTTGCATTAAGCCAATGCAAGGATACAGAGTTAAATTTCTTGATCCACTGGGCCTAACTACAGCGGCCATTCTCTGCCGGCCCAATATGTCCGAACCGACCACGTGGTAATTTACTTTTCCTCCGCTGCGCCTACGAACGCGGCTGCGGTAGGGGTGAGCAACGGTTCGGTTCGGTTCAAACCGAACCGATTTTGTAAAAACTGAAAAAACCAAAAACCGTATATATCAAAACCGTAAACCGAACCGTTTTGTGGAAAACCGAACAAAACCGAACCGAAATAAAATGGTTCGGTTTTCGGTCGGTTCGATTTAATGGGTTATTGGAATGAAGAGAAGTTGCATTCGTTTAGAAGAAGCAGCAACACACTTTAAAAAAACAAAAACAAAGCAGCAACACACCGTAAAAAAAAATAAAGTAGCAACACAACAACATCAATTACAAATAACAAACCAATTAGCAAGTCTCCTTGGATACATTTTTTTCATCACAATGACAAATGCTCTCATATTTCCAACGAAAGCAATTACAAACCCAAAATCCAAACAGTTATTGACAAATGCTCTCATATTTCCGCCAATGGCAGGTCTTTAGAATGAACAACAATTGCCTACCTATGGCGAAGCCTACCTATGGCGAAGATGAACTCCTGGGAAACATATATATTCATTAAAAAAATGAAGTAGGGAGTGAATCGAACCCCAAAAATTAGTTAAAAATTGAATTAGGAAAAAAATCGAATCCTAAACAATTCTTTACATTCTAACCTGAGAGTGCTTCTTGAAGGAGGCACATGCACTAGCTTCAGAAGAGAGAGACATGAGAGGGCAGATGAGAGGGCTTCTTGCTTCTGGAGATGAAGAGGCGGCGGAAAAGAGGAGATCAACTGAAGAATCTTGCTTGGGGAGAGGAAGAGACGACATAAAGGAGAGAGAGGGTCGGATCTTGCTTGGGAAGAGGTTAGAGGTGGCTTCTCTAGAAAGAGGAAGGGAGATTGGAGAGAGAGTGTTAGTTTTAGGGTTTCTTTTTCTTTTATATGGAGTGATTCAGTTTTCGGTGCGGGTCGAAAACCGAAATCCAAATCCGAAGTCCGACCCGATAATCGAATTAGTTTAAAGATAAAATTGAAAACCGAACCGCTATATTAAAAATCGAACCGAACTTCAATTTGGTCCAATTCGATTCGATTTTCGGTTAAAAACCGTCAATTGTTCACCGCTAGGCTGCGGTCAAAATCGGATCCCACACCACCCTGCCCGACCCACTTTGTTACATCATCCGTTTGACCTAAACGTGCTCTAACTTAGAACCACAAAACCATTTCACCCAATTTCTACTCAGGATGACAAGTGGGACCCAATTGACAGTTCACTTAGTTGGGACCCAGAAATTTACAGGTTGTTCAAGGTCCTTTTTTTTTCCATACGAAAACACTTACTATTTTTTAGGAGCCTCCACATCTTATTAATTAGTTAAAAGTCCCTAGTTAGTAACAAAAGGGACTAGTAACTGACATTTTTTCCTTTTAATTTTTTTTAGGTTACCGCAACAAAACCAACTTATTAATATAAATTCACAGTCAAAAATTAACATTTAACATAAGTCCTCTTAATACAAACCATCAATAAGTAAAAAACTAACCAAACTAAAATATCTTGCTACATAGAATAGTACATACCAAAAGAACACTTATTATAACTATTGTCTTAAGTACTTAAACTAATAATTTGAACTTCTTTTAAGTCATGTGATTATATTTTTTTTTTACTTGTTCTTCTTTGGTTTCTGCAAAATCACCTCCACAAGAAGATCTATGTAAATTTTATAGCTCAATTTTATGTTATTTCTTTATTTTTCGATGACAATTTTTTTTTTAAAATATAACACACAAACACAATTGGGAGACTCGAACCTTGTCGGTCCTTCCGAATATCCGCTCTATCACTATTAGGCTAGAAAGCTCGGACGGCAAAGAACTTGAATGCATGTTGAACTCACATTTTTTTTCAATGATTGGAGGACTTCTGAAAAATTAAGTTACATTGAAAGGACTTATGTGCAAGAGACTTTTTGTTAAAGTGAAGAATTGTTCAGTACTGGTGGCTGATGGAGCTCTCCACTGGAGGAGAGGAATAAATTTCAGTTGGGAAAAGGAAAAAAAAACTTTCCAAATAGAGATCATTCCAACTTTGAAGAGGACTTCCACCACCACCACCACCCATTCTCCAACTTTCTGGTAACCACTCCTATTCAAGTTGGAAAATTTGAAACTCCCATTTGTTTAATTTTCTCCTCAATTTGAATGACCCCATTGGTAATATTAGTGCAAAATTTTTGTCAAATTTCTGATTTTGCTTTGATGGGCTAATTATTTTTGGCTATATATCATAAAGTTTATTGCTTTCAACTGTTTGGTTTGATTCTATGATGGGGTTTTTGTTCATATTGCTGTTGATCATGATAACTTCAACGCCCACTTGGCTTTCAGCATCCACAGAAAGAATTTGATCCTTAAAGTTCACTTTTTGATGATTTTTGGGCTTTTCTGAAGTTCATTTTGGTAGTTTTGGTTGAGATTACTTATTTGATTCATCATGATCTTCTTGTTGATCATTGCGATTTTATGATGTGGATCAGTAGGAGTTGGCAATAATCACTTGGTTTCTTGCATGTGTTTGAGTTAATTTGAATATTTTGTGGTACTTCCTCAACTATTTTTTGATAAAATTTGCTTCTTGGGATCACATGGTTGGGTTCTCAAAGTGTTCCACTTTGTTTTGCTTCTGGTTGTTATACAAAGTTCATTGTGAAGTTTGATTTTTAAGCATTTGATATGGCTAAGAAAATCCAACTACCAAGTTGAACTCCTGCGTATTTTGTATGTTAATCTAAACCATCATTTATAGGCTTAATTTGGCGAGTTCTTTTCAGTTTGGTAGGTTTCTGTTTGATCATAAAATAGTTGCTTGAGTTTCATTACTTTTTAGAGATATTATGGGAAATAGCAATCTTAAATTGTTGACCTTGTTTTTCCTTTCAAGTTGTCATTGAAAAAGCTAACGTACCATTAAGTTGGATCATTCTACAATTTTGACGCCTATTGTAGTAGTAGATTTGTGCTTATTTTTGTTGCTTGAAGTCATTAGTATGCCTTTCTTATGTTTCGTCAAAGTTGACTATTATAGTAGTTACTGTGTGTCCTTGATTTGTTTCATAACTATAGTTTAAAGTTGGCAATTTCAAGCTCTTTGTATTATTTACTTAGAATTTGCAAGGCCCAACTGAATTTTGGATTCGTCTTACTTCTTTATTTAACTCATAGAATATGCTTTTGATGGTTTTCAAATAGGGTTTCAAAGAGAGATGACAAAAGATGTTTAGGACTATTGTTAGTTAACTCAGTATGCAATTTAAATTTATCAGCTTGTTCTTGTACTGTCCATTATTTATTGGTCATTTGGTCCTCCTTACTTTGAAGATCCCGTTAGAGTAGCTACCAAACAATAGATACGACATAATCTTGGCATTTTTCTTTGTGTTCTGAGGATATAGGTCGAGGTAGCTTAGTTTGATGATAAAGGTTTGAAGGGGTAAGATGAGTAACCAATACTACGAGTACAGGAAGCCTACTCAAGGTATGCAGTCAATATATTACACACATAATTTTTACGCATCCCTCGCATCCCTCGCAAATTTTAAATCAAATCCTGAAATTTAGTAGTGATAAACTAGAGAGTTGAGATTTATCTCCATGTTTGTTCTACGAGAAGAGAACATCATATCTTGTTTAGTGAGGTACTTACAGCATGTTTCTGCTCATGTAAATGTAGTGAAGCAAAGTTGGTACTTGCTTTGCTTTCTATTCCACTGTCTTTAAACCCTGAGACTTAGAACGGCATATCTCATTAGAGTTGACTTTACATGAAAACGCATTAAATAAACTAAAAGTGTATATCATACTTCTTTTGGAGAAGTCTCATCTTTTCCAAATTTAGCGAAGTCACTATTTTGGTAGATGGAAGCAGGAAAGATAAAGAAACACAACAACAGAAGGTCCTCAAAAACATCAACTACAGAAGGTCTCAAAAATATAATGGTGTATATGAAACATAAGCGTACAACGAACTTAAAAGGGATACTTAATGGTTAGTACTGCAATATGTTCTAGGATACTTTGGAGAATCCTTGAGGAAATGGCTTGGATTCTCATGAGTACCATATGGAAGTCCATATATGAATAAACGAACATCTCATTTAAATAATAAGTTGAATTTTTTATATATTAGAAAGTAATATGCGTATAACTTTTCAAAAACAGCCATGAGCTTCCTAAGAGTTCTCACAAGGTTTCCCACAGTTTTCAACAAAGTTTCTGAATCTATTTTTTGAATTTTCCTGAGTTTTATACTCAGCTTCCAAAATTGCCCACCCAATTCCCAAAATTTTGAAAATATTCGAGTCCTTTTCCCCATATGTTTTTCTAGTGGAAACAACCCTCCCAGCCTAAAAACACTATCCTGGCAATAATGGCTAAAGCTATCAACAAAGCATATATGCCATATAGTACTCATTTTCTAGTGTTATAAAAATATGTTGGCTTATGACTTATTCATCCTCTTCATATATGCTCTACTATATAATTTGCTCTTAGGAATTGTTGAAGAATAAATTATTTATCTTATTTTATTTTATGTAATTTTCATTTCTAGTTAGGGTTGCTGATGTCATTTTATATGCTTTGTGTTTCCTATGTATAATGGCCAAGAGTCCTACTAAAATTATATATCATTCTAGCAAACTGTAGCCTTTACTTTCAACATGGTTTCGGAGCCTACATTCTCTTCCTATGATCTCTATTCTCCTCCTCTTTTTCATCTATAAGGATTCCTCTTTGGCGATGTCTGCAGCCGCTTCATCAGATACTTTGGGCATGTATGATTTGGTTATTTCTATCTTTCTTTGGACGTGAAGCCTTGACTTCTAAGATATTTGTTGAGATGATTTCTTTTGAGATTTTTTTTTGGTATGGGAAGTCTAATATCTCTTCCGGGATTTCTTCGATACGCGGAGCCTTGACGTATTTTAGATGTTTTGTTTTGGGATTTCTCATCTTTCCAAGTTCCGATGTACTTCGGATATTTCTTTTCGGATTTCACGTCTTACATAGTCTCGACCTACTATCAATGTTCATATTGGACAGCTGCAATTAATAGGCATCTAGGGTGTCTACTTGTTTTAGGGTAAAAGAGTCCATCCATGTAAACTATAAGGTGTATAAATATACCTCCTTGTGAGATGAATAAAATCTATTCATTCTCTCTAATCAACTTGGTATCAGAGCCAAACCCTAAAAACATCCTCTCCTCCTTCCTTAAACCGCCACGCCCTATCCTTTACAGTAGCAGCAATCGAGGCTCTAGTGCCAGCTGCCGCCATTTGTTCCTGGGCAAGAAAAAAGACGGAGGGAAGGAGTGGAAGAAGAAAAAAGGAAGGGAAAAAAAAACTCGGATTTGGACGACGACAACTAGAGAATCTGTTGGGTTTGTTGAATTTTCTCTCTAGAAAGTGGACCTTCGTCATATGACAAATCTCAAATATGTATTTCAATATAAGAATATTATTTTATTGTCTTGCACACATGGGGAGTGGTAGTTCATGTGGATGGAAGCGTGTGATGTTTTACTAGAGAGCAAGGTTCAAATCATCCAAGAAACATTTGTTTTTGTCACTATTTTTTTTGGAAATTTTCCATAGGAGCTTGGTCCCTTAGGGGCCTAGCGACTCAGACTCGGATTCGGACTTCTTGGGTGTGGGTGAAGGATACACAATGGCGCATTGATGACACACTTTACACTTTGTACTACACACGTATGCACTGGACGCTAGATGGTGCTTTTGCTGCTCACACATTCGGCATGACCTGTGCTCATGCGGAGGATGGATTTCTGTGCGGCTGCTTCATCGTAGGTGTTCCAGCTTTATAACTATTTTCTTAGTGGGAGTTACTGTTAGAAATAGCAAGTACTTCACTGTGGAGTTCTGCAAAGTTGAAATTGTCGTCGAGGCTTGAATCGTGCATTTAGCAGCACTTTCCTTAAAGTGTTTCGGGCACTCCGGTAATGTCTTGGAGTCAGCACGCCAGAATACCCAGGATAAGACAGCCTTTCTGCCGGAGGTTCACCAGACGTTGTGAGACACCGGCGTAGGGAAGAACACCTTTCTGGAAATCTTTGGAAGAGAAGAGAAAGAGGAATGAATACTCAGATTCTGTGTGTTTTGGACTCAGAAATCTGTAGTATTTATAGATGAATTAGTGTTGTTTCGTGAAGTCGCGATCCTTCCGAAACAACATTCATTCACCTGTTCGCCGATTCATTCACCCTTTCGTTTGTCTGGGCTGCTGCAAAAATAGGAATTCTCGGGGCGAGAATCGCCGCTCGTCCGATGCCACGTTGCCTAAGTGCACAAGTGCGTCTACAATTCGCCACTATCGCCTCTACGCCCGAGCCCGAGCCCGAGCCGGAGCCGGAGCCAGAGCCGGAGCCGGTGTTGTCGGTGGCAACACCGGCTACATTTTCATGAAGAGGATAAAATAACAACCAATGGTCACCCACTAGCAACCCTTTGATTGTTGCACACTCCTCATAAGAGCACATTCCTATTTAAGCACTCTCAAAGCCTTTCTCTTTTTCCGATGTGGGACTAAAGTCCATTCTCTTTCCTTTTCATCCTTTAAGAACAATAAATGGAATTAATTAATTCCAACAATTCCCCACTTGTTCCATAAATGATGGAAAGGAATTCCAGAATACATCACTTAAAGAATGTTAATATAGTTAGGTATCTTTCGATTTGAACCTAACCTTAGTAGATGCAACACAAGATTTTAGCGGAATCTCTGGTAGCTGGGCTTTGAACCAGTTATTCCTTGTGATAAAATCGATGTTACTTTACACACATTCTTTTGTAGTTCTTCGCCTACATCTCTTGCTTAGCACTATTAATGGCCATGTGCTGATCCTGTCTCGTGAATTTTTATAAGATAAACTCCAGATCTTATGGAGACGGCACCATCTCTAAATTCACATAGGTGAAGTTCTTTCAGTATCTCTGTTGCTTTACAGATACATGTCAATCATTACTGAACTTCATTAAGAGTTTTATAAACTCAACCCTCAAATTGCAACAGTCGACATAATTATGTCGTATACATCCAAATCAACAGTTTGTTGTTACCCATTGAATCTAAGGTTAAGGTTTTCTTAACATTAGATTGGGTTGCCACTGTTGTTGGAACTCTTACTCAAGGAGTTTCAATCCCATACCTCTCGAGGTAGACTTTACTAAATCCCTAGCTAGTGGTTTAGTAAAGGGATCAGCTAAGTTATAGCTGGTACGCACATACGTAAGAGAAATGATTCCATCTTTGATCAATTTTCTTACGTAGTTATGTCTTAGACTTATATGTCTAGACTTCCCATTATACACTTCGTTGTAGGCTCTTGCTAGAGTAGCTTGACTATCGCAATGTATTGACACTTTTGATACATTGTCCTTAGCCAGCGGAACTTCTAATAGAAGATCCCTCAACCACTCAACTTCTTGTCCTGCAGAAGCTAGAGCCACAAACTCTGACTCCATGGTCGAATGGGTAATGCATGTTTGTTTCTTGCTCTTCCAAGAAACTGTCCCTCCGGCAAGCGTAAATACCCAAACTGTCGTAGATTTGTTATCCCCGACACTTGATATCAAACTAGCGTCGGTATATCCTTCTAATACGGCAGGAAATCTACCATATTGTAATCCAAGATTCTTGGTTTTCAAAAGATAACCAAAAATTCTTCCGATAGCCTTCCAATGCTCATTATTAGGGTTGCTAGTAAATCTACTCATTTTACTAACTGCAAATGCTATATCAGGTCTTGTGCATTGCATCAAATACATAAGACATCCAATAGCACTTGCGTATTCTAATTGAGCGATTGCTCTTCCAGAATTCTTTTCTAGTTTAACACTTGGATCAAATGGAGTGTTCACTTCTTTGAATTTTAGGTGTTTGAACTTGTCTAGCACTTTCTCAACATAGTGCGACTGCGTAAGTTCAAAACCCCCACTGTTTTGTATTACTTTGATCCCCAAAATAGTGTCAACTTTTCCAAGATCTTTTATCTTGAATGTGGAAGTTAGAAACCTCTTCGTTTATGTAATTCCACTCATCTCGTTGCTAATGATCAACATATCATCAACATAGAGACAAAGAAATATCACGATATTTCCATATACTTTAGTGTATAAACACTTATCACAAACATTGTGAACAAAGCCATTAGAAATTATGACTGAGTCAAATTTCTGATGCTACTGCTTTGGTGCTTGTTTTAATCCATACAAGGATTTAACAAGTTTGCATACCTTTTGTTCATTTTTCGGGAGCACGAACCCTTCCGGTTGCTCCATGTAAATCTCCTCATCGAGATCTCCATTTAAGAATGCCGTTTTGACATCCATCTGATGAACATTAAGATGATGCAATGAAGCTAACGCAAACAATATTCTAATTGTAGTCGTTCTTGCTACTGGTGCATATGTGTCAAAATAATCAATTCTTTCTCTTTGTCGAAATCCTTTGGCTATTAGTCTAGCCTTGTAGGTGTTTAAAGTACCATCACTATGATACTTTCTCCTGAACACCCACTTACATCCAATAGGTCTTGACCCTTTGGGCAGATCGACAATTTCCCAAGTGTGGTTAGATATTATCGAATCCATCTCATCTTGGATAGCATCTTTCCAAAAAGATGAGTCCCGCGAAGCTATTGCTTCCTTAAAGGTTTTAGGATCATCTTCCACCTGAAGAATGATAGGAATCTTTCGAATAAATTTCTCTGTATTTCCTTCTACTAAGTAAAAGGAAATAAGTTGAGAATCTATTTCGTCAGGTCCTAGATCCTTAGCCTTTCGAACTCTCTTGCTGATCCGAAGTTCGGGTTGTTTTTCAACTAACCGTGAAGAGCTCTCCTCACGAGACTCTTCATTAGCAGGAATCTCAGGATCCTTATTCTTAGTAATAAGATTCTCGAAAAATTTCACATCTCTGGATTCGACAGTAATGTTAGACTCTAAGTTTCCTTACTATTGGCAGCATAACCTACAAAAGCACTTTTGATTCCACGAGGACCTAATTTGGTCCTTTTAGGATCCATATTTTTGTAATAAGCTATGCACCCCCACACTCTAAAATAACTGATATTAGGCTTACGGCCTTTCCATATCTCATATGGTGAAATACCAATTTTCTTCAAATGAATTCGGTTCATTATATGACATGCAGTAAGTAAAGCTTCTCCCCACAAACTAAATGATAATTCAGAATGCATTAGCATTGCATTTATCATTTCTTGATATGTTCTATTTTTTCTTTCGGCTAGTCCGTTCTGTTGAGGTGTCCGTGGTGCAGAACATTCATGAATAATACCGTTTTCTTCACAGAAGGTATTAAATTCAAAAGAAAAATATTCACCACCTCTATCACTTCTAAGTATTTTAATCTTTCTACCAAGTTAATTTTCAACCTCTGATTTGTATATTTTAAAAGCATTAAAGGCTTCATCTTTATGCTTTAATAAATATACATATGTAAATCTAGAGCAATCATCAATGAAGGTAATAAAGTATTTATTACCTCCTCGAGATAATGTGCCATTAAATTCACATAAATCAGAGTGAACTAAATCTAGTAGATTGGTATTACGCTCTACACTGTGAAAAGGTTTTTTAATCATTTTGGATTTTGCACAAATTTTACACTTATCTAAATCTTCAGAATTGCATGAAATTAATCCAGATTTAATTAACCTTTTCATAGTGCTAATACCTATATGCGCTAATCTACTATGCCATAAAGTAGATGACTCAATCATGTAAGCAGAAGTAGAAATTTTATTGATATTATTCTCAATGATACAAAGTTTTATCATACCCTCATTGGTATATCCCTTTCCAACAAACACACCATTACGGGTCAATATTAATTTGTCCGACTCAAAGATAGACTTTATTCCTGGTTTACCCAACAAGACTCCACTGACGAGGTTCCTACTCATATCCGGGACGTGAAGTACGTTAGTCAGAGTTACTTTCTTCCCGGAAGTGAATTGGATTTCCACATCACCTGTTCCCACGACCGTTGAATGTCCTTCATTTCCCATCTGAACTTCTTGTCCATCATTGACTTCAGAATAGGTCTTGAATGCTGCTTTGTCGTATGAAACATGAACGGTAGCACAAGTATCGTACCACCATCCTGGAGCCTTCCCTTTGACCGTCATGAGTTTGCTCACCGTAGCAATTATGTCATCTGTCTCAGTGAGATTTATCTCGCTGTTTTGGGTCTTTCGAACCCGACAGTCTCTGGCATAATGTCCTGCTTTGCCACATACAAAACAGTCGGTCTTGGGTCCTTTGGCGTTGTCGGAGTTCTTGAACTTTTGTTGGTCCTTCTTAGGACCGAGAAAGTTCTTCTTTCCTGCAGGCCTCTTGCCTTTTGCGCTCACCGCGTTAGCTTTAGAAACTCCGTTGTTCTCGGATTTCTGTCTTTCCTTCGATTCCTCTTCGATTCGAAGGTATTTTTGAATCTGTTCCAGTGAGAAATCCTCAGAGCTGTGAAGTAGTTTCTTCCGATAACTATTCCAAGATGCTGGTAATTTAGTAATTATAGCACCAACTTGGAATGGTTCCGGAAGTTCTATCTTCACTGCCCTGAGTTTGTTGACTAAAACTTGTAGTTCGTGTACTTGGACAAGTATAGGCTTTGTATCAACCATTTTGTAATCAAAATACTTTGATATAAGAAATTTCTTTGTACCTTCTTCTTCTGCTCTGAATTTGAATTCCAGAGCCTTCCAGATGTCAATTGTCGAAGGATTTTCTGTGTAGAGGTCGTACAGTCTGTCCGACTGGGTGTTCAGAATGTGATCACGACACAGCAGTTCGTCCTCTTTGCGCTTTTTGCGTTCTGCCTTGACTGCATCAGAATCTTCTGGAGTGGGTTCTGGAACAGGTGGCAGATCTGGGTCGAGGACGTAGTAGATCTTCAGCACCGTCAGGAGGAAGATCATCTTGTCCTGCCAGCGTGTGAAGTTCGTCCCGTCGAAGCGATCCAGTTTGACCAGATCCTGGTTCATGACCTTGATGCTCGAAATTGCAGCCTCGGACGCCATTATTTGCAACACTTTAAGATTGTTAGAAATTGCAAGTACTTCATTGTGGAGTTCTACAAAGTTGAAATTGTCGTCGAGGCTTGAATCGTGCATTTAGCAGCACTTTCCTTAAAGTGTTTCGGGCACTCCGGTAACGTCTTGGAGTCAGCACGTCAGAACACCCAGGATAAGACAGCCTTTCTGTCGGAGGTTCACCAGACGTTGTGAGACACCGGCGTAGGGAAGAACACCTTTCTGGAAATCTTTGGAAGAGAAGAGAAAGAGAAATGAATACTCAGATTCTGTGTGTTTTGGACTCAGAAATCTGTAGTATTTATAGATGAATTAGTGTTGTTTCGTGAAGTCGCGACCCTTCCGAAAAAACATTCATTCACCTGTTCGCAGATTCATTCACCCTTTCGTTTGTCTGGGCTGCTGCAAAAATAGGAATTCTCGGGGCGAGAATCGCCGCGAGGAGCCCGAGGCCCGAGGGCCGAGCCTACGCCGCTCGCCCGATGCCACGTTGCCTAAGTGCACAAATGCGTCTACAATTCGCCACTATCGCCTCTATGCCCGAGCCCGAGCCGGAGCCCGAGCCGGTGTTGCCGGTGGCAACACCGGTTACATTTTCATGAAGAGGATAAAACAACAACCAATGGTCACCCACTAGCAACCCTTTGGTTGTTGCACACTCCTCATGAGTGCACATTCCTATTTAAGCACTCTCAAAGCCTTTCTCTTTTTCCGATGTGGAACTAAAGTCTATTCTCTTTCATTTTCATCCTTTAAGAACAATAAATGGAATTAATTAATTCCAACAGTTACTACTCTAACCGCCTACTTAATGTAATGTCCCGTCCCGCACGGTACATTACGTCGAGTCGATTGAGGCGATAAGGTATGACTTTGATTCGAGGAGGTATGCTTTCAATTTGAAAAAATATTGATTAAGTTGGTTTCAATGTGCAGATATCGAGCGAAGTCCCTTGCAACAAGCCAAAGCGTAGGCGATAGACCGAATCAGTGGATTAGTGTGAAGGAGCACGAAGTGCTCACATGGTTAACTCGGACGAGATGATCGTGCAACGAAATTATGGTGTCGGGACTCATCGGATTCGGCGAAGCGATGGACAGATTGACTTAAGGTGGGTGGGTTCAGACCCTGCTCCCTTACTCCATGCCTAATAAAATGTACCTTGATATGCTAGTGTTGCTATCGATTTGGCGAGCTTGGCTCAATTGAGTAAAGGTCTTAGTATGTGTCGAATATTAAGATAGAACATTGAACATTGAATAATTGAGGTGACATACATCAAGTGCACGGGTTGCGATAGGACAAATTGATGGTAGAATATTGAGAGGCAATATCGAGATGTGCATTAAGTGCACGACTCAAAGAACATTGAACACTAGGCCTAGAACGTTAAAAATATGGCGTTGAGCGTGCATCTGTGCACGGAGACTATGCGTCTGGTCTGATAAGCGAATGGAAAAAGTTGTGGTGTAACACCACGGAACTGTCGGAACATTGAAGGGTATGTTTCGCCTGCGAATCATGCAGTTGTGGCACAATTGTCGCGGAACTGCTATTATGCGAATAACTTGAGAATAGTTGGTTTAATAGATGTTGCGTAATGGGGCAATGCGCATTAATATGGATGTATCGGGACATAGTGCCGTTGGAACTTGAGATAAGATTGAGTTGAGACGATTACATATTAAGAACTTGAGATTGGTTGGAAATGATACACTGGATGTTCCATGCAATAAGTCTAAATACTTGCGTATGTCTTGCTGCATGTGTTTGGAAAATTACGTGATGTTGTCAAATAGTGTTGCGAGATGTTGGTTGTATAGTACAACGAATTGGAGTTTATGAGAAAGGAAGATGTTCAGGTTATGCATATCAATGATGGTATTGAGGCGTATCAAATACGATATGCAATAACTCGGAAATACTCTGATCAAATGAACAAAAATTATGTTAAGCATTGTTGTTGCATGAATAAGATGCAAGTTGAGTTAATGTCAGTTCGGATGATAACGGTGATTGCAGCGAATTGGAGTTTATGAGAAAGGAAGATGTTCAAGTTATGCGTATCTATGATGGTATTGAGAAGTATCAAAGAGGATATACAATAACTTGGGGATACTCTGATTGAATGAACGAAGATTGTGTTGAACATTGTTGTCAGAGGAAAGAGATGCGAGTCGAGTTGATGTTAAGATTGGAGATTTCGCTCACAATATTAGAATTTTACATAGCGTGTTGAGGCGAAGGCACGGTAAAACACAAGTGCGAATAAGGATACAAAGCGGAACAAGTGTACTATATCGAAATTTTGGTAGCTAACAATCACAAAGCGATTAGAAGTTTCGTAATAGATGCGATACAAAACGATTTGATTATTTGAGGATTGTTGCGATGAGCATAGAGTGTATCGGATATTGATCTTGGGTAGATAGACTCGTACTCGAGGCGAACAAATGTTGCTTGGTTAGCGATATTGGTAACGGTAGTGCATGAGTGCTTAGATGGTAGCGGCGCATCAGTTGCGCGGGTAGGTTGAGGCATTGTGGATTTGAAGGATTATGTCGGATTGGGTAAGGTCCCATAGGAATTGTCGAAAATTGATTTGGCTCCAAGATATGATATAGCATGGTTCGTAGTAACTGTCCCTCGTTGATGATCTTCAATTATCGAGCATAGCTTCGGGACAGCTGACCCTAGAAGACTTGACCGCCAAATCAAATGAATGTTGAAGTCCCATAGGATGATCCAATGACATCGTAGGAGAAATTGCGTCGAGGATAAATATGATGTGTGCATATTGAGGATAAGTCTAGGCAATCAAATATATGTTTCAAGATTTGATGAAACATCATTGGGCTGGATTGATAGGGATAGACTTTGACAATTGATCGAAGAAGTACTCGAATGGTTTGCTAGTCAATGATCGGATAGATAAATGGACGGACTTAGCATAGCGACGCGGATTGACGATTGTGAGAAATTGTGCCACGTACGAGTGCGAGAGATAGGAAAACGACCCTAGAGATTGTGTCATAAATTTTGACTCAGGTAACGGTTAGACTCGCGTACGTTAAGTAAACGATCTATGTTTGCAAAACGAACTAGTTGGGATTGATTTGAAATTTAGGTAAAGAATTCATACTCGATCGAGAATCGAAGATGGATGTATTGTAAGAGACCTTGGGTCGGAAAGATTGTTGCCTTTGAGCATCGTAGACTCAAGTTGACCTCTTGTGTAGGGAGAGATTAAGCACGGTGTCTGGGTGAGTCGCCTAGCGGGGGTGGTCCCAAATGCAATGCGTAGATAGTTCGGAGAATGTAAGTCGTGTCGAAATAGTTGCGTACGAGGCATAATGCGAATGTGGGCAAAGAAAATTTGGACATGTTGGACTTAGTCCATGTCGTTGAGGCAAATTTTACGAATGATTAGATGAAAGAATTGAGTTGTGCGAGAGATAGAAAACGAGCGGACGAGTAGGTGCTACGGCGAATTGTTGCGATCGATACGCAACGACTTCATGCAACGCATGCGTTAGATGCTCGGTGAGATACTTATGAAATCAAAATTGCGGTTTTGGATCATGTTGTATACAAAGATGTTTAAGGGGTGAACACGAGATACAGAATAATGCATACGCGAAAAATTGTAGGAATAGACGCTAAGATCTGACTAAGTTGAGAGCACGAAATGGTTTGTATTCGAGGATAAAGTTGCACCTGTTAGCTTTGCTCGAATTCTCTACCATTGTGCTTGGCTGAAATGCATATATTGGTGGGACGCCTAAAATATGTGTACAATCCAAACTCAATGGTATACCGAATTCAATTGAAACTGCAGGGAGAATCGAGAAGTGTTAAAAGAAATCGTACGAACGCTAGAGACGGAACCACGATAGTGAGTTGGTAATGAGTAAATTACATGGATCGAAAATTCGAGTGGTCGAGAGAAACTCTTGGATTGAGTGTTGGCTTCGGTTCGAGGACGAACCTTGTTTCGAGTGGTATATTATGTAATGCCCTGTACCGCACGGTGCATTTTGCTGAGTCGATTGAGACGATAAGGTATGAGTTTGATTCGAGGAGGTATGATTTCAATTTGAAGAAGTATTGATTGAGTTGGTTTCAATGTGTAGATATCGAGCGGAGTCCCTTGCAGTGAGCCGAAGCGTAGGCGATAGACCGAATCAGTGGATGAGTGCGAAGGAGCACGAAGTGCTCGCATGGTTAGCTCGGACGAGATGATCGTGAAACGAAGTTAAGGTGTCGGGACGCATCGGATTCGGCGAAGCGATAGGCAGATTGGCTTAAGGTGGGCGGGTTCAGACCCTTCTCCCCTACACCTTTATGCCTAATAAAATTTACCATGATATGCTAGTATTGCTATTGAGTTGGCGAGCGTAGCTCAATTGAGTAAAGGTCTTTGTGTGTGTCGAACATTAAGATAGAACATTGAACATTGAACAATTGAGACGATGTGCATCAAGTGCACGGGTCGCGATAGGACAAATTGATGGTAGAACATTAAGAGGCAATATCGAAATTGGCATCAAGTGCACGACTCAAAGAACATTTAAAATATGGCGTTGAGCGTACATCCGTGCACGGAGACTATGCGTCTGGTCTAATAAGTGAATTAAACAAGTTGTGGTACAACGTCACGGAACTGTCGGAACATTGAAGGGTATGTTTCGCTTGCGAAGCATGCAGTTGTGGCACAATTGTCGCGGAACAGCTATTATGCGAATAACTTGAGAATAGTTGGTTTAATAGATGTTGCGTATTGGGGCAATGTGCATCAATATGGATGTATTGGGGCATAGTGCCATTGGAACTTGAAATAAGATTGAGTTGAGACGAATTATATATTGAGAACTTGAGATTGGTTGGAAATGATATGACTTATGAACTTTTGTGCGTATTGTATGGTCAATGGACTTGGATAACCTGTGCACTGGTATTACTTCCCTCGAACGAGTTATGACCGGGGCACCGGGACCGTTCGGCCTAGGAGAGAATTAAGTTTGGTATTTATGGTGCACTTCATTAGAACGGATTGCGACCGGTCACTGAAGTGATAAGTCACAATACTAGTAAGTTTGGTATCCTTCGGATACTGGACGAGCAATCCGTACGGGGAGCGATTTTCGGCTTACATGTTGAGATACCGGTCCATTATGACACGGAACATTATGACCTTTCATATAGATAGGACCGGTGGGCTGAGAATTGAATTGGGTGCAGGCGCAAGTCCTACCACCCTTATGATTGTGTTAAGTTGGTTGGTTGATTATGTGAATTGCTATCGTTTGCAGGCTTGGCGATTCGAGGCAAAGATGGCTAACAGAGTCTGTTGTAGGGACACGGTACTGGACACATTTTTGGTTCAGTTACTATCGATAACATGCGTTACTGTTTTGAATCTTGTCATGAAACTGATCCTAAGGCAATAATATAAAGATCACATAATAAGATGCATGCTTCACAAAACTACTTTGTGTTGGTTTAGGCATGTGGGTCTTGACCGGTACGCGAGAGGATAAGTACTGATCCCCCACCAGATTGTTTGCAGGTTCAGGGAGGGGGTCTGCTCGTGGCAGAGCTTCGCTTGGACGCACTGAGGCATGGAGTCCCGTAGCATTTCGAGACGTGCGACCGCACTGGAGCTCGGCATGCAACATGAAGATGTTTCGGCCGTAGGTTATTGGATGTGCTATAGAAGACATGATGTATGGAACAAGATCCTTTGTGAGCTAGAGAGATCATGAGTGTTGTAAGTCAATTGACATATTCAGTTGGGCTAGTCAAAGCCTTTGTAATCTGCTTCATTATCAATAACGTGATTCTTTTGTATACTCTGATATGGCTTCACCTTTTTACGCTGCTTATCTATTGAATTGAGACAATCATTTTGAGAATCTGTTATCTTGCCTTGCACGAGTGCAACTCTAGACTCGTGTGACATCACGCCTCAAGCGTGGACGATTGATTCGGATGAAATCGATGCGAGAACGAGCGATTTCACGGATCGGGACGTGACACTTAATGGGAAGTTATTTCCTTATTTTCGTCCGCTACCTAATGGGACGCTATGTCTGCTAGGGAGGGCTTGTCTTTCCTATATATTCTCTCGGTTTTGCTCTTCGAAGGGTGACATAGAGCATATATGCAACGAAAGGAGAGTGTGCAACAACCGTGAAGCAAAGAAGCTGTGTACGAAGTTCGAATGGTGACAAGTTAGCGTTACAGAAGTTCAACACCGTGAACTTGTTGGTTCCTAGGAGCATATTGACAAAATAAAGTCGAATCTTGCTTTGAGCAACAGTGATCGTCATCACCCCATCAAGTCTCTTCTCTGTTTTCTAGTGTTAACAACTTGGTTGCATTGTTGTTGGTTTAAAGTCTCTTTTTCAGCAAGTAAATTGTAATATTTCATTTTCTGCATTGTTGTAATCAAGAAGTTGTACTTTGCATTTTATGTACTTTGTACGATTTTCTGTAACCAGAAATAACAATATTAAAGCAAAATCCGAGCAACACCAATGAAAAATCGTACAAGTCTCCTGGACACTAGTTTTCACAAGCTTGGGAAGTTCGATGGGGAGGACTACAACGATTAAAAAATGAAGATTAGCTTGTATCTTCAACTTGTGAACGTGGATTACGTTCTGACTGAATCAAAACTAGTGACTCCAGATACCATAGTTTGCAGTATCAGCCGATATCGGTCCGATACGGCCGATACGATTTGGCATGTCCTGATCCGATACCGACTGATACCCAATACGACCGATACCAACATTGGGGGTTTCTTTTCTGGTCAATTCGGTAAAGAAAATTGAACGAAAAAGACCGATCAACAAGGGTGTAAAAGCATAGTAAGGTTGTAAAAGAAGAAAACTTATTTATTGCATGTAAATCAATCAGCAATGATGGCTAGTATTTCATTCAATTTTAAAATTACTAAGAAACGAGACTAGAAATACTAAAAATTATGCCTAAATGTATAAAATATATTTTCTAAAATGTTAATAATCATTTTTTCGATACCAAAAAATCCGATACTTCGATCCGAAATCGCCGATACTGCCTAAACCCCCGATCCCGATACTCATAGGAATGGTCCGATACCGATACTATGACAGAAACTGAATATGTGTAAGTCATTGCTAATGTAATCATCACACAACAAAATGGAAGAGAGACAACAACCTCTGCAAGTTGTCGATTCTTAATTCTTTGGATGATTCAATGACAGAGTCTTACAACAAGAAGGAACATGCAAAAAACATATGGGAATCTCTGGAGAAATACAAGAACGATGAAAATATGTCCAAAGTATACCTCATTAAAAAATCATGAAAATGGAATTTGAATACGACGAAAAGACTGTGTTGCTGCAAGTCAAAGAATTGTTAAAGCTGCAGCAGAAACTTAAGGGGGAGGCTATGTTACGTCCCAATCGCGGAGGATTGAAAACTAACCACTGGGCGTGATGCCGTACAAGTCTAGATTGCACTTGTACAAGGCAAAACCATTACAGTTCCTGATATTTCTCAGAAAACAACGACAACGTAGCAAAACCAAACAGATATATTGAAGTCACAACAAGATATGAAAAAATGTATCTCTTTATTGATAATTGCAATAGATTACAAGACTTGCAGCTGAATACAGAGTTTACAACAGATTACAAGACTCTTGAATAGCCAACTGAATATACACTTGCCATTTAGGCTTTACAACCGAACATGTCGACTTTGCTTACAATCTCACTGGTTCATCTGAGTTACACTGTTCCATACATTATGTCCCGTATAGCAGAAGACATCGTCTTGTAAGAAGAGCTTCTGCGCACCCATTCGGATCATCGATGCCAAACATTAATTAAACGACTTCCCCCATACGCAAGCACCTGTAATATTGCCTACAATGTGGGTCAGTACATCATCAATGTACTGACGAGCGGTGCTGGCCCAACGCACCTAAGAAGATAACACTAAGTAATCATGTTATAGAACATTATTAAAAGTGGTCTTTCTCGTTGCCTTAGGGTCAATTTCATGTTTATAGCCGACAAGAAGTAAAGCATGCAAATCTCATAGCCAACATAATTTAAAGCAATATGATATCACCCTTTGGTGATTCTTATCCATGGTCGTGTAGCCATCCCTGTACATTTATAATACTTACTCAGCCTGTACAAGACATTGTTAGGAACAATATCATGATTCAATATAATTATCACCGTTCAGGTGATTCTTACCAACAACCGACATCTTTTCCTGTATTTGAGTAATAACTTACTCTTCCTGCATAAGACATCATTAGCACTCGACCTATCTATATGAAGGTCACTGGCGACACGCCATCTTGGACCGTCTTTCTGGCGAACGGCTAACTCCGAATAGGGTGCGAATCCATGGGAGGTTTCCGAAACACCGAGCTACTACTTTAGCACCATGGGTATTTCGGCGCCCTTCAGTGGGCGGTAGCAAGCCCCCACTGCAAGTCCCGAAATACCGATGTCAGTACGTCGACACCATCCTTGTTCCCCTTAGGATGAATCGGGTCCGTGGCCGCGGAGTACCGTTCTGGAAACTACCTTATGCACAAGTTGTCTACGACCATGCAAGTATATGCAACTTATCTATGAAGAAAAACATATAATGCATGATAAGAAAAACTATGTACTTCAGCTACCATTTTCATTCGTATTGTCATCTTTCTCATTCCAGGGTCTTGGTATAATCAACATTCTACATCGACGACGGAATAATAGAATGTTGTTACCCAATTCTTTTTTCACATCTTTGATACCGTACATCTTTCCAACTAACTCAATGTACTCACCGTCCAATTCTTGGAACTTTGCATCTGTTTTAGCATGCGTTCATTCAGACATAACTCGAGCATACTCACTGCCCAGTTCTTGGGTCTTATTATCTGTGTTACCATCTATCCATCGAGCTAAGGCTCGACATAATCACCGTCCAAGTATTTGGGACTTTTTCTTCACCTGTCATGTATTTCATAGCACAACACGCAAGCATACAATTCATTGAAAAGATATGCAACAGCTTTCGGGTCATGTGATTAATTATCTTTCATTATCTTTTCGACTTTCATGCAAGGTATTATTCAGCAAAGTAACAAGTAAACATAGCATACTATCCTTTTATTAAGCGTAAAGCTAAAGGATCTTCGAAGGGTTCAACACTACTCACATTTATAAGACGATTTCTGCCACGATCGCATAGCCTTCCAAGCGATCCTTCGTATATTCCCAAGTCCAACAAGGCTTCATCGAACCAACCATCCATCATAAGGCATCTTGCGGGTCGGGACACTACATGCTATGCCTCAAGCTGACAAATTCATGGTAGAAGTTATTCTCTCCAAACTTGCTACTAGCTGTGATCGGTTCTCGACCAATATTTAATGCAAGAAGACCGAGATTCAACTAGAATAACTTTTGCGCTGGATTCGTATTGAGGATGAAGCTAGAAGTAAAATCAATGTAGACTTACTGTCCAAGAAGTTTGCTAAGACAAACCTAGTCCAGGTTGGGGATCACAAGAGGAAGTAGAAGGCTTCCTATTACAATAAAGGGAAGAAATAATTCAACTATCTGAGGCTGAAGTCAACTTCATTCAAGCCAAAGTCTAGCAATGACGGGACTTGCTTCAAGTGTGACAAGAAGGGCCATTTCAAGAAGGACTGTAGGTCCAAGTCCAAGCCAAAGTAACAATGTGAGCTTAACTTAGTTGTTATGATCGTGCAGGTTGACTCATCTGTCATAGATACAGGCTGGTGGGTGGACATGGGTGCATCTTGGTGCATGCAGTTGGTGAAGTTTTTGATGTGTCTGTTCGAATCGACCGAGCCATCATACTTGGGCACAAATGGGGTCTTGAACTTCTTGGAACTTTGTCTTCCAGTATCTCGACAGTAATGGGGGATGCTCCAGAAAGGGTATGTGGACAACCTGCACTCCTTGGTCCTCCTGTGCTCCTCTCTCGACATTGGATGCTATCTGTTAAGCGTCTCGGGAGAGACTTAGCTGGTCGGCATCTGACCGGTATAAACGCATTGTGGTGCCGAGTCGTTCGTGCCTTCGAGTGGGACAAACGTCGAAGGCACCAGTGGTGCATATGTGACTCTGGGGAAGTAAGCTGGGACGAAGTCCATTGGGACTTGGAGATGTTGATGCTTGCTTACTAGCGGACATGTGGTAACGATGTTTGGTGCGGCATAAGTCGAGCCTTGGAAAGGGGGAATGATAAGCTAGGGTTGTTTAAGATTAACTTAAAAATCGTTAACCGACCGAACTGATTAATGGTTGGTTCAGGTTAGCCCAACTGTAGAAAATAATAGTCAGATAATTTTATTGATGGACTACTTCACTACTTATAGGGAGTCTAGCTCCTCTACATATAACATATTCCGATGTGGGACTAAAAGTCCCTTATTGATTCTCAACACTCCCCCTCAAGATGGACGATAGATATTGATCATCCCCATCTTGTTACATAGCTTTGACAGACTTAATGAACTAAGACCCTTAGTCAGACAGTCTGCAACTTGTTCTTCTGAGCGGACATGGTCAATCTTCAGTATCCCTTGTTCCAGCTTCTCCTTGATGAAGAATCGATCAATCTCGATGTGCTTCGTTCTGTCGTGCTGAACTGGATTGTTAGCTATACTTATTGCAGCTTGACTATCGCTCAGAAGACGCAATGGTGCTCCCTTATCCAGCTGCAACTCTGTCAGCAATGCTTTCACCCACAGCAACTCTGACACTCCCAGAGCCATTGCTCTGTATTCTGCTTCAGCTGTCGACCGTGCTACCACTGACTGTTTCTTGCTTCTCCATGAGACCAGATTTCCTCCTACAAAAACACAGTATCCCGTGGTAGACCTTCTGTCGTCTATGCAGCTCGCCCAGTCTGCATCACAGTATCCCTCAACTTCTATGCGTCCATTCTTCTTGAACCATAGCCCCTTTCCCGGCGTTCCTTTCAGATATCTCAAGATCTGAAATACTGCTTCCATATGACCCTTTCTTGGATCATGCATGTAGCGACTTACTACACTCACCGCAAATGAGATATCAGGACGAGTGTGTCCCAGATAAATCAATCTTCCTACAAGTCGTTGATATCTTTCACGATCAACTGGCTCTCCTGCTTCTGCTCCCAACTTGCACTTCTGGTCAATTGGAGTGACTGTTGCTTTGCATCCTAGCATCCCTGTCTCCTTCAACAGATCTAGTGCGTATTTTCTCTGTGAGAGAACAATTCCTTGTTCGCCTTCACACACCTCGATACCTAGAAAGTACCTCATCGCTCCTAAATCCTTCACCTCAAACTCCTTCGCGAGTTTTGACTTCAGCTTAGTGATCTCGACTTCATCATCACCTGTGATCACTATATCATCCACATATACAACAAGTATAGTGATGTGGCCTCTTGCATGCTGGAGGAAGACCGTATGATCTGCATTTGTTTGACGGTATCCCATGCCTGTAACAGCCTTTCTGAATCTGTCAAACCAGGCTCGAGGAGATTGCTTGAGCCCGTATAGCGACTTCTTCAGTTTACACACCTTTCTTTGCGACGTCCCTCCGTTTGATTCCGTCGCGTAGCATCCTGGCGGGAGCTCCATGTATACTTCTTCTTGCAGGTCCCCATGAAGAAAGGCATTCTTCACATCCAGCTGGTACAGCTTCCATCCATAGTTCGCTGCAATGGAGACCAGAGTTCTCACGGCGCTCATTTTTGCTACTGGGGCAAACGTCTCATCATAGTCTATGCCATATGACTGTGTGAATCCTTTTGCAACCAACCTTGCCTTGTATCGCTCGACCTTTCCTTTTGGCATCTCTTTCACCGTGTACACCCATTTGCATCCCACAGCTTTCTTCCCTTTGGGTAATGGAACCAGCTCCCATGTCTTATTTTTCTCCAATGCTCCAAGTTCTTCCATCATTGCAGCTTTCCACCTTGGATCTTTCTTTGCTTCCTGCCAACACTTGGGCAACGAAGTAGAGTCTAACGATGCAATGAAGGCTCGATAATTCGAAGAAATGTTAGAATAAGACAAGAAGTTGGCAATGTCATGTTCGTAATCATCAAAACGAGCAGGAGCCTTACCCGCATTGATGCAAGAAGATCTCCTTAAGGGAGCAATAGGTGGTGGAGAGATCATACCATCCGAGTCGGAGAGATCCGCATCAGAATCCGAGTGATTCAGTGCGGGGACAACATCTTCAGGAGTTGGAGCAGGAGTAGACGAGGGACTTGGTATAGTAGGCACAGGGCACGGCATAGGCACAGTACTGGACTTCTGTTGTCTCCTTCTGTAGACTTGGAGCTCCTTTTTCCTTGTCTGTTGCTCCCCCTGCGTAACATATGTATCTTCTTCTTCTTCATCTGTATCTGAGTCACTGTGCTCTCCCCCTTTCGTCCAGTTTTCTACAACCGGACACGGAACCGATCCGATGACCACATTTGGGCTTATTATCTCCCCCTCACATCGAACACCACCTGTGTTAGATGTGTCACCAAATGCTGAACCTTCATCCGAACCATAGTATGGTTCGAGTTCTCTGAATGTAACGTCCATGCTGACAAACATCTTCCGCTCGACTGGACTCCAACAGGCATATCCCTTCTGAGTCGCCGTGTAACCGACAAAGACACATTTAACTGCTCTAGGATCCAGTTTGCCAACGCCAGGCCTATTATCTTGGACAAAGTACACACATCCAAAAACTTTTGGTGGAACAGTGTATGTAGTTGCCCCAGTAAGCAGCTCCAATGGTATCTTCCAGTCCAATACTTGAGACGGCATTCTGTTGATGAGATACGAGACCGTCAAAATAGCCTGCCCCCATAAGTGCTTCGGGACATTCATAGCCAGCATCATCGTCCGTGCGACTTCCAGCAGGTGTCTGTTCTTTCGTTCAGCCACACCATTTTGTGCCGGAGTATAAGCACATGAAGTTTGATGTAGTATTCCATGGGTGGAAAAATACTCAACAACCTGCTTATAAGTATACTCCGTCCCATTGTCGGACCGGAAACACTTTATTTTAGCGCCATATTGTGTTTCCACCCGGCGATGAAAGTCCCGAAAAGTCTCAAGGACGTCACTTTTATTCTTCAGAAGGTAGACCCATGTCACGCGGGTATAACAGTCAATGAAGGTGACGAACCATCGAAAACCGTTAATTCCGGTTGTAGGACAAGGGCCCCATACGTCCGAATGTATCATGTCAAAAGCAGCTGAACTCCTATTTTCTGAGCTTACATACGAGCTTCTGGTATGTTTTCCCAACTCACAAGCATCACAAAATAACTTCTCTTTATCAGCCCTTTGATATAAGGACGGATACATGCGACTAAGAACTGGAAAAGAGGAATGACCGACACGCTGGTGGTGGAGTAGCAAGTCGGCTTCAACACTGCGACAGGAAGCTTCTGGTGGTGCGGCTGCTACCAAGGATGCCAATGCGTTGTCCAGTCCAGTCCTGTCTAAATACCACAGTCCCTTATGCCATGTGCCAGTCCCAAGTCGTCGTCCTGTTCCCTTCTCCTGAAAAGTCACCTTAGGAATGTCAAAGGAAACAGTACAGTTAAGATCAAGTATAATGGCACTAATGGATAAAAGATTGACAGGAAAAGATGGAGCATGTAAGACATTGGTTAGAGTGATGGAAGGGGTGCATGTGACAGAGCCTGTACCCACTACAGGTCTGGATGTACCATCAGTGGTCTGAATACTCTCCGGCAATGGTAGGTGAGTATATCCCTGAAATGCATCACGGGACCCCGTGACATGGCGAGATGCCCCAGAGTCCATAATCCATCCTGACTGATGGATAGAGGCAAAAGCACGTGCAGAATCATCGGTGCTGGTTTGGGCAAAGCAAGTGAGGTGATCGCCCGAGGATGAAGACGCCCCAGGACAGTCGACCGAACCCAGCTTTGTGCCTCGCAACTTCTCAAGGAACTCCCGCTCAAGCGGGGTTATTGCAGCCAGTTGATTCTCTCCCCCTTCCTCCGCCAGATTTGCGTTGTGTCCGCCCCTTCTACCGACATATCCTCCTCTACCACCACGCCGGCCTCCACGACCCCGTCCTCGATCAGTAGACTGATTGCGCAAGGGTTTTGGACAAAATCGGATGTAATGTCCGGAGTCACCACAATTGTGACAAACACCACCCATAGAAGGAGGTTGATTGAAGGCAGCAAGGGCAGACTTTTCAACCGCGGCTGGCTCCCCCTGGGAGGAGCCCTTGTTGGGCATCAACTTCAGTCGAGCTTCTTCCTGTGTCATAACAGCTATAGCTTCTTCCAAGGTCGGAAGCGTGGGTTGGGATAGGAGGATATTCCGTCGCTGCTCAAATACAGGGTGTAGTCCCTTCAGGAATTTCATCATACGCTGCCGGAAAATATAAGCCAGGAACGTCTGAAAGTACTTTGCGAAGGCTGGATCGACTTGTGCAACGTCCATCCCAAGAGGATCATAATGATCCAGATCAGACCAATACTTCTTCAACAGGGCCGCGTACTCAGAGATGGGACGGTCGTCTTGGGCCACCCTATCGAGTTCATCTTGTAGTTGAAATACTCGCATAGGGTTGCCGGAGCCGGAGTACATATCTTTGAGAGTTTGCCATATATCAGCAGCAGCCTCCATAGCCTCGACATTGCCCGACACCTGGTCGGTTAAAGAGGCAGTCAACCACCCAGCCACGACGTTGTTGACAATCTCCCACACAGCAAACTCCTTGGTGGAGTGATCGGCTGGCGCCTTGGCTTGGCCAGTGACATAGCCAACCAAGCCACGTCCCTTCAGTATCCGCATCGTCTGCCGCGACCACTTCAAGTAGTTGGAAGTGCCTTCCAACTTCGTCTCCAGCTTCTCCAGCTTCCCCATTTTGTAAGGTGATGGATCCACATCAGTATGGATCACACGTGGGGTTACCTCGGTTAATCTCTTGGATAAGATATCATCAACCAAGGCCTTCAACTCTTCGGCCGTCAGTTTGCCACTGATTGAATCCATGGCGTCTGTAACTGTGAACTCAATTCGTCGTCTTCTTCGTCGTCGTCGGAGTCTGCAACCGACCCAACGTCGTCGTCTTCGTCGTCGTCGTCGTCGACGTCGTCTTCTTCAACGCCAGAGACTTTACTTATGCGCTACTAACTTGGCCTGCACCGGCGCGCACATGTAAAGTGAACACGTCAGGACACCAGAGAAGACATGATCAGTCTCTGCAGAGATCCCGATGTGAAGAAGGAATAACAAATAAAGCATTTGTTAGTTCCAAACGGCGTAAGCACGGAACAGAGTTGGTGCAAATAAAGATTTGACAGCCGTCTCTATTCGAAATACGCCATTTTTTTTCTTTTTTTTTTCTCTTTTTTTTTTGTTAAAAACGAGGGTTAGGGTTTGATAAGGCTGCTAGGTCTAGGATTAGGGTGTCCATTGGAAAAAAAAAAAACTAGGGTTAGGGTTGATGTGCGGCTGTGTGGGGGGGGGGGGGGGGTCGTCTGCTGGAGAGGGGGGGGGGCGGTTTGCTGGTCGGGGGGGGGGGTTGTTTCTGGTCGGGGGGGGGGGTCGGGGGGGGGTTGGGTTCTGGTCGGGGGTGAATAGGGGGAGGGCGGCGGATGCTGCTGTAGGTAGGGGGCGGCGGGTTGCTGGAGGTAGAGGGCGGCGGGGTGCTGTTGGTAGATGGGGGCGGCGGGTGCTGGTGTTGGTAGGGGGGGCGGCGGGTGCTGCTGGAGGTAGGGGGCGGCGGGTTGGGCTGTAGGTAGGGTGGCGGCAGGGGGTGGGGGGGGGGGGTTGATCGGCTGCTACGGGAGAGGGGGGGGGGGGCGGCTTGGAGAAAAAAAAAAATTCTTTTGTGGAGAGAGAGAGTTATGGCTCTGATACCATGTAGAAAATAATAGTCAGATAATTTTATTGATGGACTACTTCACTACTTATAGGGAGTCTAGCTCCTCTACATATAACATATTCCGATGTGGGACTAAAAGTCCCTTATTGATTCTCAACACCAACAAACTATGATGGTTTGGCTATGGTTTATAAATAATTATACGGGTCGGTTACGATTTATGATTTTCTTTTTATTTAACCGACCGACAGATTTAACCGACGTTATATATATGTTTTATTAATTTTTCACAATCGGAAATATGGATTATGGGTAATTATATACAATACAGGTAAATGGGTTATATATATATATATATATATATATATATATATATATAAGGAATATACCCGATGCCAGGCGATCGGGCGACCACTGCGAGCGCGAACCCTAGGGTTCCTGGGCTGCCACCGTTCCCTCCCTCCCGACCCCCTGATCCGCTCGCGGGGAGGGGGCTGCGCCGGCTGGGCGGCGGGGGCGGAGGCGGCCGCGACAAGGGCGGTGGCGGGATCCCCCCAGGCGGGGGGGGGGGGGGGTCGGGAGACAGAGGTGGGCGTGGCGGCGGGCCCCTCCCAGGCGGGAGGGGGGGTCGGGAGGCATGGTCGTGGCCCCCCCAGGCGGGGGGGGGGGGGGTCGGGAGACAGAGACGGGCGCGGCGGCGGGGCCCTCCCAGGCGGGGGGGGGGGGGGTCGGGAGGCAGGGGCGTGACCCCCCCAGGCGAGGGGGGGACGGCTGGAATCGGGGGCAGCAGCCCCCGTCCGGGCGGCGATGTGGGTCCCACACACGGGGGGGAGACGGGTGGAGGAGGTGGCGGCCATTCCGGTGAAGCAGCCGTCTTCGAGTTCGGTTCCGGAGGAGATACTTCGGGAGATGCGGGCTGGCAGACCGTGACGAGAAGGCGGACTGGTGGACGCAGAGGGGCTCAATCCCAAGGTTCGGGAAGGGCGAGGACAGGAAATCAAGGGCCTCGACCCTTGAACGGCGATCTGGATCACCGACGTCGTGGGAGCGGTATGGTGCGAATTGTTCCGGGTTGGAGACCTAAGGCGACGGCGGCGGAGAAGGGGAAGGGTGTTGCAGTTGATACTGTTAGGCAGGACCCGGTTGCTGTGTGTCCCACAACCAGGCCTCCATCTGTGGAGCAGAGGCCTCGGTCATGGAAGGAGGTCTGCACCCCAGTGGAGTCGAAAAGTCCGATGTCTATGGAATATGTTACCCCGATGACGGTTGGTGGAGGACACAGGGCTTACTTCCCCTCTGAGAAAATAGCTAAGGTCGCTGATTTCTGGAAGAACACCTTAGTGCTATATGTGTTGGGGAATAAGCCGTTCTTTGGCCAAATCAGGGGCTACGCGGAGAGAGTCTGGAGGCCCAAGGGCAGCATGGAATTCTTCTCCAGGGAGAATGGATTCTACTATGTCAAGTTTGGTCTGGCGGAAGATGTGACCAGGATTATGCAGGGAGGGCCATGGTCGTTTGATGGGAGGCTCATTATTCTGAAAGAATGGACACCAGAGCTGAGGTGTGAGAAGGAAGTGTTGAATGCCATTCCTGTCTGGATCCGGTTCCCAGAATTCCCTGTTCAGTATTGGAGCATCCCACTTCTCATGCGTCTTGCCAGCCTCGTGGGGAAGCCGATCAAGGCAGACGAGGCCACTACTTTCCGATCCAGAATAATGTACGCCAGAGTCTTTGTGGAGATCAAGGCAGGCTCGGAACTGCCGAGCTTGCTTGAGTATCAGGTTCCTTCTGGAGAGGTTATGACGCAGGCTGTGGAGTATGATTGGGTCCCACCCATGTGTTCGCATTGTGAGTGCTTTGGGCACATTACTAGTGCATGCAATTATAAGGGGACGGAGCACGCCAGGCATATGGCGGGCCAGGCAGAGACATCTCGGCCAGAGACGGTTCAGACGGAGGCACATGAGAGGGAGGCGGCCCCTAGTCACTCACCTGAGGAGACGGAGCCTGTGAGTCACATGGAGGACGATACAGTTATGGAGATCGATAGGAGACTGGAGACAGGTCTGACATCGAGACAGGAGAGCATGCAGGGTGCGCTGGTCCCGTTCAGGCCTCGGAGGACTATGATGACCAGGGGGATGAGTGCGGCGGAGAGTAGTCAGAGGGGGGCGGAGGCCTCTACTGCACTTATGTTTTACACCAGCAGGAAGAGACACGCCCCGGCCACCCTGGAGGATATTCCTCAGATGAGGGAGACGGATGATCAGACCGAGCCCAATCCCGACTGGACTCTCACTCTTAGCCGGATTCAGGCTCACCTTGCCCCTTCCTCTATGGTGGATGCGGTTCTTGAGCAGACGGATGAGACACTTCCCTCGAGTGTCGATCCAGAGGAGTTACAGGGGGACCCATCATCTTTTATTTAGATGTCGGTCCTTGCATGGAACATTAGAGGGGGGTGTTCCATTGGTCGATGGAGGGAGATCAGAGGGGTGCTGAGGAGAGAGGCTTGTGATATTGCTATTCTGCTGGAAACGAAGATTCGAGGGGCCGCTATGCTCTCACGTCGGACTCCGGCAACCTGGGATCACATCCATAACTTAGATCTTTGTGGTATGGCAAGGATCTGGGTTAGGTGGAACACAGGTAGTTGGGTGGGGGTTCAGATGCACAAGTCTGAGCAACTCATCGGTGTTACTTTTGAGAATAAAGGTGGATTCAGATTCATCCTGGGTGCTGTGTATGGGCACAATGATCGTAGACTCCGGGAGGCTCTGTGGGGGGATATTGTGCGTTTGGGTCGCATGGCGGACAACATGCAGCTTCCCCTACTCATCTTGGGGGACTTCAATGCTATGTTGCTTCGTCATGAGAAGGTTGGGGGCCGGCCAGTTCCGGATCCGATTTTATATGACTTCCAGAGGTGCCTTCTGATGTCAGGTATACGGGGGCTGGAGCGGACGGGACATATTTGGACATGGCACAACAAGGCTACTCAGAACCGTATTGGTTGTCAGCTGGACCGGGCCTTGGGCAACAGCGAGTGGTTCAGGTGTTTCCCGAACTCGGTGGCGGAAGGTCTGGCTGCGGGTACTAGCGATCATTCTCCTATCCGGGTGGGCCTTTGTGAGAGACCTGCTCCACGGACGAGGCCGTTCCGGTACAACAACAGCTGGTACCTCTCACCAGGATATGAGGAGGTTGTTATGAGGGAGATGCAGTACTTTCGGGATGGCACGGCCCAATTTCGCATGGTTCACAAGCTCAAACAGCTCAAGAGGGCTATCAGGGGGTGGGTGAAGACGAGACCGCGGACTACCCTGGCTGAGAAGGAAGAAGAGTTGCGGGTCACTCAGGTTGCCCTCCAATTTGACATTTTGAATGGGGATCTGGCAGCTAAGGAGAAGACACTGATTGAGGAAGTTAGCATCATGAGACTTCAGGAGGAGATCAGTGCGGCTCAGAGGGCTAAATGCACCTGGCTCAGGGATGGAGACCGATGCACCAAATTCTTTTATGATGTGATCCGCACCCGTCAGCATCGGAACAGCATTCCCAGACTTCTGAATGCTGAGGGACGGCTGGTAGGAGACCCGGTAGAGATCCAGGAGGAGGCCGTCAGATTCTACACTGCCTTATACCAGCAGACGGACTACTCTAGCATGTTTTCGGCCCTGGTTACGAAGAGACTGGTGTCCCGGCATGGGAACAGTCTGCTTTTGGCTCCGGTGAGGATGGAGGAGGTGGAAGATATTGTGAAGAATGCCCATTCCGACAAAGCTCCTGGGCCTGATGGTTTCTCCGCGGGGTTCTTTAAGCGACACTGGGGTGTGCTTAAGGCACCTGTTCTGGCAGCTGTCCAGGAGTTCTTTGTTGAGGGCCGGCTGTTGAAGGAGTTGAACCATACGTTCCTGACGCTGGTTCCTAAGAAGGAAGGAGCGACATCTCTTGCAGACTTTAGACCCATAGCTTGCTGTAATTTCCTTTACAAGATTATCACTCATCTTATGTGCAGGCGTATGGAGGGTATTATGCAGGGTCTCGTGTCCCAGAACCAAGCAGCGTTCATCAAGGGTCGGTCGATTGCGGAGCACAGTCTGCTTGCTCACGAGATGGTGCGGGAGTTCAGCAAACCGGGGGGGATGAAGGCCTGTGTGAAGCTTGATCTTCGGAAAGCTTATGACACGGTCAATCGGGACTTCCTTTGCCACTTGATGCTTGCCATGGGGTTTGACGAGAGATGGGTGGCGAGGGTGAGGGAGTGCATATGCTCCCCTACCTTCTCTGTCCTCATTCAGGGCACGCCACATGGCTATTTTAGTAGCAACAGGGGGTTGAGGCAGGGCGACCCCCTCTCTCCGTACCTCTTTACCTTGGTGATGGAGTATTTCACGAGTATGATGGATATAGCAGTTCATAGCGGGAGGATTGTTCCCCTTTTCCGGTTGGTGAGTCCTGCTGTATCCCATTTGATTTATGCTGATGATTTATTGGTACTTCTCCAGCCTTCAATGAGGGGATTGAGAGCGCTCTCTGACATTATGGAGGAGTTCGGACGGCTATCTGGGCTCCAGTTAAACCGAGAGAAGAGCAGAGTCTACTTCAGCTCCCGGTGCACACTTCAGGAGGAGAGAGCCTTCGCCTTAGGTGTGGACAGAGGCGAGCTTCCAGTGAAATACCTGGGGGTCCCGCTTACGGTCAACTATGCCCGAGAGCAGGATTGTCATAGCTTGGTTGACTTTGCTCAGAAGAGAGTGGAGGGCTGGCAAGCGGCGGGGCTTTCATTTGGGGGACGGATTGAGTTGGTGCGGTCGGTCATTGCGGGCATCACTATGTTCTGGCTCCAGTCTATCCAGATCCCCACAGCTACTATTCGGAAGGTGGAGGCTATTTGCGCTAACTTTATCTGGAGAGGAGGGATCCATGCGATATCATGGGATAAGTTATGTCGGCCTCGGGAGGAAGGAGGAGTTGGGTTGAGGCCTCTTCATGCAGTTCGGAAGGCAGCTTGTGTGAAGATGGCATGGAAATTCATCAAGGGGGGTCGCTCTGGGCGGACTGGATGGCTAGCAGATACCTACGGAGGACTAACTTCTGGGCCTGCAGGATTGACAACAATTTTTCGGTCACATTCAAGGCCATCCTGAGATGTAGACCGGTGCTCCAGACGGCGATCTGCAGGCGCATGAAGGATGGGACGACTACCGACCTTTGGCTAGACCCATGGTTGGGTTCCAGATCCCTCCTCGAGATTTTGGGAGGACAGCTGGACAGGGAAGCAAGAAGGGGCCTCACATGCAGCCGGATCATTAGAGACGGAGTTTGGAGGCCAGAGGGTTACCCTTTTACTGGTCAGCTGGCAGCCGAGATTCTCCTTATTCCCATTGACGCTAGCCAGACGGAGGATTCTTGGAACTGGGCCGGCCCAGGTACGGGGGGAGGTGCAGGTCTATTCTGCTTTCGTAGCTGCTATGAGCTGGTCCGGACCCACCACGACCAGGCTGAGGAGGTGGACTTCATCTGGGGCAAGGGAGTTGCACGAAAAATGCAACTTTGTGCTTATCGTCTCCTCCGGGGTAGATTGATGACGAGAGATAGACTCATTCGGTTCGGGATGCTGATCCCGGATGCCAAATGTGTGCTATGTACTGATGATAATGAATCCATGGAGCATCTCTTCTTTCGTTGCTCGGTGTCCTGGCACATCTGGACTGAGCAATGTGCGCAGCTGAGAGGAGGAGTGGGGATGGACCGTGACATTCGGAGCATTCTCAGTTGGATCCGAGATCACAGCGGCCGGGATCCGGGGTGGGCTAGACGAGCCAGAGTCCGTCTTGCTGCGTCTGTTTGGCACATCTGGAAGGAGCGGAACAGACGTATCTTTGAGGGCTTGACTACCCCCCCTATTGGAATTCTGCATAATATAGAATTCGATGTATCTGTAATGGCCCCACAATAGCTTACTGGGGCATGGAAGTTGTGATGTTGTACTTTAATACCTTTTCTGCTTTATGCGAGGAATAAATTCACCCTTATTCCAAAAAATATATATATATATATATATATATATATATATATATATATATATATATATATTTGACTTTACAAATTAGATATATATACATGGGTTAATAGGTTGGATATACACAACTTAATGTTTAATTTTCAAACTAAAAAAAAAAACTCAAATCGTGATCTAGAAAGTGGTAAGCATTTTTCAAATTGGTTGGGTTGCATGTCTTGTGGTTTGGCACGTTTACGATAGTCGGCGGAATTTCCCACATGTGGGGATCCCATGTGGGGTCTCCTTGGCCGCGTCGTTCCCGACCTACTCGTTCACATCGATGAGAGGATTAGCCAGCTGCCGTGCTCGTTTCTCCACGATCTGCATTGTTACATTGACTCCAAAAAGTTACTTTCTACCATGGTGACCGTGTGTAAAAGTTGGGATGATCTTCCCACGTATAGCGCTGAACTAATGTTGTTTTGTATCAGCAGGACCTGGGCTCGGTCCTCTAGGCTTCGAGCTTGGTCCACCTTGCACAAGCTCGGATGGGCTCCTTCAGGCCTGCAAAAAGGCACATGACCAGTTGGGTGCTTGGCCAGGTGCCCCTCTGATGGCTGAATTAGCATCCAAACTAATTGGGAGCTCAAAGATGAAAGGGAATTAATGAGCTAGTGCCTACCCTCCCTACTTGAAATGAGAGTACCTAGGAACATGGGAAAAGGGAGAAGCCAAATTACCATCTTACCCCTTGAAACTTTACAGTTGTCCGAGAAAGAAGAGACCTTGGGCCCGCATGGGCTTGGCCCGACCCTGATGGGCCGGGCCAGGGGAATACTACATCACAATCTATTAAAGGGTTAAATAAGGAAGCATGCGAAAAAGTGCCTCACACTCTTTCCTTACAATCTCACATTACCTACGAATTTCCCATTGGTATCTCGTATCCTCTTGGTCTTTGGTCATTTACTATAAAGCCACCGAGCATAAGATAGCTTTCCTAAAAATTCTCTTTTTCTTTTTTTGAGATCGGACCAATGTCCGTCCATGTCTTGGACTACTAGCACCTATTTAATTATTGTCCAGTCTGAAATTTGAACCCCCCCCCCCCCCCCCCCCCCCCCCCCCAACCCCTTATTAGTGTAGATACCACTAGAACACACACACACGCACACACCCCCAAGCGGTATTTTACCTGCTCTTATGCAAATCTAAAGTAAAAAAAAAATGGATGTGCGTGTATTTTTCACCTTTTTCTGTTTATGCTAAATTCCTTTCTGATTCATGCACACTTGTTAAACTTATCAGTTATTTGATGCAGACGTTTTCACTTGATGTATGTATGTCACATATAAAATTAGATGAATCCATGCAATTCTTTTTTCATATGCATCAGTATTCTTTTCATCAATACTTGGTAGAAGGCTGCTGGTTAGAGTTATAAGTTCATAATCTACATACACATGCTTTATTGTTATGGCTCAATGAAATATTGGAATATGTATGCACTTGCTTTTAGTATTTACTATTTTTTTGTATAATTTTTTGGAGTGGCTTTTTACCATATTGTCTTCATGTCATATTAGGTAATTCTAGGAAATTGAAGGATCTTCTGGTGAGAAGTGATAATCGCATTTGTGCAGATTGTAGTGCTCCTGATCCCAAATGGGCGTAAGTGGTTAAGATTATCTTGTGCATACATTTTCTTGAGAATCTTGTATCAATGCATGAACCCTCCGTGGTTTCAATATCCAAATTTCACTCTGCAGAAGACTTTCTATATGATGTTTATAAGGCATGCAAGCAGAGTGGGATATGGGTTTTCTTTTGGCACTAACACTATTGTTTTAGGCCGCTTGTAAACTAGGAAGCAGACACCCAGAAAATGTGGGCCATGTTGTGTGGGTCACTTACAGGACACGTATTGGACACAATACGGACACTCCAATATACACTAGGACACACCAAAATAGGTGATGTGTCCGTGTATCCATGTCCTTACCGTGTTGTGTCATGTTGAATCCATGTCCATGAGCTTGTAAACTTTTGAGTTTTTCACTTTCCAAGGTTTACATATGAAAATGACCTCGCAAATCAAGAAACATGTATGCTGAATGTACATAAATGTCAAACAAGTCCCCTTTCATATTTCATGTTTGGATTTCGCAAATTGCCATGTTTGACACCCTGCCAGAGTTGGTATCGGTGTCAGGAAACTAGTCTCCCATGTTCTCATGTACGTTATTTCACATATGTTTGGCTTGGAGAGGACTTTTTTCTTTGTAAGCTAATCTGTTATATGTTTAGATTCTTGTTCAAATCCTACTTTAGGACTACCACTCTGCCGAAAGTGTTATTCATTAATTGAATGGCTGTAAGATGAACCTGATTCTCCTGATTCCATTGCAGTCATCAAGTGCCAGCTATGTGATGTCTTGCGTCACTTTGATGTATTATGAATTGATATGTGATTCATCTACGCTGAAACACTTTTAATTTCCTTGGGGCTTGAATGCTTTTAGCTATATAAAACATGAATTTTATTTTAAAAAGAACTTGTGTCATTCCTATAATTATCCATCTATGAAACTTACATTTTGGGGCTGCATGAATTTGAAAGTTGTCTCAGCGCCTCATGATTATGACTTTGTAATAGAAGTTTGTATATTGAAGTCTGATCATCATTGCTTGTCTGTACAGTTCGGCTAATATTGGGGTGTTTATATGCCTAAAATGTTCCGATGTTCACAAGAGCCTTGGTACAGATATCTCAAAGGTTAGTTATTTGTCTTGTATCGATGCGTCTAAAATCTCCCTTAAGATGCAATAACTTGATAAATCATAATTCTTGTTCACCGATTTTATCACAATTGGAAGAGAAGAACTTGATTAGTGTTCGACCTTGGAAAACCTTCGACTGGCCTGTTAGCACCATCAATTCATACTTACCTCCTGCTCTGAGGAGGAGGTATCCTTCAATGTTCCATAAGTAGAAAAGTTTGAGCTTGAACACTTCTCCAGAAATGTGTGTATGTGATTTTGTTGTGCCCATTCAGGTTTTGTCCGTGACATTGGATGAATGGTCTGACAACGAAATCGACTCCATGATCGCTGTCGGTGGAAACTCTTATGCCAACTCAATTTACGAGGCTTTTCTTCCTAAAGGAACTCTAAGGCCTAAAGCAGACTCAAGTAATGAGGATCGCACCAAGTTCATCAGGTGGAATATATAAAACCTTGAAATCAAGTTTTAGCGGAATGGCTTCTTATACACACTCTCTTTAACTTTTGAATAGGTCTAAGTATGAGTTTCAAGAATTTTTGAAACCAAGTCTACGTATAGTCTCAACAAAGAGCTCTTTCGGATATGATTCTGGGGAAAATTTGGACAAGAGTTCCGGTTCTGTTAGTTCAAGGAAACAAGTAAGCCATCTCTCAAGTAACTTGTACCCAAGTACGAAGAAACTAATTTTTTGCGTACGAAAACAGGAAAGCATGGGGGAGTTCATCGGAAAATTGAAGGTCAAAGTGATAAGAGGCACTAATTTAGCTGTTAGAGATTTTCGGACTAGTGATCCTTACGTAATTCTGACGCTTGGCCAGCAGGTATATCGGAATAAAAGTTTCACATCGATCTTAACTCCCAATATGAGCAAATTGAGGCTTCTGTTTGAAACCTAATTCTTGGTTCCTTATCTTGACCTCGTCGCAGATGGTTCAGACATCTGTAAAAGAAAGCGACTTGAATCCGGTCTGGAATGAGGAGCTTATATTATCAGTTCCTCGGCGCCATGGGGCTCTGAAACTGGTTAGCTTGCTTTAAACCTTCTCTCTTTGCTTCATTTCTTATTTCTAGCCTTCTGCAAATACTTGCACTGTGATATCGTGATTGTCATATGATTCTGAATTGAAGCTCAAGGTATCCACATTAACTGCTGATCAAATCATATGATAAATAACTTCACAGTTAACATGGCATATATATTTGTTGGTCGTCCTGCAAACAGCAAGTGTTCGATCATGACACGTTCTCCGCTGACGACATGATGGGCGAAGCGGAGGTCAATCTCCAGCTGCTGATCACGGCTGCTTTGGAGCTGGGGGATCTGGACCAGCTCGAAGACATGCAGTTCGGCAAGTGGACGAAGTCGAACGAGAACGCTCTGGCGAAGGACAGCACTATAAACGTCGTTGATGGCAAGTTGAAACAGGAGGCGTCTCTGATACTGCAGAATGTCGAGAGCGGAGAAGTAGAGATTGGACTGGAATGGATCCCTCTGGACTAATATAGACAGGCTTGTAAGTTGTTTGTCTTTCAAAAACCTTTACTTTGGATGATATTTGTTAAGTTCATGTAGGTAGTTACTCAATCTACAAGGGCATTGTATTGCAGTGATTGTCTCGCTTAAATTCTTATGGCCATTTGGTGAATGCTACACTCCATATAAAATGTATTTATATACAATGTAGAACTGTTGTAGGAACATATGGACTAGTTTGTTTCTGGCTGTTTGGATGTTATTAGCTTCTCGTGTGGAAGTCACTTTTAACATGTTGAAATACACTGTACTTGTAATGAAAGTGTGATGTATCACTTTTCAAAATATGTTTGGATACATAGTTTTTCTTTTATCCCTTACAAGTGAGGAGTTTCCAACCATTTTGTTTGGATGACAACATGAAAGTGTAGATGAGAACTAAAAAAAAAATGTATAGCCACTTGCAATCCATTTCTTATGTTAATGAGAAATGAGGAGATTGTACTTTCTCAGTTGTAATGAAATGTTATATCACAACCACTTGCAATGGAGTTGCAAGAGATATCTAAACACCGAAACTGTTTGCACCAACAGAGAGTTACAATGAAAGTGACAGTTTCAAGGCACTTTCAATACACTTTCATCTATCCAAACATGTCCTAAGCTCAGGTCATTCTCTATTTCGTATGTCTTGTATAAATCTTTTTTGTCATTCTACCTATCAAACTATTTAACTAAATATATTTATAAAATTAAATATTTAATTTCTATTTCCAACTAAATAAAATATAACTATTTGAAACAATTTATACCCACATAGAACTAACTATAACTAGTAAAAATAATAATTATAATCATATGTAGCAATTATAACCAAATATAACAAATGGTGATATAACTATTAACTTGTCAAAAATTGTTAGTCGGTTATAATTACTAAAGATAGTTATATTGATATTTGATTAGTTATAATTAGTTATAAGTGGTCATAAATAATGGTTCCTTATAAGGGCACTTCATTTTTTGATCAGGGCTAGCCCATTTTAAAACTTTGTATTATTTACAAGTTTACCATTGAAAATTGATCAGGGCTATCCCACTCTTTGGTATAAGTCACTAGTGCAAACAAGGACTGCCCAATTTTCTGGCAGTCCTATAAACTGAATGGACTGCCAGAAAACTGGGCAGTCCTAAGTCACAACATGTGAAACAAAGGACTGCCCATTTTTCTGGCAGTCCTTACTGTATGTAGGACTGCCAGAAATTTGGGCAGTCCTTGTTTGCACTAGTGACTTATACCAAAGAGTGGGATAGCCCTGATCAATTTCTTCAATGGCAAACTTGTAAATAATACAAAATTTTAAAATGAGCTAGCCATGATCAAAAAATGAAGTGTCTTTATAAAAAACCTAAATAATTACAGTCTACTTTAGTTGGAGAGAAGAAAATTAAATATTTTTAAAGTAAAACTAAAGATAAATGTGGGTTGAATGAGTTAGGTTGTGTGTGTGAATGAATAATATGATATTTGTTGTAAAGGTTTAACACAAGAAGGAAGATGATAAAATCAAGCTAGAGGAGAGAGATATTTTGGAGAGAGACTAGAGAGAAGAGAAAGAGATTATAGGAGATCTGGATGAGAGAGATAAAAAGTTCTCTCATCGAGATTCCCAAGAGGAGGGATAATGAGAGAGAGAGAGAGAGAGAGAGAGAGAGAGAGAGAGAGAGAGAGAGAGAGAATGTCGACCACAACCATAGACATGTGTCTACTTTTAATTTTGAAAATAGTGAATATAAAAGTTAGGGCTAATTAGTGTTTAGACCCTGGATTTTATACAAGTTTAGAGTTTAAGCCATAAAAAACTTGAATTACCTAATGTTGGAGGAACTACATGACTTCAAAAGGTCTCACCCCGAGATGGAGCAAGACATGTGGTTAACACCCAAGTAGGGGTGCGGATGAATGTGTTTGTTTGGTTCTGTGGTCGAATAAATCAAGATGACAATATGTTGGATCTTTCGATGACTAGTTGCTCAAGTCGATACGAACTAAGATGAAGATTTTTGGGTTCTACATTGTCGATCCGTGTATCTGTTTTCAAACCCGGTGCCAGATGTATTTCGTATCAAATCCCCGATATGATAATGTCAAAATGTCAAGGAAGTATGTATAGAACTATTTCGCATCAAATCCCCGATATGATAATGTCAAAATGTCAAGGAAGTATGTATAGAACCACAGCATCATGTGAAAATGTACCTTTTTGCAGCTTGTAATTTGTCTTCTTCAGTACGTGACACGGTTCTGTTCTATAATTTCTCGACATTTTTCACATCCTCGATCGTAAATCTATAATTTACAAGAAGACTGATTACTCGATATCAAATTTTACATAGCATTGTTAACTGACTTTCTTGCAACAATATGAAGACTTGATTGAGCTCAAAAACATCAAATACTTGTTGGCAGTGTGGCACTGTCATATGTACAAACACACTTTCACAAGTACAATATGGAGATATGTATCTAGCTCATCTTTGAGCTAAAAAGTCCCTCGACAGAGCCAACCAGTGCGAATATGCTGACAAGCACACGACGCTGAAAGCCTCGAGAACTATCCACTTCCTGCTCCATGAACCGATCTTCTTCTGCACGAAGTACATCTCGACTGGGAAGTAGATGGCCAGGGGCCAAAAGTTGAGGGCGCCCAGAACCCCTAACACGTCGTTGAAGTACGAAAACACCATCACCAGATACGGTTGTCGAAGCCACGTAGAGGGTTCGGAAGCACAGCCTTAGAAGGTTCAACTTGTATAGAGACAAGCACGACAATCTGACGGTGAAGGATTTGTTCACAAGCATGGTCGGCCCTTTGTTCATGGGGCCCTAGGCAAACTATCAAAATGGAGTCCATATATAATATAAAAAGATTGAAATAAAAATAAAATTAAAAAAATAAAACAACCAAGAATTGAACCTAGGACCTCTAGTACAAGTTTAACATACTAACCACTACACCACTACACCACAATTGTTTTGTTGTAAAAAATGGCCATCTAACATATTAGTTCTATTCCAGATACAAGATTACTAATATATATATTTAAATTAATTTTTTTGGGCCCTCAAATTTTTTGGGGCCCTGGGCGGTCGCCTTGGCCGCCTTGGGCCAGGGCTGGCCCTGTTCACAAACCCGCTATTGGGGAACCTCGCCGTGAACCATCTATCTGCAAACGCGAAAACATGCTGGCTGTACATCTAGTGGACATTAACCGAAAGGATCAAAAACGAATACGACACGAGACAAGATGGACATGGCGACATGGACACAACACCTATCAGTCCCGTATCCAGTACTTATTCGACATTCTTGGAGTGTGCGGCTTATAACTACTAGGAAGGAACATGTTACGCAAACACATCCTATATTCCTATTGACTCAAATTCTTTAGGGTTATTTAGTTTTAGGGTCTAGTATAATATTCAAAATTTACGTTTATGTCTCCATATTGTCTATAAGAGGGTTTGGGTCGCATCCTAATAATAGATTCTGCACAATATAGAGACATAATCGTAAATTTTGAATATTATACGACACCCTAAAACTAAATAGCCCAATTCTTTATGTACCGTGAGAGTTTGTCAATGTTTTGGCGTCTTGATATCTAATACCTTACCTGATAACCACCAACTAGGTGGAGAACAATGCAAGCATTGGCGAAGTCCACAAGCCAGTAGGGCTCGTAGAAGCCGAACCCAGTTAGGAGGTTCCCTGGTGTGTCATCCCCGAAGGCAGCATAGCTGAAGCAACCGCAGCCGAGGTAGAAGAATGCGGTGATGAGGATGGAGATCACTGACCCTTTCTTCATGGTCTTGTTCTCGGCTGGTGGTGACAGCTGAGCGCCCTTCTATCACGTACACGTTCTTCGAGATTAGTGGCATGAGCACCACATCATCTTTCTGCTTCTGTATGATTTGATCAATTGGCGCTAACTCGTAAATGGCGCCTGGCACAATTTGATGATTAGCGCCCTCTGCTTCATTCATTAAATCTATAAACAATGATTTCCTCGCGCCAAATGACAAATAGCGCGAGACAGCTGTCAGTCATTATGACCAAGTCTGACATAATCTTCTCGAGCGCCGCGTGCTCGGAATTCAAAAGGATTTTTCTCGTCTGACGTGCTGTCAGTCATGATGACGAGCGTCCGAGCTTCTCAAAGAAGCTTGCCACATGGGATCTCGCGTCAGCGCCATTTGATTATGAGCGCCATGTAACTTCTGAGCGCTATTTGACTCCTGAGCGCCTATTGACCAGCGCCATCAGTTGTAATAATTTTCAGCTTCTACAGTGACATGTTGTGACAAGTGTAGGAGGAGTAAAACTCCCAAATTGACTATGCGTTCTAGTGTAACATGACAAAACCTGTTAGTATCCATTTGTGGACACATTTCTAGCTACACATAATGTTCACATGTCCATTTAGTTTATCAAACCAAATGACAAACACTTGGTGTACCATTCTCGAATTGCACAAAAAGCCTATGTAACTTCTACCAACATGGTCAATAGAGCCATGTTCTTCTTCTTATGGATACCCCTAATCCATGGGTGAGTTTCCTACTGATGCCATGCATGAAATAGTGTCTAAACTGGGAGAAAAGACTAGTAGTATACCTATTAGGAGATGGATTCCCAATATAGCACCACAAGTGGACACAAGAAAAAAGTTTGGACACAACCCTCAAGCTAATGGCCTCCTCTTCATGTGCTCCTTGAACGAAGAATATGAGAAGATTGAGGACAATTTGGAGTAGTTTTGGTGGAGGAATGAATGGACTTTTGGAAGAGCACAAAAACTAGGACTTTGAGCTCCAAGATAAAGAAGTGAAGAATAAAACCTCTCTCCCTATAGTAGCTGGTCAGAAAGCCCTAATTTGCCTATTTGAAATGCCCAAAATGCTCTTTCAAGTTGTCATGAAGGTTTGGTTAACCTATGGAAGCTTTTAGCCTAAGTGGTTGATTAGTTTTAATCCTATTCATGACCTATTATGACTTAAATGAGCCTAATTGTGTCCAACATAAAATGTGGGTCCAAGTATCATGACAAATTCAAATAGGTTCACTAACCAAGGGTCCAATAAATAGGCTAGTCTACTAATAAATGCAACCATCATTTAGTTATTTAAATAGATACACACAATATATTAATAATATAAATTGACAAAAATATCCATGTCTAGAAATGTGATAGTAATACGATGCACTCAGCAGGAAGGCCGAACTAGCAGCGATTTGCTTGGTCAAAGGAGACTTTCTGGACCATGTCAAAATAGGTGTAGCCGAGGACCCATTGACATAAGCAGTGGTGAAGCTCGTTCGCGAAAGCCAAATACGAAGGTTCTGGCTGAAGGACGGGCTTCTCTACACAAAGGACGACAGGGTGGTCGTCCCTAAGTGGGGTGGCTTGCGGAGGCAGCTACTCAAGGAGTGCCACGATACCAAGTGGGCTCGATATCCTAGACAGAAGCAGACTTTGGCATTATTGGAGGCGACCTACTATTGGCCTCGCATGCGCGACGATGTTGAGGACTATGTACGCACTTGTCTTGTGTGCCAAAAAGATAAGGTGGATTATTAGAGACCCGGGGGCCTGCTTGATTCTCTCCTCGTGTCGAGTCGATCATGGGAGAGTATATCGATGGACTTCATCTCTGTCCTGCCAAAAGTAGGGGCGCTTGTGTCCATTCTCGTGGTGGTGGACCGATTCTCCAAGTACACGACCTTCATTGATGTTTCAACGAACTATACAGCATAGAAGGTCACGCGCTTGTCCATTTTCTATGTGGTAAAGTTTTATGGGATCCCGGAGAACATTGTCAGCGATCGAGATCCCCGCTTCAGGAGAAAGTTCTAGACGGAGACGTTCAAGATCCTTGGGAAGGATTTGCACTTCTCGAACAGCTTCCATCCGCAGACGGATGGACAGACGGAGTAGGTCAATTCCCTGCTTGAGGAGTACTTATGACACTTCATGAGTGCCAAGCAACGGGATTGGGTGCATCATCTGGATATTGTTCAATTCTGCTACAATTTGTATAGGAGTGAGTCATCCCACAATAGTTCGTTCGAGTTGGTGATCAATGGGTCGACAACCGCTTGCCTCGCACACACTAAGTACAGGGTCCTCAGGTAGGAGGCCCACGGCTAGCCAGTTTGCCTCGGGCTTCAAGGCGAAGGCGGTTATTGTCAAGGCAATTTTGGAGAAGGTCGCGCAGAAGATGAAAAAATAGGCCACACGCGAAGCGAAGTTGGTTGAATACAAGGATGGGAACTTGGTGATGATCAAGCTTCAACCGCAACAGTTTTAGGTGTTCCGCAAGGTGCACAAGGGATTGATTCGAAAGTATGAAGGCCCCTTCCCCGTCCTCAAGAAGGTAGGCAATGTGGCCTACAAGCTCGAGCTCCCCGCCAAATGAAAGATTTATCATGTCTTCCATGTGAGTTGCTTGAAGCCGTACCATGAAGACTTGGAGGACCCTCAGCGCGGAGTTTCAAAATGACCCACGACTACCATGGCTACGTCGTTCGACAAAGAAGTGGAAGTTGTGCTTGACTCAAGAACGATTCGTCGATGAGGTATTTCCCCGTATGTCGAGTATCTCATCAAGTGGAAGGAAATGCCGCACGGCGAGTCCAGTTGGGAACGCGCTGACACGTTGTATCAGTTCAAGGACAAGATCCAAGAATTTCTCATCGGGCTTGTGTGATGAGGACGTCAACACAATTGGTTGGGGAGAATGTCACGCACATTTACTTTTCGGGCCCACCAGATGGATTTGATGCAATTTAGGCATCTTTGTAAATATTTAGTAGCTAAAATTATGCATAAAATATTCTTAGGACCTAGAATAATTTATAGAATACCTAGAATAATTTTTGGAATATTCCCATTCCAGAAGGTTCTTGTGAGCCTTCGATGCATTATAAATAAGAGGGAAGACTCATTTGACAACAAATATGTCCTACAATAGCATGCGCAGAATGCTATAAAAAGCCTTATATAGCGTATTTTGTCCGCTATAATTGCCCACGCTATAGTATGTGAACGCATGTGACCGCTATAACATTATAGCGTTCTTGAATGCTGTAGATGGATTATAGCGTTCGTGTATGCTGTGGATGGTTAATAGCGTTTGCGAATGCTGTGGATGCTTTACAGCGTTCGTGAATGCTGTAGATGGATTATAGCGATTCAAGAATGCTGTTGATGAATGATAGCATTCGTGAATGATGTAGATGGTTTGACTTATTATAGCGTTCGTCATATGCTATCGTGATAGCAGCCAACAGTTTTTGAAATGCTATTACATTTATACGTTATGAGTGCTATAAATCTACTACACAATTTCATATCTGAATTACCTGTTCTGTATCACATACAACCAAAGAAATTCATGCTAAATCGCAATTTTGATTTCAATAATTTCAATCGCAACTTCCATTTTGGTCAATCAAGATATAGAAAATGTTTGCCAAAATATGAACATTTTTTATTAAAACATTCAAGATGTACAAAAAGTAGTTGTCATTAAAATATTCAAGATGTACAAAAAGTAGTTGTACGCCTAGTAGTCCAAAATAAACCATTCTATTTACAAAATATCTGTAGGCCAAAATGCAGCTCGATCGCTTCTTTCCTTCTAGCTATACACAACCATCAAAAATTTACCCGCCAACCTACACAAAATTGAGAAGAAAATATATTATTATATAATAATAAAAAAGTTCACACTGACTGCAGAACAAAATGACAGTTGTACAACAAAGTCAAATAACTGTTAGAAAAAGTAGTACAAAGCAAATGAAACTGAAAAATTAGTACAAAGCAAAGCAAATGAAACTCAAGCATAATGTGAATGCCAATACCAAGTTTACAGTATTATTCCATTCAACTGTCCCATCCTTTATGTTAACCTTAAGCTCCTAAAATCAACTGTCTGTTAACTTGAGGTTTAAACTAAAAAGTATGACCCCCATGCAGTCCTACGCAATAAGCATTTATGCAACTACATTGTAAGAGTCAGAACATATCGAAATGTTAACACACACTCATAAGAGAACCTAAAAGTGGCAAGGATGAGCAAAATGTAGTGATGAAATGCATGTTCTTATCTTGAGATAACCGATTCCTTGTACGGTAGGAAGCTACCCTTGAGTGCAACAGATTATTGAAAACAACACAGACCAATAATTTTTTTGCAGATGACAACTAATAATGTGTTATTTCAAGGCACTAACACCAGTATGTGGAGCTTATATAAACAACTTCAAATATATATATAAAAAATCTTTAGCTAGAATTTTTAGCATCGGTATGTTTAGGACTCTTTGCTAACCCCTATAGACAAATTAAATTGGACTTGAAAGTAATTTCAATACCTTTTTTGGTCCAAAAAGGACATGAATTAATTATTCTTCTACATAGTCAACTTCATCTTCATCTTCTTTGTCGCAAGCGTCATTATCAATATCGCTCCCTCTATGCCCCTGCTCTAGTGGAGGAATGGGTTGGACAAGAAACTCCACATCTAAATCCTCTTACTGGTAAAAATCAAGAAATTAAGATTGAAATCAACCCGAACTACAACAAAGATGTATGTCTATTGATAAATTAACCCGAAATCATTAAGCAGTTGCAGTGAACCATATAAGCTTTATGGCAGTAGTGTATGCAAATCCAAAGCAATGTCCATAATCCAGAATGAATTACTGATTTTCTTCAACTTGTAATATGCAAAGGTTACTGATGAAACCAGATGCAGCTAGGATTCTAATCGATAGAATACAATAAATTATAAAATTACTAGGATCCTCCAAGTTGTATTTTAAAACGCATCTTGTCCAAACCAACATTAGCATTAGCAGTAATTCATAAGAAACATTAAGATGTAGAAAATCTCTTCCCAAATAGACCATAATGACATGATTGCAGCTGTAAAAAAGAAATAACAAATACCAAGAGAGAAAAGATCCCCTAGTACTGTGCCCTGAAATTAGTACGACGATGATGACGATCGAATTCGCCTCCGCTTGTCTGATGACCTCATTGACAGGGCAACATGATCGGCTCCATGGGAGCAGAGGTATTTCTGCCACACATCTCTGGAACTATTGTGGTCACCCCTTCCTCCTAGCATATAATAGAGGAAAGCGATCGAATGATTCCAAACCATTTCATTGTTCCTGTCGAACATGGGAAAGCAATGGCAGTAGGAGGAAGGACTAACTAACCTTGGCGAGGTTTCAGAAGAACGTTGTGGTGTAGTTCCCGATAGGGAAGAAGGCTTCCACCAAATCTGCTAGCACAAGTTGCGTCTAAGAGATGGCTCCATCGTACCAATCTTGCCAATCCCAATTGGCATATAATTAAGCTTAATTGCTTCTAAATTAACTGTGAGTAACTACATTCTAAATGATATACATACTACTAATGTGTAGACAACAACTGCAATGTAGAATATGTGCGAACTGTAACCCATTATTTAAAACTAACATTATGATTTTGAGTACCACTTTCCCATAATTTACCACTCTTAAATAATCGATTAACAAACTATAATTAAAAAAACACTGAATTAATGTAAACCCCGACTCTAGTATGAAAGAAACTCTCTCTTAGCCAAAGTTATCTTGCCATGTAGAGTCGAGTTCAAATTACATAGTACTTTGCACCTTTGATGTGATATATACGAAGTGTAAGTTTTTAATATTAAATTTTCATTACAGCTTGAATCTCACAAAATAAAAATAAAGAGAAAGTTCTAAACTATTAATACAATAAAATATATTTCAAAAATGGAAATTTTTCCAAAGAAGGTCTACAAAAATAGTTTGATATTATTTTGTGATTATTAGTAAGTAAACTGAAACAATTTCCAATTCTAGTTTTGGCTTGTCATAAAATACAGGTATCAGAGTTGATATGGAACTATTTTTAGGAGAAACCTTAATTGAATTTGTGTCGATCACTCTGGTTTACACTGTACGTTAAGGATTTGAGGTTTAATCTAAACTTGGGTGAAGCAATAATTGTCAAGTTGGAACTCGAAACTTAGTACGCATGTGCAACCTACCAAGATTTTAGGTCCTAGAAATATTTCCAGCAAACCTGAATATCTAAAGGTTTAAGTTCATGTGGAACATATTAACTTGAATCCTATGGTGTCCACTTAGTTCTAGTTGGAGGTGTTCATATTAACTTGAATCCCTATTGTGTCCACTTAGTTATAGTTGGAGGTGTTCATTTTTAATGTTAATCCTTTAAACCATTGTGGCATCTTTAATTCCTCATTAAGTTTAAGGATGAGTATGATATAACACATTTCTAATATAAGGCATGTGATTCAGGAAAATAAACATAGCAACTCATTGACCTTATTGCGCAACAAAATTGCTTTTGGCTCATTTTAAAAAAAATGCTCAAATCTTTTGTCCAAGTTCGTCGCATTTTACATCCATGTAAGACAATCGCTAATCCAGTATGTCTTATTGTTGAAGGAATTAACAAAGTGTAGGATCATTGAACAAAATATCATGCTCTACTCCCAGCTTTTTAAGCTAATTTGAAACATCATATTGCTACCGGCTGTGTAAGAGTTACATCCCATCTGATATAATGCAATGTTGGTTTCCTATACTATATGTTTCTGTTGTTCTAGTTTTCTCTCCTCTTTGATTCCTACTTTTTGCTATTGTCATAATTTGGAGTATTTGTCAGCTGTTCATATGTTGACGGAGAATTCTCATCTTTTGTGTTTTTCCTCTTATTTTTAGCAGGCTTGTACCTTCTATTCGCCTGACACATACCATACATTTTCTTTTCTTTTTTTTGTCTTTCATATTTGTGATAAAACTATTGTAGATGTGGAAGCTTTGTGTGACCTCTCAAAATTATGGTTGCACACTATTTTTATGCTGCCGAGATGCTAGAAAATCTAGCCTTAAGGGGAAAAGTTTTTGCAGCTGGAAGATTGTCTATGATATCCGTTGTAAATTAGGAGGTGCACACATTTTCTTGTAGCTACTAAGATGAAGACATCCACAAGGTCAATGAGGAAATGACTTTACTGCTCTACTTCATATCCTAAAACTCCATCAAGCATATATTTTTGCTGTATTTAATTTATTTTGCTATCAAAGTAACCATATTCATTGGAAACGTCCATAACAATTACTGACAAAAACAAAATCCAACCTTGAACCATTTTTGGCAAAGCTTCCATGGCTAGCGTGTCTGCCATAATGAACGTCGGGTTCCCCATCATCACCTTCGACATGATTGTCTGCTCTGGTCTCAATAATTCAGGTATAACCCTAGTCGAAACATCCTTATATGCGAAGAAATAGGATTTTACATAAATTATCAACAATTAACATGTGCCAATATATCCAGATCTAAAGAAATAAACTTGTGTATGATAACAAAAATAATTAAGCAAAAAATCAAAGAAAAAAAATCAATCTTACTTCATCGCTTCGCCCGTGGCCTTGGCTGCCGCTGAATCAGGGGCTTTTCTTCGTCCTCTTCGTAATCGAGAAGATCCTCCCCGTAAGCATCATTGCCCTCACTCCTCCCATATCTGAACCCACCAAAAAACAAAACAAAATTAACTTGGATCCATCAAAATCAACAAGAAATGCTTCAAACCGAAAAAAGGGAGAAGCTAATTAACCTTCGTGTCTGGAACAAAAATTAGGGTTCGTAAAATTAGAGTCTCAAGGCATATATAAAAAATTTGGAGTAAGGGGGTAAAACCCTTGGATTTTAGGGTTTCATGGAGGGTTTCTAGGAAAGGAAGAAATAAAAAAGTATACAGATGGAACGATTCAGATCCAAAAGCTGTATGGTTCTAGTGGTCTCGAGCTCACCTTCGCTGGCTCTCTCCTATCCCTTCTTCCCCTCTCGGAGCTGGTCGCAGGGAGTGAATCGGACCGTTGGGATTCTCTTGTCTACGAAAAAGAAAATGGGCAGGGAAGATGTTAGAAAGAGGGAGATGGGTTGAAGAAGTAGCCAAGAGAAGGAGAGAGAAAGGAAGCGATGGGTAGAAGAAGGAGAGAGAGAGAGAGAAGGAGGGGGTGGATTTTTGTTGGGGTTCGAAAAATTTTGAATAAAACAAAAAAAGAGAGAGCGGGTGAACGTGGGTGGATCTGTTTTTCTAACCTGTTACAATGTTAGAGAATCTACAGCATTCATGAAATGCTATAGATAAGACTTTTTTATAGCACTGCAGAAAGAACGCTATTGTTGATAACATTTTATAGCGGGGACACTTTAACGCTATAGAAAAATCGCTATTGTAGGCCCTATTTGTTGTAGTGATGCTCCTCACCATCAAAACTTATAAGCTTTATTCGTATTAATAAAGTCTTTAAAGTTCCACTCTTGCTCCACTACTATCTTTCTTTTTAGCATTAGGAAAATGTTTGCACCGAACGTCGAGGAGAAAACTTGTGCAACACACGGATCGAAACGTAGAAAAAGTACTAAGTCTGTCAATGAAGCACTAATTTATTGTTAAGAGCATCTCCAACACTATTGTGAGTTTAGAAAAAATGGTTGCCACATAGGAATGATAAACTTTCATTCCAAAAATTCTTCTCCAATGCAAATGTAGAATAAAATATGAAGTTTACATGGCAATGACATGGCAAGGAGAATGTGAAGTTGGTTGTCTAGATCTAGACAATGCAATTCACAATGACTTTGTCTCTACATCATCAATTATGAATAGAAATATTTATAAAAAAGTTGAAGAAGTAGAGGAGTTGCCTTGGAAGTTGAAAAAAAATACTTTTTATTGTCTCCTCAATACTTTTGCATTGGAGAGAGTTTTTCTATCTCATTGTCTTTTGAGATATAATTTTGCCACATAAACAAGACATTGTCTTGTGGCTCATGCCATATAGGAGCCACCTAAGACTCACAACACTTAAGACCATCTCCAATGGGGGTTTCTATCTTCCCTATTTCTATGGAAGAAATTCATTTTAGAAAAAACTTCACCCAATGGTGGTTTCTATCACCATTTCTATCCTATGTGGCAATGATGTAGGATAGAAACTTTCTAGGAGGGTTTCTACATGTAGAAACTCTCATAGAAATTCTCCTATCTCTCATGACAATTATTATTGGACCCCACACCATTAAATTGGTCCTTTTACTATGTGACACATAGGATAGAAATAGAGAACCATTGGAGAGCATTTGTATGTGTACAATTTCTACGTAGAAACTCTTCAAACTAGGATATAAATCTCCATAAAGTACAATGCCAAGTAGGATAAGAACTCAATTTTAGAAATCACCATTGGAGATGGTCTAACAAGACAATAGGGTTGGAGATGCTCTAAGGGATAGTAGTCACAGTACCACGAAAATCCTGGGTAGGTTCTACCAATCAACCATGCCGAAATGCGGGGAGAATCGTTGTGACATCTTGAACAGCTGCCAATGGCACGCTAACCTAACATATTAAATTAAACATTTCCAACACATTATAGTGGAAACAAATTAGGATGTTGTCGAGAAAGTATTCTTCTTAGTTATTCAAGATCCGGACATGTGAAGAGTCCATGATTATCCTGTCCTGAACTGTAAACAAAGAATATCTCATACATACAGATCTCAATTACTTAAAGCAAAGTTTATTGATTTATTCAAGATGCAAGCTGGCTGAGTGGAAAAGAGCTCGCGCATCATGTCGGTAGTCCTCTGACTACTTGACAAACTTGACATAAGCTACATGAGAGGAATTAGAAACCTTGGCCAGAGTCCCAAGCAACGGAGCCAACCAGCACTTGGACTCCAGCTCCCAATAGAAGAAGCCCAGACACTTGCAGTCCGAGCTGCACCTCTTCTTGCACCCTTCCACATTCACGTCTGTGCCTTTACCGTAACTAGTCAAGAAGTTCTCCACTCCTACCAGCTTGTAGTAATCCACACTACTACTGGTAGTAGTCTGGCACTTTTTCCCCATGGCCAGCTTCGGTGTAGAGCAACTCTCGCTCCATCCCAGCAGCCCATCTTTCGTCGGGCACGCGACGCACATCTCCTCGTCACACAAGCCGAACCCTCCGCACTTGCTCGGCAGCATGCAGGTGCTGACCTGTCCAAGATCATTGTAGAAGTAGGCGTACGTCTTCTCCCATGCTCGGTAGTCCACCGGGTCATAGTACGTGTACACAACTAGATTGCCATCTTCTTCAATTCGGAGGAACGATAATGTGGCGTTGTACTTGGGCCTGGCGAGCACTGCAGTGCCCTGGGAAGGGCCGATCACTAGGTCCAGCTCATACGCGTACGCACCGGAGTCGCTGTCCGTCTGTGGCTCGCATGCGAAAGTGATCGACGTTACTTTCCTCGAAGATTCGGCCAGCCTTCCGTAGAGGAGAGGCTTTGAGCTGCTTACGTTGTTGATGTACATTGCCAATCCTTTAGACTCCAGCACGACAGAATAGGCTCCTCCGTTCCTGCTGACGAGACTGGTCGCCCCACCGGGACGGAGGGACTGGCCTACGAGTAGAGTGTCGGTGGGGTGGTCGAAGCTCTGCCAGACGAACTTGCCTTTGCTGTCGGAGAGTACGATGTTGCCAGTGGGGAGAATTTCCAGTCTGACTACGTCCTTGTTGGCGGTGCCGGTGGACCATACGATCTTCCCGTCGGGGTTGGCCAGGACTAGATCTCCGTCGGGGCGGAGGGAGAAGGTGGCGTTGTCTGGGACGGGTGCGAAGGGGTTGGCCCGCCATACCCAGCGGAAGAATGACTCGGAGCGGAGGGTGGCCATGCGGAGGGCTAGATAGTACTCGCCCGGGGTGGTGTTGTAGAAGCACATTTGGAAAGGGGAGGAGAATGGAGGAAGGGCGCGGTAGTCGGCACCGTTCTCGGTGATGTAAGGGCCCAACTCCCCTTCGTTAACATACGTGAAGGTTTCGACTCGGGCTTGTGATAGGGACAAGAGGGAGAGGAGGAGGAGGAAGCGTGCGAGAATTGATGGAAGAGTCGCCATGGCTAATCTTGATTCTTGTTACTGTGTCCTTGGTATATGTATTCAGACTTGTATGTTTATTTATAGGGGCTGTGAAGTTTGAACAAGTAGGGAAAAGCTTCCGGTCATATTTTAGTACACCAGTGCTTATCCATGCATAACAATCCTTTTTTATTTTTATTTTTTAATTCCAGCACGTGCATAACAATTTTTTTTTTCGTACATAACAATTTATCTTTATAGAAATACAAGCTGGCCATCATCACTACCACTAGGAGAACTATTTTTTATTTATTAATTATATTGGAATATGCTATAGTACCATAATATTAACATGGAAACTTTTCCTACGCGTTGCACAAGCCGTCATCACTGACCCCGCTGGGCGATGGCTTTGACCAGCAATGTCATTTATGAGGCCGCTTGTAAACATGCATGCAGTTCGCTATGGATGGTTTTTTCCAATCAACTTACCCTTTTTTTTATTTTTTTATTTACCCAAATATAAAGATAATGTATTTCATTCTACAAACAGTCCAATTCACATCCTATCCTAACCCAATTTTCTACAAAATTTAGTAGATTGTATGTAGAAAATAATAATACCTTGTTCTTATTGCTAGGATTTGTTACAATATATATAGTATCTACATTTGGACTTATGGGTTATGGACCATATTTATATTACAAATATAATCTAACATCCCCCCTCAAGTTGGAGCATGCAAGTCACAAATGTCCAACTTGGAAAGGAAAGAATCAAACACATGCTTTCCAAGTAGCTTAGTGAAGATGTCAGCCAGTTGAGTAAAAGTAGGAACATGCGAGGCTATTACGGTGCCATCTCTAATTGAATCGCGAACAAAATGCAAATCCACCTCAATATGCTTACTGCGCTCATGAGATACCGGGTTCTGAGCCAGGTGCAGGGCTGACTGACTGTCACAATACACCGACATAGCAGACTCCTGGTGAACGTCCAAACACACCAATAACTCCTTCAACCATTTCAACTCACAAACAAGCGCAGCAATAGATCGGTATTCAGCTTCAGCGGAAGATCGGGAAACAGTTGGTTGCTTCTTGGTCTTCCAAGAAATAGGAGAACCCCCCAGAAACACCAACCAGCCCGTAACAGAGCGGCGAGTCAAGGGACAACTTGTCCAGTCGGAATCACACCAACCAGAAAGACGGATATCACAATCAGCTTTCAAAAGAATACCCTGTCCCGGTGCATGTTTGAGATATCTGACAACTCTCAAAGCAGAATGCCAATGATCTTGTCGAGGCTCCTGTAAGAATTGAGACAAGATATGCACAACATAGGCTAAGTCAGGGCGAGTAAATGATAGATAAATCAACCTCCCAACCAGTCTCCGATAAGGCTCTGCATCCTCCATCTTTGGACTAGTCGATTCTGCCAGCTTGTGATTGGGCTCCATGGGTAAACCAGCAGGTCGAGACCTATCACGACCCGCACCCTAGAGTTAGGGCACGAGAACGTAACAACGCCCAGCCTACGCCGCAGTGTCGGCAGTAGAACGCTGTCCTAGGTCTCAATGCATCTAACAGTATAAGACTAAACAGTTTATACTCCCCGAATGGGGGTGACATAGCAGAATGTAAACTCAATCACATCTAAGGTAGAGCATAAATGAAGATAGATAAAACATGAAATCGAAAAGAGATACAACAGATAGAAGTCTAAGTGTCTAAGGTACAACCTCAGAATACATCTCAAAGCTCAAATACAGTAATCCATAAAATAAATGCAACTCCAGACAACTGAGAATAGCTAACTAAACAACCTCTAATGGGTCTCCTCTAGGCTAGCAGGCAATTTCTAAGCTATCTGTAAAATTTGTCAACGTATCCTGTCAGGAAAATGAGCAAGTACAAACACCAACAGCAGTTCCATATGAATTGAGAAATACTATAAGAGACAGTAATAATGAAATACAAGACAAAGATATCGGCGACTTGGGAACCATTTGAAAGCCGAGTTACAACCCTTAAACCAAATAAGGACCGGGGTTGTAACCCTTCTTTCAAACAGAACTTAGTCCCATAACCATGGTACAGTACGAAACAGGTAGAGCATGTGAGAAATGAATCATAGCATGGTGAAAGTACAGTAAGTAAAGGTGAACTGGAAATATATGATATGACAATAAATGTAGAGAGGTGATTTGAACTATTAGGGCGATATGTGATCGGCTAGGGAAGCAAGAGATGGTTATCCACTTGGCCCGACAATCTGCGGTATACTCAACGGAGAGTCATGCCGTCCAACCTGGATAACTGGTAATGGGGTGTCTGCAACACCCTACGTGAGGTGAGGGTGACGCTAGCAATGTATAGTTACAAGAAGGCTTTGATCATATATCCCCTAATAATTCTCCCATCCCCGAATAGTATCACGGATCCGGACATGACACGTCATGACACGGGGTTCAAGAGCAGGGGGCCAGCCCACTCCCAAATCAGTGTCTATATAAGTACAGGAACACAGGAATATCACATACTCACATACCAAGAGAGTCTAGGAATAACATCTCATGACAGGATCCGACGTATACTAGTCCGTGAGACGACGTGTCATGAAATCAAGTAAAACACTACGACTGAATCGGATATAGTAGATATCAAGACAATGAAAACTATCAGTGAATGTACTCGCCTGATAACCTGAGCAGCTGATAAGTATAGAGGGTCCAACTGAAGCCACAGAGTCCTATTTAAAGCAACACAGGTTACAAGGTATTCAAGTTGTAATAAATAAATCTCTACAAGCAATCTATCTTATACTAGGTTCTTCGAAGTCAAAACGACTCTAGGTCAACTCCGGTCAATAATCTAGTCAAACTAGGTCAAGTGTTGACTTACAGTTGACTTTAGGTCAACTGGTCAACTCTGGTCAACAGGGTCAATCTAGTCTAATTATTAAGGATATAAAGTATACTTCGTTATTCGTACGTCGAAACTTACGACACGCAAATCGAGATGAGGTGATCAACGGTAAAGTTGATAATCTTATTACAGTGATCCACGTGTTCATCTTGTTAATTTTAGAGATGTGAGATCACTGGAATTGGCTGATCTCAGTTTCGTTGTACTAATCCCGCAATACGAACATTATATGAATTAATTATTAATTAATTATAAAAAAGTTAAACTTAGAGAAATTATCAACAAACATTGTCGGACGATGAAATAAACATCACCAACGTGTCCAGAATGGTCAAATTAGCTAGGATAGCCTACCCAACGGTCCAATTTGGACACAAAGGCAAAAAGATAATTTCGGGTCCGGTGTCCGTGTCGGAGCCGTTTTGCACCGAAAAACGTACAAGAAAATAAGTCTATAAAATATAACAAATTATATGTCCATGGAACCAGAATGACGATACGAACCCAACGGTATCTCCAGAATTGGATTCCGTTGACCCGATCTCAATTTGGTCCGTTGACCAGAACTTGGAATTCCGGTTTGCACAGAAATGCGTGCCGGAGCCAATATTCTCAAAACTTAGCAAACTACCTATCAACGAGTCCAGAATGATGATACGAACTCAACGGTATCTCCGGAATTGGATTCCGATGAGCCGATCTCAAAATGACCCGTTGACCCGGATATTGGTATCCGACTTGCACCAAAATGCGTGCCGGATCCAATGTCCACCAAAACCTAGCAAATTATATGTCAACGAGTCCAGAATGACGATACGAACTCAACGGTATCTCCGAAATTGGATTCCGATGAGCCGGCGTGAAAAAGTCCCGTTGACCCAGAATGTGGGACCCACTTTGCACCGAAAAATGTGGCAGGGCCTACGTTCTCCAAATCTAACAAATTTTGTATGAAAACATGCCAGAACGACGCCACGAGTCTAATGGTGGTGTCAGAAATGAAATCTGGAGTCCCGTGTTCAAAAATAGAATTTTACAAGTTGGAAATTACGAATTCGGACGGCCAACTTTGGCGTCGAATTCAACCAATCAAACAAGCTCACAATGAAACGAAACTGGAGGGGTAGTAAGAGGGTTATACCAGCTTCGCACCGGAACTGGTAGCACGCCAAACGGAGCTGCGATGGAGGAGATACAAGCTGACGAAGTTGGCCCCGTGAAACTGTCCAAAATTAATACAATTTAAACGGTCAACTTGGTGGCCGGTTTTGATGTATCAAACGATAAAATTAACGGACGAAAATTGACATGAGTGAAGGTGGATATACCGAGATTGCGACGGAGGGAAGAAATCGCCGATCCAACGGTCGAATTTCCGGAAAAACGTGTACGAAGTCGCTGCGACGGAGCGCGATTCCAGGCTCGTTCCCGAGCTCGTCACGACGGGACGTCGTGCAAAACGCACGAATCGCCTCCGATACACGTCGGGGAGAGGGACGATGGCCATGGGGCCTGTCCCGGGGATGCGCCCGGCCAACGGGGGGGGGGGGGTCAGCCACGCCGACCACGTCGCCGGCGGCGGCGCGACAGCGCTGCCAGCGCGTGCGCGCAGTCAACGCGGTGCTGCTGCCGCTGTTCTGTTGGCGTGCACGGCCGTGCACGGGGCGGCACGGTGACGCACGGGGCGGCCAGCAACTACATCGGCGGGTGGCCACGACCTCGACGAGGGGATGGGGTGGCGATGGCTGTGAACATGGTGGCCGGAATGGTGGAATGGTTGGTGGTGATGGCGGAAATGGAGTGGTGATGGCGGTGGTTGATCCATTGGAGGAGGAGGAAGGAAAAGGAGGAGGAGAAGTCGACGGCGAGGCTAGGGGTGGTGGCTCGGCCACGCCGGAGGGAGAGGTCGGGTGAGGAGGTGGAGAGGTCGAGTGAGCATGCTGTTGTTGTTGTTGAGTATTTTGTTTTAAAATGAATGGATAAGGAAGGAGAGAGAGAATAGGATAAGGAAATAAATTAGAGAGAGAGAGAGAGAGAGAGAGAGAGAGAGAGAGAGAGAGAAAGGATTCTCTCCACACAATTTTTTTAGGGCCGGCCAACCTAGCTGCTATGGGAGGAAAATTAATGGTTAGGAATTAATTAGGGGAATCACATGGTAGGATGGAATATTGAGAAAATAGGTAATTCCAATAGGAATTTAAATAAATGAAAATTTCTATTAAATATAGAAAAATGGGTAGGAGAATACTTGGTATTTTTGGGCAAGAAAATATGAGGGTATTACGATGGAGGGTAGCACAAAGCTGGACTGGACTCGGTGGAGCCGGATTGGATCAAAATCAGACATTGAGCAAAAATCGAATTAAAATTAGACGTTGATGATCATGGGTAAATAAGTAGCACATGGGGATTCCAATAAATGGGACACTAGTGGCGGACGGGTAGTAGGCTCAATGTGGGTCATGTCCATAGTTGGGGCTGACAGGTTTTGGTCGACAGGGGACCCACAAATCAAGTTGAAAAATGAATGTGACGCCGTAGGGTAAAATAAAATAGGGTCACGTGTCAGGAAAGTTGTGCGAAGCAAATGGAGCACAAAATAACGTGTCTGAGTGGGACACGAAGGTCATGGGTGATGAGCGTCTCGAGTAGATCAAGCATGAGAAGTTGGTTTCAAGAAACTGACTGGTCTTGCGCTCCCAATTGAAAAGTCACGGTAACGTGCTGAAAATGATCAAGGAAAAGAGTGGAAAAATAAATAATAATCAAATGGTCTAAATCGACCCGAAGTTCAGCGAAGCAAAAAGAGCACAAGGGAACAATTTTGGATGGGACACTATATACCATCATGAAGGTAATCCTGTCCACTCTAAAACTCATGAAGAAGATTTCCAGAGTTGAACATCCCTGACACTCCAAATATCAATGGTACGGAAAAGTACACTTAAAGATAAATAACAGAATAAATTATTTATTAAAATTAAATTCAATCAGAAAATAAATAAAATAAAAAAAATCAACCCGAAATTCAGGGTGCTCACATCCTACCCACCTTATAAAAATTTCGTCCTCGAAATTAAAATGTCCATACTCCCTCTAGGTCAAACCCCCAAAATCAAAGTCCCAGATTAAAACAAATCATGTGATCAAAAGGACGACATACAGGGTCATGGCATACGGTGGTAGTGAAAGTCTCATCTAGGTATACTAGTCGTGCTAATACCAAAACAGTCATAGGGTATCAAACACACAGGCAATCTAGGATGCTAAACTAGAGAAGTTACAGAAACAATAACCCATCAAAACTGTAAGACAGTCTACTATCCTATATAAAAACTGGTACTTATCATCAAAATAAAGAAAAGTAACTACCCATTATCTTTAAAGGGTTCAGAAAAATCAAAATCAAAGTTAAGGAATGAAAGCCAATTTCATGGAAAATTTCCAATCACAATACGTATTAAGAATATTTAGTCTCGATACGATCTAAGTTGATCAAATTGGGGGGAAATCAAGATTTATGCAATATGGAGGACAGGTTCAACAAAGTCTGAGATCGAGCATACAAGGATAGAGATTCAGGTCACAATCAAATTTAATTCAATTAAGTACAACACAAGATATAAATATGATAAGAAAAGATAATCGAAGTTGATTTGGTCGTGATTAAGGAAACTAGGATTCAATGATATTGAAAAACCCCTTTTAGAGAAAACAGGAAAAGATTTCATACGAAGTCAACAAATCATCCCTCCACTACAACAAAAAACCCTTTTAATGACGGCTAAAAAGCGTCATTAATGACGTACCATGACGCTTTTTTTTTTCACAGCAACCATCATGAAAACGGGTGTTATAAATATTTTTTAAAAGCGTCATAAAATAACCGTCATGAATATGATGAGTTTCTGCTACACTTATTTTCAGCGTAGTTTGAAAGCGTTATGAATAGATAATCTGTATAGACTCAATTCAGCACATTTATAACGCTCAATTCTGCATATTTATATATTACTTTCCAAAAAATTATAGAACAATGCTCAATGTTGCTCAATTCAATTTCAAAACATTCATTTTGGACCATATTCACAAGAAAACATCTAAATGTTATAGAGTACCATTTAATCCAATTACAAATATATACATAATATATATCACCATTTTCATTACATTTTTTTTCAAAATAGGACATCCAAATACATATATTTACAACTACTACTAGTAAGTAGACCCTCAAAACTATTAGTACATTGGCTTCAACTTTGAGCACATCAAAATTGTCGGCATCACGTAGCAAAACCCTGAAAAAGATTAAAAAAAACTTAGTTTGAATTAGAGGATAACTAAGCTAGTTTGATCAAAATACAACACGGTTGGCTCAGAGTGCATAGTAAAACTGCAGGAGCAAAGCTGCCATGTAAAACCAAGTTAACCGCACCTGCAAATTGTAGACACAGTCCAGAAAATGACCAAAGTAAGGTAAAAAAATAGTAGGATCAAAATACATAAGGTTGGCTCATAGTGCATAGTAGAACTACAGAAAATGTCATGTAAAAACAAGTTACCTGCACCTGCAAATTGGAAAAACCGTCGAGAAAATGACCAAAGTATGGTAAAAAATAGCAGGATCAAAATACATAAGGTTGGCTCAGAGTGCATAGTAGAACTGCAGGAACAAAACTGCCATGTAAAAACAAGTTAACCACAACTGCAAATTGTAAAAACAGTCAAGAAAATGACCAAAGAAAGGTAAAAAAAAATAGCAGTATCAAAATACATAAGGTTGGCTCATAGTGCATAGTAGAACTGCAAGGACAAATTTTTTCAAAACCATAATTCATTGCAATGGAAGTCACAAAACCATCCCCAAATTGTATCTCATCATTGCCAATATATAAATTTTTTGGTAGGAACACAATAAAGTTGTAGGTATGTAGACAATAGAATAGAAAAAAATTGTTTGCAGTGAAATATGGGTTGTGAATTTGGTTTTCCAATTGAAACATGCCCTGTTCCTTATATTTCAGCTAAGGTAAATATCTGGAAAGTATGGGTTTGGGAAAAACTCTACTGTCCTATCCACTCCCTGTCTCCATGTAGCAGCAACAATATTATCACTTCATAATAAAAGCAAAGAATTCAAGTTAGTCACATTTTTGTATCATAATTCAAATGTAGCAGCGGGACTAGCAGCAGGAAAAACTGGAAGGAAAAACACCACATTGATGAGGCCATGAATCTGTTGGACACTCTATCATGTCAGAAGGAAAAACTGGAAGCTACGACCTTCAATATTTTAATTGAAAGAATGTTTCAAGTTGGCAAGGTTAATACAGCAAAGGATCTCTTTAACTCTATTCTTGCAAATGACAGTGTCACCAGATGTTGCAACATACACTATAATGATGAACGGCCTTATTAAAGAAGGGTTGTTGGATGAGTTTGATGAGTTGTTTTTGTCAGTGAAGAATGATGGTTACTCTTCAGATTCTGTTATGCTTAATACTATTGTTAAGGGCTTGTTGGAGAATGGTGAAGTAAACAGAGCTATGGGGTTTCTTTCAGAAATGGATAAAAGTAAATTTATCCTTGAGGCATCTACTGCGGCATCCATAGTGGACCTAATCTCAAAGGACGGACATTGTCATCATTATATGAAAGTGCTTCCTAATTTTTCTCAACATTGTGCGAAGAGTATTGAGATTAATATCGACTCGTCGATATCAGCATTGATACAAAAAATTTCTGAATAGTTTAGTCCCCTTTTAGCATTGATACAAATTTTTTTTCTCAACATTGTGCGAAGAGTATTGTGAATTTGGTTTTATTCCCCTTTTAGCAAAGTTGTTTGAAACTAATAATAGTTTAGTCCTCCACATGCATTAAAATTGAAGAAATAGTTTGGCCATCTTACTTGGCAAGATCCTTGTCCATGAGATGGAGAACCTGTAAGCATCAAAGCCTATATCCTTCATGAGTTTTACATCTTCCTGCAAGACAGATGAGATTATATTACTTCCAAAATTTTGTGCATGCTCAGTTGATGATGTCACTTGTATGAATAGACAGGAATGGGAAATGTATAATCCAAAATGAACACATATGTGTATCCTTCATAAATACCAAGTATACCACTCTCCCAATTCTAATACACACCATTACCATCTGACACAACAACATCCTTCTTCTATCATGTCAACTACACACACAATCCATATATTCCCTGGTCCAAAGTTTTATGACAACTAGCCAAACCTTAAGCATCTATAAGGAGAGTAGATAGACATCCACGTTGCTCTGGTATAGGCATGGTATCAAGGAAAAAACTCATACAAACAAGCTAAAGGAATGAAGGAGGTAGGAAACATATATAGCACTTCCTAATAATTTTATAGCAAAAATGCAACCCGTCTACTAACAGCATCCCATAACAAGGAGGAAGGAAAATTATGCATGTAAGGGCAGTAGGGGAGTGATGCTCACTTTTAGTCCGGGTAAAAAGGCTCGTCTCGAAATCGTCCTCGTGCGGGGACGTAGCTACTGGTAGCGGAGGAAAACGACAAAGTCGGACTGCCCCACGGCTGGAAGTCGATGTGGCTCTGTACTTTTCCTATTCGGAGACGCATTCTTCCTTGTCCCACCGTCCCTTCGAGAATTTCTCCGCGTACCACCTGTATCAATTAAAAAAAACATTCCCCACAATTTATTTTCTTGATAGTAAAGAAGAAGAAGAATATCATCATCAGCAGCAGCAGCTGCTGTAGAATTGAGGATGATGACGATGATGATACCTATTGAAGCAGTCATGGTAGGCGGCTCTCAGCTGAGCGCAGGGATGATCAGCACCCCAAGCTATTGTTGACGACGTCACCGTCACCTCCTTCTTCCTCAAATAAAAGGGTTTTTAATTTCTTCAAAATTAGGGTTAGGGTTTTGGAGTTGGGGGAAAGGAAGGAGAAGAAGAGGAGAGGAGGGTGTAAGGAAGAGAAACTGACCCATGAGGGCTTCGGATCCGAGGCCGGCGCCGAAACCGATGAAGCGGCGGTGGTTGCGGACCCACGACATCGACGACGCCGGAGGAAGGAGAGGGAGAGCGCAGAGAAGAGGACGAGCAGAACCCTAACGCTCCTCCTTCGCGTTCTTGTCGATCGCGTATGCGACGGCCTCGAGCTTGTCCTGGAGGGCGACGAGGAGCATGAGGCCCTCCTCGAAGATTTTGGATCTAGGGTTAGGGTTTTGGAGTTGGGGGAGAGGAGGAAGAAGAAAGGAGGAGAAGGAGAAGATCGGAATGTTTTGGGGGAGAGGCGGGCTACAGCAAGGATTTTGCCAAAAATTGAAGTTAAAAAATATTACAAGTTTGCCACCGCTCTAAACTATTAATAACGCTTTGTTTTATAAACGTTATAAAAAGCCCAGAATTAGCCCAAACCGTCATAGAAAAAAGGTATTTTTCAACTTAATAACGCTTATGTATCAGCCGTCATTAAAACTCCGTGTCGAGCGTCATTAAAAGGGTTTTTTGTTGTAGTGCTCTCTAATACTATCAGTTTATCATTTGCCAAACCATATTCTTTTTTTTTCACAAGTCCCAATATGAAAATCAACCTCTATATAACTATCATCGAAATTTTATAACCTTCAGTCATCTAAACCTTTACCATGATCACCATAGACAAATTTTTTTTAACTTCCAAAACATTTTCCACGAAACATACCCCTCTTTTTAGGAGTCAACACTTATTCATTTAATCAAAATTTTAAATTCCTTCACCTCGTTTTAAATTAGACCCGAAACCTCTAAATCCAGTTTATGGAATCCTTGTACTTGTTTAAGTCAAGTCTCATATTTACTAAACTCCAATACCACTATGTCACACAAAATTTTTATTCTTGTTTATAAATCAACCTTCATATTTTCTTCAACGTTCACCTTCAAATGTTATCCTTTTGAATTCCACAATTTCTCCTAATCATCTAAAAATAATTCCTATAGCTTAAAATTCTTGTGTTCTCTCTGTCTCTAGTCACCCTCTTACAATATCTAGTTCAACTTCGCATGATCATAGAATACTATTAAATTTCCCTTTCTATCTCTAAATTTCTACATAGCCTTGTAATAGTTTCCAAGAATCAATAACAAAGATTTTCTAAGTTCTCAAAACTAGGTTGACCTTGAACATCCTCATTAGTTTTGAAATACATCCATGAATTATTCATAACCCACTTTCTGTGATTGTTTCTAAATTGATAACATTTATCCCTCAATTTCATTTTAAACCTTTACCACCTCTCCATTTCAAAATTTTCATATTTGACATCCAACACTCTGATTCCTACAAAATCATCATATGATAACCAATTGCATTATTTCTGAACTAGATGATTTACGTCACTTCCTCAACATTTCTCAGATAAAAAAATGATATAAAGATTCAGGGGTTCAAGTACAGCTGACAGAATGTGATACGAGACGGAATTGATATAATCAGGACAGGTATATAAGACAAGGAATGATGGTAATAAAAATATTGGCAGGAAAAGAATGATAATAGAATCTGTTCTGCTTATCTGTTTAAAAGAGGGACCCATTTTGAAATCAGAGCTATAATATCAAATCCAAAATAAGGCCTAGCAAAATCACTGATTTATTGTATTAAGAAGAAATAAATTTGTAAGAAGTTACACAAGGTTTATAAAACAGCTAAAGCTACTCCTAAGTAAACAAGGAGAAACAAAACAAAACAAAACAAAACAACAATAGTTCTTTTTTTTGACTGAAAAAAAAGTCGCATAAACATGTTCGAAAATATTTAAGGTACAATCTGATAATCATATGCGTCTATCCAAAAATCATGGTACTCTAAATCTTCGTCATACTAGTAAGCAAGGCTACGATAATCATAGAGTCCTTGACTTATGCACATACCTCTAGAATCATGGTATTTAACATTTTCGCGATGCCGCTAGCTTGGCTGCGAAAACCTTAAATTCCCATACCCGAGAAATATATCCAAAATCAGACTATATGTCCTCACCATGCTGGCTAATGTGACTATAGAAGACAAGATTTCCATAACTTAGATGACCTAGCCCATATAATTTTATCTTGCCAAAAATTAAATTAAATCATCAATGAATACCTAAAAAAAAATCAAATTTATCAACGAACATCAAAATTCAGAAATGAACAAAATCCTTCAAATCATATATCTACAAACTCGGATGCTATAGCTAACATCAAGATTCAAATTTCAACAATCTTCATCAAAATCTATAAATACAAACTCAAATTCAATAATAATCCATCAAAATCAAATTCAATAGCAGAAAGTAAAGATAAATCAAATCAAGGAAAAAGAGTTTTCAAATCGGAATTAAACAAGATTCTCAAGGGTCGTCCCAGGAATCTCTCAAGGATCCTAACTGTGATTGAGTACCTTCAAAAATATATCCTATTCCTAGTGCAGGCTGTAGTGGTACTCTAGTTCGAATACCACTGCACTTTTAGTCTCGACCTGCATGGGCCACCACTAAAAACGTGTCACGACCCGCACCCTAGAGTTAGGGCACGAGAACGTAACAACGCCCAGCCTACGCCGCAGTATCGGCGGTAGAACGCTGTCCTAGGTCTCAATGCATCTAACAGTATAAGACTAAACAGTTTATACTCCCCGAATGGGGGTGACATAGCAGAATGTAAACTCAATCACATCTAAGGTAGAGCATAAAGGAAGGTAGATAAAACATGAAATCGAAAAGAGATACAACAGATAGAAGTCTAAGTGTCTAAGGTACAAACTCAGAATACATCTCAAAGCTCAAATACAATAATCCATAAAATAAATACAACTCCAGACAACTGAGAATAGCTAACTAGACAACCTCTAATGGGTCTCCTCTAGGCTAGCAGTCAATTTCCAAGCTATCTGTAAAATTTGTCAACGTATCCTGTCAGGAAAATGAGCAAGTACAAACACCAACAGCAGTTCCATATGAATTGAGAAATACTATAAGAGACAGTAATAATGAAATACAAGACAAAGATATCGGCGACTTGGGAACCATTTGAAAGCCGAGTTACAACCCTTAAACCAAACAAGGACCGGGGTTGTAACCCTTCTTTCAAACAGAACTTAGTCCCATAACCATGGTACAGTACGAAACAGGTAGAGCATGTGAGAAATGAATCATAGCATGGTGAAAGTACAGTAAGTAAAGGTGAACTAGAAATATATGATATGACAATAAATGTAGAGAGGTGATTTGAACTATTAGGGCGATATGTGATCGGCTAGGGAAGCAAGAGATGGTTATCCACTTGGCCCGACAATCCGCGGTGTACTCAACGGAGAGTCATGCCGTCCAACCTGGATAACTGGTAATGGGGTGTCTGCAACACCCTATGTGAGGTGAGGGTGACGCTAGCAATGTATAGTTACAAGAAGGCTTTGATCACATATCCCCTAATAATTCCCTCATCTCCGAATAGTATCACGGATCCGGACAAGGCACGTCATGACACGGGGTTCAAGAGCAGGGGGCCAGCCCACTCCCAAATCAGTGTCTATATAAGTACAGAAATACAGGAATATCACATACTCACATACCAAGAGAGTCTAGGAATAACATCTCATGACAGGATCTGACGTATACTAGTCCGTGAAATGTCGTGTCATGAAATCAAGTAAAACACTACGACTGAATCAGATATATTAGATATCAAGACAATAAAAACTATCAGTGAATGTACTCGCCTGATAACCTGAGCAGCTGATAGGTATAGAGGGTCCAACTGAAGCCACAAAGTCCTATTTAAAGCAACACAGGTTACAAGGTATTCAAGTTGTAATAAATAAATCTCTACAAGCAATCTCTCTTATACTAGGTTCTTCTAAGTCAAAATGACTCTAGGTCAACTCCGGTCAATAATCTAGTCAAACTAGGTCAAGTGTTGACTTACAGTTGACTTTGGGTCAACTGGTCAACTCTGGTCAACAGGGTCAATCTAGTCTAATTATTAAGGATATAAAGTGTACTTCGTTATTCGTACGTCGAAACTTACGACAAGCAAATCGAGATGAGATGATCAACGACAAAGTTGATAATCTTATTACAGTGATCCACGTGTTCATCTTGTCAATTTCAGCGATGTGAGATCACTGGAATTGGCTGATCTCAGTTTCGTTGTACTAATCCCGAAATACGAACATTATATGAATTAATTATTAATTAATTATAAAAAAGTTAAACTCAGAGAAATTATCAACAAACATTGTCGGACGATGAAATAAACATCGCTAACGTGTCCAGAATGGTCAAATTAGCTAGGATAGCCTACCCAACGGTCCAATTTGGACACAAGGGCAAAAAGGTAATTTCGGGTCAAAATGGTGTCCGTGTCGGAGCCGTTTTGTACCAAAAACGTGCAAGAAAACAAGTCTATAAAATATAACAAATTATATGTCCACAAAATCAGAATGACGATACGAACCCAACGGTATCTCCGAAATTGGATTCCGTTGACCCGATCTCAATTTGGTCCGTTGACCAGAACTTGGAATTCCGATTTGCACGGAAATGCGTGCCAGAGCCAATGTTCTCAAAACTTAGCAAACTACCTGTCAACGAGTCCAGAATGATGATACAAACTCAATGGTATCTCCAAAATTGGATTCCGATGAGCCGATCTCAAAATGACCCGTTGACCCGGATATTGGTATCCGACTTGCACCGAAATACGTGCCGGATCCAATGTCCACCAAAACCTAGCAAATTATATGTCAACGAGTCCAGAATGACGATACGAACTCAACGGTATCTCCAAAATTGGATTCCGATGAGCCGGCGTCAAAAAGTCCCGTTGATCCAGAATGTGGGACCCACTTTGCACCGAAAAATGTGTCAGGGCCCACGTTCTCCAAATCTACAAATTTTATATGAAAACATGTCAGAACGACACCACAAGTCTAATGGTGGTGTCAGAAATGAAATCTGGAGTCCCGTGTTCAAAAATAGAATTTTACTAGTTGGAAATTACGAATTCGGACGGCTAACTTTGGCGTCGAATTCAACCAATCAAACAAGCTCACAATGGAACAAAACTGGAGGGGTAGTAAGAGGGTTATACCATCTTCGCACCAGAACTGGTAGCACGCCAAACGGAGCTGCGGTGGAGGAGATACAAGCTGACGAAGTTGGCTCCGCGAAACTGTCCAAAATTAATACAATTTAAACGGTCAACTTGGTTGCCGGTTTTGATGTATCAAATGATAAAATTAACGGACGAAAATTGACATGAGTGAAGGTGGATATACCGAGATTGCGACGGAGCGAAGAAATCGCCGATCCAACGGTCAAATTTCCGAAAAAATGCACGCAAAGTCGCTGCGACGGAGCGCGATTCCAGGCTCGTTCCCGACCTCGTCACGACGGGACGTCGTGCAAAACGCACGAATCGCCTCCGATACACGTCGGGGAGAGGGACGATGGCCATGGGGCTTGTCCTGGGGATGCGCCCGGCCAACGGGGGGGTCGGTCATGCCGACCACGTCGTCGGCGGCTGCACGGCAGCGCTGCCAGCGCGCACGCGGTCAACGCGGTGCTGCTGCCGCTGTTCTGTTGGCGCGCGCGGCCGTGCACAGGGCGGCACGGCGACGCACGGGGCGGCTAGCAACTGCAGCGGCGGGTGGCCACGACCTCGACGAGGGGATGGGGTGGCGATGGCTGTGAACGTGGTGGCCGGAATGGTGGAATGGTTGGTGGTGATGGCGGAAATGGAGTGGTGATGGCGGTGGTTGATCCATTGGAGGAGGAGGAAGGAAGAGGAGGAGGAGAAGTCGACGGCGAGGCTGGGGGTGGTGGCTCGGCCACGCCGGAGGGAGAGGTCGGGTGAGGAGGTGGAGAGGTCGGGTGAGCATGCTGTTGTTGTTGTTGAGTATTTTGTTTTGAAATGAATGGATAAGGAAGGAGAGAGAGAATATGATAAGGTAATAAATTAAAGAGAGAGAGAGAGAGAGAAAGGATTCTCTCTACACAATTTTTTTAGGGCCGGCCAACCTAGCTGCTATGGGGGGAAAAATTAATGGTTAGGATTTAATTAGGGGAATCACATGGTAGGATGGAATATTAGGAAAATAGGTAATTCCAATAGAAATTTAAATAAATAGAAATTTCTATTAAATATATAAAAATGGGTAGAAGAATACTTGGTATTTTTGGGCAAAAAAATATGAGGGTGTTACGATGGAGGGTATCAAAAAGCTGGACTGGACTCGGTGGAGCCGGATTGGATCAAAATCAGACATTAAGCAAAAATCGAATTAAAATTAGACGTTGATGATCATGGGTAAATAAGTAGCACATGGGGATTCCAATAAATGGGACACTAGTGGCGGACGGGTAGTAGGCTCAATGTGGGCCATGTCCATAGTTGGGGCTGACAGGTTTTGGTCGACAGGGGACCCACAAATCAAGTTGAAAAATGAATGTGACGTCGTGGGGTAAAATAAAATAGGGTCACGTGTCAGAAAAGTTGTGCGAAGCAAATGGAGCACAAAATGACGTGTCTGAGTGGGACACGAAGGTCATGGGTGATGAGCATCTCGAGTAGATCAAGCATGAGAAATTGGTTTCAAGAAACTGACTGGTCTTGCGCTCCCAATTGAAAAGTCACGGTAACGTGCTGAAAATGATCAAGGAAAAGAGTGAAAAAATAAATAATAATCAAATGGTCTAAATCAACCCGAAGTTCAGCGAAGCAAAAAGAGCACAAGAAAATAATTTTGGATGGAACACTATATACCATCATGAAGGTAATCCTGTCCACTCCAAAACTCATGAAGAAGATTTCCAGAGTTGAACATCCCTGACACTCCAAATATCAATGGCACGGAAAAGTACACTTAAAGATAAATAACAGAATAAATTATTTATTGAAATTAAAATCAATCAGAAAATAAATAAAAATAAAAAAAATCAACCTGAAATTCAGGGTGCTCACAAGACCCCATCAAGCCGCATTCTGAAATGATATCCAAAGCATACTTCCTTTGACACAAGGAAATTCTTTCTGCACTCCGAGCCACCTCTATACCAAGAAAGTAGTTCAACACACCAAGGTCCTTCATGTGAAAGCAAGAACTAAGGTACTTTTTGAAAGCATCTATAGCACCTGAGTCATTACCAGACATAATCATATCATCCACATAGATCAGAACATGCAACTCTACCTTCCCTTTAAAAAGAGAGAAAATGGAATAATTGGAATGAGATTGAACAAATCCATAGGATATTAGAGAAGCAGCAAGCTTAGCAAACCAACAAAGTGGTGCCTGTTTCAATCCATATAGAGATTTACGCAGGCGACACACTTTATTGGGTTCACTATGCGAAAAACCTGGCGACAACTTCATATATACTTCTTCTGTCAGATCTCCATGAAGAAAAGCATTATGCACATCCATCTGGTGCAAAGTCCAGCCTCTCACAGCTGCAACAGCCAAGAACACCCAAACTGTAGGCATCTTAGCAACCGGGGCAAATGTCTCTGAATAGTAGATCCCCTCAACCCGATGATTACCAAACACAACCAGCAGTGCTTTTAAGCGTTCAATACTTTCGTCGAATTTGTACTTGATTTTATACACCCATCGACTTCCCAATGCTTTTTTCCTAGGAGGCAAATCGACAAGACTCTATGTCCATTATCTTTCAGAGCCTGTATTTCAGTTTGCATAGCCGCGCGCTAGCCTGAATCTCGCAAGGCCTAGCGATATGAAGTAGGCTCAACACCTGTAGTGATGGCTGCAAGAAAATCTCTTTGTCCAGCAGTAAATATGTCATAACTTAGAAATTGTGTTAGAGGATACGAAGTACCTGAGGAAGTGACGGGAACAGATAAACTGTGGTGAAGGAGGGACTTTTACTTCGAACAGCATTCGTCACAAAATTCTGTAATCGTACTGGCTGTGATTGTCACGCCCCTCTCCCGTAGGAGCGATCGTCCTCGCTAAGGCGTGATGCCGCACGAGGCTAGATTGCGCTCGTGCAAGGCAGTTTCATAACGGCCGATTACAGCGGCGGCGACGGGGTCGTCGCACAGAAGTCCCAAGCAGAAACATTGAATCATTGCAGCGAAAATTTAAAGAAGAACACATGAACACAAGTAACTCAAAAGAATCTCTTTATTGATATTGAATACAAGATTACATTTATGGGCGCAAGGCCAAATTACAAGTCACTCTGCTCTCACTCATCTCTCGATACAATACTTCAATCCAGCGGAAGCTTCGGAAGGCGATGTCCATACATTATGTCCTGTATAAGTCTTCAGATCACGCGGCCGCATGCTTCGACTCGCCAAGGAACTCCGTGCCTCGACGCATCCAAGCGAGCTCCGTGCCACGAGCTTCTACCTGTGCCTGCACATGAAACACTGTGTGGGTGTCAGTACCACTGTACTGGTGGAGTGAGCTCCTCGCCCACCCAAACAAAACCTACACGTTTCATTTACTTTGTGCAACATAAACCCTTTTACGATTGTCTTTCTATTCTTTGCCTTAGGATCAGTTTTAGGGCCGACGCCTTTGCATTACTTGTGTCTAAGGACCCTCTCGTGCTTGCAACAGTAACGTCCACTCAACAACGTTAACCTATCAAGTCGTGTTTGCCTTACGGCCAAAATCAGAGACGCAACTACGCGATAGACTCCATTTCCTTGCCTCTAGACCTTTCTCGTGCTTGCATTGTCGACGCACCGACTTATACTTGACTTTTGTGCCAAACTCTGGGACGTAACGACTCGGTCGTGCCATAACTCGATTCGTGCTTCCAATGGGAAATTCCTATGTGTACTGATACTGTGTGTATTAGAAACCCTCACTGATATTTCCAGTTTTGATTCTCGAATATGTTTAAATGATATTTTATGTTATGGTTTTTCTCTGTACATTAAAAACCATGTTAGGATATAAGGGTTCATGTGGTGTTTATTTGAATGCAAGGTTTCGAGTGATTAGGAGTACCTGTCATGATATGAACTTGAGGATTGTTGAGATATGGGTTCGGGATGAATAATTTGCACTGAACATTGGTTTATGATATTTTCCAGATTTAATGTTAACACAAGGAAATGTTACTGTCACTGTTAGAGTTGGACTGTTTTATGTGATTTCCAATAACTGTTTCAGACTTCATTGTTGAATTATGAACTGATAAAATGATTGAGTTATATGTTGATTCTTAACCCAGGAAGTCCCCTTTATAACTGTCCACATTGATTTCAAATGTTTTTCTAAATTGTGTTAAGATGATACCTGAGAATGTAGTCATCAAAAATCTGAGTTTGGGTTTTTGCCTTAAGGCTAAATCTGGAAAACAGTGTACTATAGTACACTGATTTTGCTCGACATTTCTCTTGAACTTTGATTTGGTGTTTCCCATATAGAATAAATCTGAGAATTTCCTATGGTTGAAAACTGGGATTTGTTTAAATCAAAAACCTGGGATTGTGGAGAACCTAAGACTGAGTTTACAATGCTAATTAGGATGTTTATTTCAAACTGTTAAAACTGAAATTAGATAGGTTCATGTATGAGAAATCTGAGAATATATTGATAATGTTGAGTTCTTTGTATATAGAAAACTGAGTTGGGTGTTAAAGTGGTAAATAGTTTTGGTAAAACTGAGAATGTATATTTCAAAACCAAGATTGGTTCCCAGTTTTCACATTAACCTGAATATGGTATTGCTCACTGTTTCATTTGTAAACCTGAAAATCAATTTCCAGTTTTCCCTTTGGACTGTGTGATACACTGTAATGCATTAACTGAGAATTCTTTTGTTTAGAAACCTGAGAATGGGGTTTTGGCAATTGATTCATGTATGCAAATTGCTTAGTATGTAAATGAACTGTCATTTGATTCTTTTCAAAAATCTGAATTGATATTAGTTGCCATGTGCCAATACAAATACACATATGGTTGTTTACGGTAATGTAGGAATTCATGTTGATATAGGAAGTTTGGTTCACTGTTTTTTTTGTCCCAGGTTATACACATTGATTCCTATTTTTCACTAAATTTTAGATAACACACACAAGGCCACATTTTCCTCACCCTCTCACTAACACACACCATTCACACACATCTGTGCACTACACACACACCACTACCCTTCCCATGACCCTTCACACCCTCACACTCTCATTTTTTCCTTCCCCCTATATGTTGTATATATGTTAGATTATATATAGTAAGTTATATATAGGTATATGATAAAGTATATAAAGTTGTGATGTGACATGCATATAGTGTGTGTATAGATGCCTTGGTGTGGTTCACATTGATTTACCTTGCTTATGTCTAGCCTTGATTGCTTAGGCTAACTTGTTTAGACTAGTTAGACTTGTTAGACTAGCCCTTGACCTAGTGTGACTAGATGTTGACTTGGTTTGACCCAGAGTTGACTTGACCTAGATTGACCTAGAAAATCATATAGATGCATTGTACAATTCAATCTTAACCCTTGTATACATCATGACTTGTGTTGCTCTGATTAGGAGACAGACACCTCTCCTCAGGCAGTACATCCTCTTCGGACATTCAGTTATCAGGCGAGTACATTCTCTGATCGTTTCATACTTGTCACGATTTATATTCTCGCTCTAGATTACTTTTACTTGATGCTGTCACGTTATCATCACGGATTGGTACTATATGGATCTCTTCTTGGGATGTTATCCCCCTTAGCGGGCGCATCGGATACTTTATGACATGTGTTTCATGTACATCATGTATTCCTTGTTTCTGCGTTATTCATGTACACTCATGTTCTCTCATGTTCTTTCATGTACGTTCATGTACTTTCATGTTCTTTCATGTACGCTCATGTTTTCTCATTTGTTTCCTGTGTAACCAAAACATCATGTACATAACGTAACTAGACTGGATCCTTGTGTATTGATTGTGGGTAGGGGTGAGTATAAATGGTCATATAATTTGCCATCATGTACACTCTATTACTTTTCATGTTCATCATGTACAACCTAAGCCAATTACATGCCATCTCGTACTCTAAATCACTAGTCACTTACAGTTCTTACTTATCATGTATATATTTCCAGTTATCAAATATCTCTCCTGTTTCATGTACATCTTTTTACAGCGTTTCATGTATCTTACTCCATTGCTTGCTTTATATTTCCTGCCTTGATATGAACTGCATGAGATGTACTGTGCTCGCTCCTGTCCTGACTGGACCTGTTGAAAATATTATAGAGGATAAGGATGAGGCCCTTTGTACCACCTATTACGGAGCAAGCTTAGACGACACCAGCGACCTGGCTCCTCTGGAGGATCCAGCTGCAGTTCAGGATACTACTCCCATAGTCTAGGCTAGTCAGCTAGGCTTTATCTTTCTTTTCAGCATTGTTTTTGGCTTTCAGTTGTTGTTTTGAGATGTATATATTCTTTCATATTCTGTAGTTGAGACTTGTACTCGGAATGTTTGCTGAGATGTTATCTTAGACACTAGACTCTTCTGATTATCTGTACTTCATTTTGAGTTCTATGTCATATTGTACTTTTTTTCCTTAGTTGTGATTGAGTTTACATTCTGCTATGTCACCCCCATTCAGGGAGTATAAACTGCCTGGCATTATATATTGTTAGATGTTGTGACCTAGGACAGCGTTCTACCGTCGACACTGCGGCGTAGGCTGGACGTACCCACCTCTCGTGCCCTTACTCTAGGGTGCGGGTCGTGACACGTAACAAGTATGGGGGTTTTACCGTGGGGTCCTCCTACTCAGAGGTAATGAGGACATGGCAGGAATGGACTCAGCGGAGGATATTTGTAGTCAACAGTGGACATTTTTGGGCCTATTATCCTTGGCGTACTCCGGTTTTGGGTACGGATAATAAGTCGAAGGGAAACCAACATACTTACTCAGAGGTAAAGAGGACGTGGCAAGCATGAGGTTTTCTTCGATGGAGCCTTCCTACTCAGAGGTAATGAGGACGTGGAAGGAGTGGGCTCCATGAAGGGGTACATAGAACGACTCAGAGGTAATGAGGACGTGGAAGTTCTATGTAAGGGGGTGATTTGTTTTTGGCGGAAGTGAAACAACTCAGAGGTAACATCGACGTGGTTGTTTTAGGAAATTTGTGGATCCGTTACCCTTTTTTTGTGCACTGAAAGTGTGTGTATTGGATCATGAGGAGGGAGCTCTTTTAGAAAAAAAGTTCAGAGGTATGATTATACATGACTGACTACCTAAAAGATACGATATAGATTTATATGGAGTGACCCGAGTGTAAGTTTAGCGGTACCTGCGGGTACATAACTCGACAATCTGGGAAATATGGAGTCATAATATAAGTTTAGCGGTACCAGCGGGTACATAACTTAACAATCTGGGATTTGGAGGATGTTGTTTCAGACATAATACTTCTTCAGAAACTTGCCGTTGATGGGCAACATGAGCAAGTCTCCATTTTGTTTCGCGAGGCCATAAGCACCGTTGGAGAAGACAACCTTAATGACAAATGGACCTTCCCACTTTGGCTGGAATTTGCCGACGGTTTTGTGAGTCATAACCATCGGCCTCCGAACTGCCAGAACGAGATCGCCCACTTGGAATATTCTGATCTTAACCTTCTTGTTGAAGGATCCCGAGATGCGTGCTTGATATAGCTCGATTCGTTGTTGAGCTAGTAGGCACTTTTCATCCAAGGCCTCCAACTCTTGTAGCTGGCGACGGTAATTATCGTCCGTTGTCAATCGATAGGTAAAGGCGACACCGAGTGAGGGGATTTGAGTCTCCAGTGGGAGAACTGTCTCACTCCCATATGCCAGAGAGAATGGTGTGTTCCCGGTGGCCGTTCGGACTGTAGTACGGTATGCCCATAAGCACTCACCAAGCTTCTCATTTCAGTCGCATTTGTTGGAAGACACAAACTTCTTGAGCAACTTGATAATGGTTTTGTTGAATGCTTCTTCCAACCCGTTTGCTGCTGGATTGTATGGCATTAAAGAAACATTCTAGATTCGGTGTTTGTCATAGAACCGATAGAAGGCGTGGCTCACGAACTGCAGACCATTATCGTGGATGATCCTTCGGGGCAGTCCAAAGCGATAGATGACGTGATGCTTGAGGAAGCAGATCACGTTTGAAGTCTTTACTTCTGCAAGCCGAACAACTTCCGCCCATTTGGAGAAGTAATCTGTGATTGCGAGTATGAAGCGATGTCCTCGGGATAAAGGCGGAGTGATCGAACCAATAATGTACATTCCCCATGCTTCGAATGGCCAGGATGCTATCGTCGGATATAGAAACTCGGATGGTTAGTGGATAAAATCTACGTGGACTTGACAGGCTTTGCACTTTCTTGCATAGTCTATCGCATCTGCTACCATCGTGGGCCAGTAATAGCCCATCCGGCGAAGACGGTCTTGTAATTTCGGACCAGGCTGATGGGCCCCGCAGACACCGTCATGAGCTTCGCGTACGGCTTCTTTGGCTTCTATATTTGATAGACACCGAAGCAGTAATCCATCGTAGGATCGTCGATACAGCATCTTTGTCTCTGTATCGTAGAAGAATCTGAGGGAATGCATTCTGATAGAGGTGGCCTCCTTTGGGTTTTCGGACAAGATGCCATAGACTACAAAGTCTATAAATGGCTGTCTCCAGTCTGGTGTTTCGTCAACCGTCTGAGCAGAATGACTCGCCACAAACTGAATGTTATTCTTGGGAGAGACCAGTTCGTGGCCTATCACATCCACCGAGTGATGAGCATAGTTTGAAACCGCTAGGGAAGCGGCAAGGCCAGCTAAGGCAACGGCTTCGATATTTTGGAGTCTGGGAACGTGTTCTATGAAGAACCCTTCGAACGACAAAATAATGCTGATCGCCGTTTGGTGATAGGGGATCATGTCTTCATGGCGGACTTCATATGAACCCCGGATCTGATCGACGATTAACTGCGAGTCGCCATATGCTTCAAGGTATTCTACCCCCAGTTTCTTTGCAAGTCAGAGGCTAATGACCAAAGCATTGTACTCGACCACATTGTTTGAACAGAGCTCCATAAGGAAATAAGCCTGATTGATCACCAACCCGGAGGGAGAAATCAGTACCACTCCGACTCCAACGACGATGTTGCCCTTGGGCCCAGTTCTGGAAGCGCCGTCGAAGAACATTCACCATATGGTATCATGAGAGGCCACATGTGAGTCGGCAGCCTCATTTGGAATCTCTTCGTATACCCTGGTTGACTCTAAACCTGGATGGGCTGCTAAAAAGTCTGCCAGAGCTTGACCTTTAATAGCCTTTTGTGGGACGAAGATCATATGGTAGGGAGACAACAATATCGCCCATGTAGCGAGGCGAGAGCTGAGTGCTCCTGGCTTGGTCATGAGGACCCTGAGGGGGTTAACTTGTGAGATCACATGTATGGTTTGTCCTGTGACATAGTGTCGCATCTTCTGAAAGGCGAACACCAGGGCAAGGCATTCCTTCTCCACGGCAGTATATCAGTGTTCCATCCCCATCATCATTCGACTGAGGTAATATATAGCCTGCTCATGGCCTGCATCGTTGTTTTGTGCTAGCAGAGCGCCGAGAGAATGCTCTATCGCTCGTACATAGAGCAAGAATGGTTTTTCAGCAACCGGGGCCACCAGGACTAGAGGGTTCGACAAATATTCTTTGATGCTATCGAAGGCACGTTGGCATTCTTCATCCCATACGAATGAGAGCCCTTCGTCATGAGGTGAGTGAATGGATGACATCGTCCGGAGAGGTTGGAAATAAACCTTCTGATGTAAGCTAGCCTCCCTTGAAGGCGTCAGAGTTCACGGAGATTTCTCGGGGGACCCATCTCCATGATTGCCTTTGTCTTCTCAGGATGTATATGAATCCCCTGGGCAGTAATGATAAAACCCAGGAATTTTCTACTAGATATGCCCAAGAAGGATTTGGTAGATTTATCTTCAAGTTGTGCGCTCACATCAGGTCGAATACCGTCCTTAGATTCTGCAGATGGTCTTCCTTATAGAAACTTTTGACAGCGATGTCGTCAACATAGCACTCCACGATCTTGCGTAAGTGGTCTCTGAAGATGACACTCATGGCTCTTTGATATGTGGCGCCAGCATTCTTTAAACCAAAAGGCATGACTGTGTAGCAGTATATGCCAATCTGTGTTCGGAATGATATGTGCTTCTCGTCATCGGGAAACATCTTGATTTGGTTGTATCTCGAGAAACCATCCATGAATGACATGCGCTCGAAGCCGCAAGTGTTATCAATCATGATGTCCATGATAGGGAGGGAAAACTCATCTTTAGGACATGCCTCGTTCAGATTGCGGAAGTCGATGCAGATTCGAATCTTCCTATTTTTCTTGAGGACCGGTACTATGTTGGCGACCAAATCGGGTTGTTGTTCCTCACGAATGAAGTTGCTGGCTATCAGTTTGTTGACTTCGGCTTCAATCGCATTCATAATGTCCGGGAGAAAGCGTTGCTGTTGCTGCTTGATCGACTTTGCATCCGGCCGAATGTTGAGTTTGTGAAGTACAATCTCTAGGTTTAGCCCTGGCATGTCTTCATAACTCCAGGCGAATACATCAATATATTCTTTGACGAGTTGTAGCAGCGATTCTTGCTCTTCGTCTGCCAGGCTTTTACTAACGAAGATTGGTTTTGGAGAAGACTTATTGTCGAGGTCAACTTCCATAACCTCATCTTCAGTAGGAGGCTCTCTTTGTTTGAACCTCTTTTCCTATTATGCATCCAGCTGTTGGGCCCACGGCTCTAATTAAAGGAGTTCAGGAATGTCTTCTTCTTCTTCGTAAGCGTCGGCGAATATCATATTGACAGACAATACTTGCTTGAATACGCCCCCGATGCTGATATCTGAATCAGAAGTTGCTGATCCGGTTGAGTGTGAATGCCAGTCGTATTCTTCATCTGAGCTTTCAGGGGTCGTTGCAGGCGTAACATACTCCAGTCCACATCGGGTCTTGTGGTAGTAATCTCGTGGTTTTTCGGCCGGGACTGGCAACTGTAAAGGCAACCGCCGACCAGTGCCGTAGTTCAAGCATGGTATAATCTCCAGATCATACCCTTGTCTTTGCATAAGGTACTTGGATTGGGAGCTATATAGATAAAGGGGCAATCTTCCAGCGTCTGATTCGAGATCGACTTCCTCTATTGCGAATGACTGTTGATCATTCCTCCGGCCGAAGATTGTTGGATGGTCTTATCCCTCGACTATGAAGTAGGCGCCTTCCACAGGAGTAAGTTGATTTGCGGTGTAAACATTTGTCACTTGCGTGTGTAGGTGAGTGCCTATACCGTGTTCCATAGATACATTGTACAAAGCTTATCAGAATCTAGGTAGTTCAAAGACAGCCCTTTATTGATGAAGTAAGGTATCTTTTCTAATGGGATTACATCATCTGCGGATGGAACATCAGTATGAGCAGCCACATACTTGGCCAATTCTAGTTCTTCTTCGGCCACCCCCTGTATAAATGAAGACTGAGAGGATGACTTGGGCAGCTTAATCATCAAGGGTTCCGCTGGTAGGGCAGAACGTGGAGTTGTTGGCGAACTAGCGACCCCCTGCTTGGTGCTTGATGCTAGACGGAGAGTTGTTGGCTCACTAGGAGTCCCCGACTTCGCATTGGGCTGACGATTCATCTTGGAAAGACGTGTCATTATTGGCTTGTCAGAGGGTTTGAGCTTCTCTGTTTGTGGATGGCCGGCTCTTGGCAGCCTGATTTTCAGTGGCTCTGTTGTGGGTTTTGGCGCTTGGCCAGACCTTGGCAGTCGGATTATCATTTGCCCCTCTTGTGCCGAGAGACTGATTGCATCCTTACGCAGAGCGGTCGTAAGGGGTGCGGTCTTGCCGAGTTTGCGAGATTGAAGGTGGATCATCAGAGGTTCTTCTGATCTCGTTACTGTCTCAGTTTGAGCTTGCATATCTCCTTCGACAAGGTGCCTCTTCGACTTCTCGTACAAGCAGGAGTCCGAGTAATAAGACTCGACCCCTTTGAAGGGATCGATGTCGGCAAATTCTGTTCTCACGAATCCGTACTTGTCGACATACTTGAAGCACTGGTGCAGCGTGGAAGGCACGATCATATAATCGTGTATCCAAGGACTCCCTAGGAGAATATTATAGGAAGTGTCCGCATCTATGACATAACAAGTCACTTCTGACTGTAGATCGCCGATTTGGCACTTCAAGTGAATCTTCTCAATCGGGTAGCTCCTGCCCGAATTGAAATCGCTGATGGCGGTACTTGTCGGCGTCAGACGATGCATGGGGATTTGGAGATGGTGCAACAGACTCTTCAGGATGATGCTTATGGAAGAACCGGGATCAATGTGCATCCGATCCACCTTTACGTCACCGATGTATCCAGTGTAATACAACGGACGATCGTCCAGGTTGGTTTTAATGAGCATATCCTACAGAGTGAAGATGATGTTGGGCATTGCACCTGTGCAAGCGCTGTCCTAAAGATTTGCAGGCGGGCTCTCTCCCGTGAGGTTGACCTGAGCCAGATATGCGTCGGTATTCTGGAGTGCATCGTTCAGTGCCACGCGAACATCTTTGGAGAGTCTCAGGAGCTCGTATAATGACAATTTGGCCGGTGTATTGGCCAATTGTGCCAAGATGTTAAACTTGTAGGGCCTCTCCATCCCATGAGGTACCTCTTTTCAGAGGGACTTGTCAAAGCGAGTCTCCTTCGGCCTAGGCTTGTCGGTCGTCGGAGTTTGAGAAGGTCCTGGAGCGTCAGCAGTAGCCGGCTGATGATCTTCAGCCGAGTTATCCGGTGTAGGTTGGGATTGTGCACCTGACCGGATGAAAACGGCTGTGGCTTCTTTGACATCTGCCGAGATTGTACGGTAGGATCTGACCTTTCTACCCTTCTTTCTGCCAGTGGAGGGTGGTCTGGGTTGAGTTACTTTAAGTACCAGGTCCGGATGGACCTACATGACCTCCCCTCGTGATGTGGTGAGGGGTACTAGACTGGTAGCCTGAACTCGAGGAGGTGGAAGATTAGCAATCTCTATTGTTGCCCGAGGGACGGGTACTACACCGTCTTTGAGTCTCTGTCGGAGGGAAGCTGCCGAACTGTACTGACACCATATTGGCTGCCACGGTTACCTCCTCGAAATCAACGGCCAGAGCCTTCGAATCAATGAGATGCTGGATAAATCGCTTCAATTGGAAGCAGTCCTGCGTGGCTTGGTGGACGTAACGATGGAAATGGTAGTACTTGGGGCTTTCCATCTCGGCCGGTCGAGGTTCCCGTCTAGGTGGAGGGAGCTGGATTCTATCTCCTTGTATGAGCATGTCCAAGATGGGCTTGACATGACCGTCTTTGAAGGAGTAAGTCATCTGCGGCCACTGCTTTTCAGCTGGCTTTGATTCAGGCTTCTGGGTTGCATCGGCCACCATAGCATGTTTGTCCTTGTTGTCTCGGTTATTGGAGGAATTACCCCCGTTGTTGGTGTTGGCATTAGGGCGTTTGCCCTTGTCCTCTCCCTCCGAGATGTGTAATCCCAGTTGGCGAGCCTTCTTCAACTTATCTTTGGCGCTAGTGGCACTGATGATGAACGTCTTCTAGTCCTTAAATTGACTTTACCCATCCAGAGGCTGATTGTTGGGAGCAGTCTCTTTTGGTAAATTTTAATTAAGAAGGAATCCGAATTTCCAGACGATAACTTCATTGCGGTTTGGCGAAATCGCTCAATATAGTTCCTTGTCAGCTCCTTCTCCCCTTGAACAACATCCATGAGGGTGGACATTATCACGTCTTGTCCTACTTCGTAGAACCTCTCCAAGAACATACGCTTGAAGCCGACAAAGGAATGGATGCAGTTGTCTGGCAGGTTGCGATACTAGTCGAAGGCGACCCCTTCCAATGCCCCGATGAATAATCGTGTAAGGATGGCGTCGTCATGGGGCAGATGGTCGGTTGTGACCTCGAAGTAAGTAATGTACCGACTTGTGAAAGTCTTGCCATCATAGGGATTGATGTTGAACGACTTATATCTTGGTGAAAAAAGGACATCCCTCCATGCAGCAGGGTATGGTTGCCGTATTCTGAGGTCTTGGGAGGTTTTTCGGGCGTGAAACATGGCCCGGAGCTCCCGGACCTCTCTTCTTGCCTCCCTGGCCTCATCAACAGTGGTGGAAGCCGATATTTCAGGAGGATTGTCACCCGGGTTTGGTGTCGCTGAGTTCGAGTCCGTATTGACCGCGGGACTCATGCTTGTTTGGCCAAGCGTCCTTCCTTGCAGAGTTGGGAGAGCCGCTTTGATTTCGTCCAAGGATTTGACCAAGGTACACAGTATGGCCTCCAGAGTGTCGATGCGTTGGCGATCACTGGGACCATCTTGATCGTCGTTTGTCATGAATGTCGTCTTCACACGAGCCGAAGTGGAAGGGACGGTGGACGACGTGCCCTCTGAATTATACCCCTATACAGAGAAATCGTTGGGGTATGTGGGAATGTTTTCCTCTAGTTCGGACTCAGAAGGAATAGTACCCCCAGCTTCAGAGCTTGCCTCGTCTTGAGAGTCGCGAACATCCTCGGGGACGTCGGCACCTGCTGTATCTGTTGGGAGAGTCGTTTCCCCAGGCTCATCTCCTTAGAATACCGGATTGTCGTGGATGTTCGGAGGAATGCTACCCCCGGTTCCAGCGACCCCCAGTGATGTGGATGATGAATCTTCCAATGTAGTAGATTTTGTCTTCGAACGGGTACCTTGGAAAACTCCGGTGGTAGGCAACCGCTTAGATGATAGTTTCTTGGTCACAGTGGTTGAAATCTTCAGGCTGGAGATATTTGTTTTCTTCCCTCTTCCGCTGAAGGGGATTCTCTGAGTAGAGTTGCAGGAGACGACGGGAAGCGCCTCATCCTCTGAACTTGGTTGTTGCAGTCTTTGGAAGATGGACCGCCGGTCTTCTCGTACTGTCGCGTTGTTACAGCAGCAGTTAACAGTAAATTGGGTGCAATGATATCCGTGGGAGGACTCTTTGCACACAGAGTCCCCTTCTCTTTCCTTGCATTTGTGAAGGATCATGTACCGCAAGTCAGATGGGCCTCGAGCAACCATGTTTGTTCCCTGGTTACGGGGAGACTTTTGGAAACCACTCTGTCCGTTTGCCGCCGGGGGCTGGATTTGAGTGGTTCTGTATAACTTCCTATCAGAGGACCACATAACAGTAAGCGGAGCGCTCTGATGGTCAGAGGTTAGGACAGCGGACTGAGCTTGCCGAGCTCGTGCTGCCCTAGACTTCTTCACTCTAGTGCCTGAGGGCACAAAGTAGGAATAGTCTAAGTGGTGCTGCAGAGAGTCAGACACATTTTTTTGGGAGCATGAGAGATCAGGGCCATAGGATAGGCAATCGAAGACAGAGCCCGAGTCATGTGGAGTGGTTAATATACGGCTGGAATCAGCAATCTTCATGCGACGGGCAGTCGTGGCCGCATATGCCTTCTTCATGCGGCTGGAAGTCTCGGTCGCATGAGTCTCCTCCATATGGCTGGAAGCCTTGGCCGCATAGGCATTCTACATGCGGCTGGCAGTTTTGGCCGCATGAGCATCATGCATGCGGTTGGCAATCTCGGCCGCATGAGCATCATGCATACCGCTGGTAGTTTTGGCCGCATGAGCATCATGCATGCGGCTGGCAATCTTGGCCGTATGAGCATCATGCATGCCTCTGGCAATTTTGCCCGTATGAGCATCATGCATGCCGCTGGTGCCTTTATTTGGCTTCTTCCTGGACCACATCGAGTCCCTCTTTGCCCCAGCAAGTCCAGCATCGTAGTGATTTCCTCTGCCGGACTTGGGGACAGCAGAGTCCTCTATAGCCTGAAGTGGAGCCGTATGAGAGTTATCCTTGTCGTCATGGGCAGCAGAGAGTACTTCGTCCAGAGCTTGGGAAGGAGCAAATGACTTGGGCCTCCACTTCTGCGAGCCTTTTTCGTGCGAGCTCGCTTCTAGATCGGGCCAGCGCTCCCATCGGAGAGCATTTCTTCAAACGCCTGTTGGTCGAAGCGGACGACCATCTTCTGTTGTGTGGAGCCGAGTTTGGCTGCATCCGATTACGTCACCAACTTTTCAGCCATGGAGAAGTTTGTCCCCAGCAGAGTCGCCATCGTGTTTGCCATTGATTATAAAAGAACAGAACAGTTTTATGGGAGGACTGGACTTTTACTTCACAATACAAACTCGCTCATACAAAGAAAGCCTAGGAATGAAAACCTAGGTACAGTAATCTAAGTACAATTATTTAGTTTTGATTCTGGAGGGTGACGATAGAGGCTCGGGAAAGCGACGACAGCTCTGCCTTACTCCTTGGACGATCGGACGTAGCCTCGGCTCTGATGAAGAAATGCTTTCAGAGCGTGTGGGAAGACTCTTCTGTGCGTGCCTTTGTCTCTCTGTGTATCCAGCCGGGGGTCTTCTCTTTTGCAAGGTAATGACACCTTGCTATTTATAGGAGTGGGGTGTGATCGTTAGGGTTTGCAATGATTGCCCTGAAAAAGTCGACGGCTTGGGGATCTAATTGCCATTTTCCTTGATCCTATCTTGTTGGCAATTAATCTGGACCACTAATCTTGATTGCAACGAATCAGAACAATTAATGCTGATTGTGTAAAATCTGTATGGGCAATTAATGTTGATTGTCATGAATCTTTGGAAGCTCGGATCTCCTGCCACGTGTTTAATCCGCGTGATTGCAATAAATCTGCTTTGATTCGGATAATTATGATGATTATACTAAATCTGGTTGTTGGGATTTGTTGATAAGTCTTGATTGATTTAATGCCACGTATCTAACCATCATTACGGGGAAACTGATCTTCTGCCACATGTCATAACCGCGAGTCACAACCGCATGAGGGTAGCTTCTTAGGTTTTGAATCGCATGAAGGTGGCAGCCGCATAGGTATAGCCTCCAAAATCTGAGCCACATGGGAGTGGTTTCCAATCGAGCTGCATAAGACTAGCCACGTGTCAAGGCTGCATGGGCATGGCCTCTCTGTATTTGAGCCGCATGGAGATGATCCCCACGATCCGAGCCGCATGAGAACAGCGGCCGCATGGGGTGGCTTCTTAGGATTTGAGCCGCATGACAATGGCCTCCACTATCCAAGCCGCATGAGAGCATCAACCGCATGGGGGGTGGCAGCCGCATTGGGAGCTTTAGAGTTGGTGGATCGTACCAGCTGTATAGGAGATTTTCTTCGTTTCTCGAAGAACGTGCCGTCATGTCAGAGTTCATCATTTTAGCTTTAATGTCAGAGTTATCACTTTATGTCAGAGCATTTAATAGGAGCAGTCACTTTATGGCCAGCTGTAAAGCAAGCTGCATAGGGCCACGTGATCCTCTCCTGAGCCGCATGAGGCTATTGGAGAGTTTCTGAGCCGTATGAGGCTCCGATAGATTCCTGAGCCGCATGAGGCTCCTTCTCTTTTGAGCCGCATGAGCTTCTTCTATTTTGAACCGCATGGGCTTTTCTTGTTCTTTTCCATGCTTCTACAGTAACAAAGATCGCCAAGTCTGGGTGCCTAAGGATGTTGTATTGTGCACCAACACGGAAGGGGCTGTGCATGTACAGCCTCTCCTTATTGCTAACTCCATCAGTAGAGATGTTGTTGTCTCTCAAATGGCACATGGGTCTAGAAAGTGGGGTGTTGACCACCATTTCCAGTCTAACCACACCCAATCAAGGGCCCTGCGGAGGAAGAACAAGGGCGCATCCATCAGCTCGTGCAGAGAGTCTGCTGCAACGAGAAAGCCCTCTGTCTTTGATAGAATCACTTGCCATCTTAGCAAAAAAAATTGGACTCTGAGTACTACGCACCTTTGCCACTAAAATAAAATATGGCATTTACGTCGTGCAATTTACGGTGCACAAGTTTTGGCGTGCTTTGCGTGGCGTAAATGATCATTTTTCTTGTAGTGCATGCGAGCTAGTACGAAAAAATCCAAGGAAACATGAGCCACACACGCTTATTGTGCTATGTCAATAGTAAACCAGAAATATGTGCTGACAGTCACACTCATGACTAATGGTAAACTGTATCGGACTGACTCATGTACTTCTGTACCCAGAATGGGTCAGTCCACAAAGTCCTCCTGCCACTTGGTTACAACTCATGCACATGAACCAAGCCAAGAGGCAAATTTTATGATGATCGGCCTATGCGCTCAGTTTTACTGCGTACGTGAAGTAGGCTTATCTCACAACCAATCACCCACTAATGACTCAGGCACATCCCATGTGCCAGAAATGAGTCACGGAGTACATTGTCCTCAATCACACCCATGTGCAATGCTTGACCGCGCACATAAAGTGGGTGTGAATACGGACTCCTCTCGCATGATTTGCATAATGTGATCAGTCACAAATACAAAGCAAAGGAGACTACTACTATGCACAATAAACCTCCCGCTGGGAATACTTGTGCTAGTATCATCATCAACTGCTGATGTTGCAAAATAGTAGGTCTGCCACTAAGGTAGTTAATATTTCAATGACTGTAGCCTACTGCACCCGTCCGATGTCGTCTCGAAAAAACGGGTGCCAATTGGAGAGGAGGAAGAACTTCCAATCGCCTTGTGCCATGTTACTTCGAATTCCCCTCTCCCAAGAGGAATATCAAGTCCAATAACCCTTCGATCTCGGCTAGCTCATCAAAGAGCCGACCCCGAGGGAATAAAGCAATAGTCCCTACTAGCGGGGTATTCCAGAATACCCAGTCAAATATAAAATATGTACTTGTAGCACGGCAGGCGGTAGCCAGGCCCCGACCATTCATCATAATCCCTCATTCTAAGGGGATGATATATATCCAGGAACAATACTGATGCAATAGGGGGCCAACTATGGGATTACGAGGAGGAGGGCTTAATGCTAATATTTCCAAAGGACAGCGAGGCTAAGAGTGAGAGGTCCACTATCCCATCTACTTTCTCCCACATCATGCCTGTCTACATGACAGGAAGTATAAACGAAGAAGAACGAGAGGCCTCAACTCCAAATCTCATACAACGTATTGACACTATTGTGATAGGGCTTCAAACTTTTACCTCCTCCAAGCATGCCTTGACATAAGTCGTGCTCGACATCATGACCAGTTTGGCCGTCCAACCACTGACAAAGGCTTCCACATTTGTGAGTCTTGACCTAGGAATCAATAGGGAGTCAAATATACCACCTTAACGTGTTCCCTCAGGAACGAATAATTACACACTACCTCGGCCGGCCGCTCTTTTGTCGACGGAGGAATTGTTTGAGCTCGTGAAGGACCTATGCACTCGCGTGGAGGCTAAAGACAAACAAGAAGAACTCCAAAAACTCAGGATCCGACAGCCTTACCCTCCCAAGTGGAACAATATGGTCTACCCTCCCAAGTAGAAGCTACAATCCTTGGCTCTGTTTGAAGGCAAGGACTCTCATCATCGTTATTTAAGATACTTCAGCTTTATGTTGGTACATTTACCACATGAAGGTGCCCTGCTCACATACTTTTTTATAGAAAACTAAAGGCGGTATACTATGAATAGTTCTGCAGCCTCCCTGACAATTGCATATCCTCTGTTGAGGATCTGAAACACCTTTTTCTCTTCTGGTTCCACGAGGGAGGAATGGACATGACAATGTCCTCCCTTATGGATATAACTCAAAAAGAGAAAGAGCCAGTTTGAGCTTATATCGAACGCTTCCGTCAGGTAGCTTTGAGATTACCTTCTGGTATCTCTGAGTCAGTATTGATGGACTCTTGCAGCAAAAACATGCTGCCGACAGTCAAACTCTGGGTTGACTCCGCCCAACATATAGACTGGACCTCATTTATTATCAGTACTGATAGCACAAAAATGAAAGCCAGTGATGCTCGTCTTCTGGGGTTAGTTTGCCTACATTGGATGACAAAGGAAAACAAGCCTTGACTGTCAACATCGCTAAAGGTTCAGCATCCATGAACCAAAAGCCGACAATAATATCTAGGCCAAAAAGTGGTTTACTTATTTAGTGATGATGACGTCATAAAGCTCTTTGAAGTGCTCATGAAGGGTGACAAAATTAGATTGCCTGACCTTAAACACCCTAATGAGGTTGACAGGTTGGATGATCCAGAGTATTGTCATTACCATCGGAGCACCTACTATGTAACACAGGACTGCTACGGGTTAAAAAACTTCATCCAGCGTATGATCAACGCGAAGGTCCTCACTTGACTATGAGGACAAGACTTGCTAATTTGATCAAACGGCAAGTTCCTCAGTATGTACATTGGCATCCCAGCGGAGTCAAATAAAAAATACAATGCTTCCCACTATATTCCATCCCCAACAAGCATTAACACGCAACAGGGGCTAGTCGCCCCAAAAGATCTCCATGTTTACGATTTCCAGCTGGATCGAAAATGTTTCAAAACTATTCCATGACCAAGGTCATAGTTTATGTCCATATTACCTCTGAACTTCCCGATTGTCACTACCCCAGATCAACTTAGCTAAATATATATGTCCTCGGAGCCCAGCTGCACTAGGACGTTCCCTTATCCTGTTCTCTGGTAGAAAACAATCACGTCCATATCACCGTTGAATTGTTCTGTACGTTCCAACAGAGTTCTATCATATCACATTCGCATAACTTCTTAGTAAGATATTGGTAAAAAGATTTGGTGTTTACCACATCTAAATTACCTCTGAGTAAACATTTTTACCTAAGCAACCTCCGTGTCACTATATTCCTAACAGTAAACAATCACGTCCATATCACCTATGAATTATTTTGGATCCCTACAAAGTCATATCTTACGACGTTCGCATAACCTCTGAGTAAGATACCTTTAGTGGGATTCTATATTTATCATGTCTACATTACCTATGAATAAACATCCTATCAATTGACTTTTCACCAGTATGTCCATAATATATCTGATGGTGTCTGTCATCTCAACTTACCATTCGTACTTAGTTCTGAGTACGCCAAGGATAATAAGTCCACATAAAGTCCCCAGCAGAAGTACCCAAACCTATCACGTCTATATTACCTCTGATAGGATTATCACACCAAAAACAACAAAAAGTTATGCACCTAAACAGCTCTATTGTCCATAATTTTTATTCAAAGTATTTCAAAACTTTGAAGGGGTCATGTAGAATCATGAAAGAAAAGCATATTATTTTTGTCGTTCGGACTTGGACATGAGCTCAAGGATTGTCATGACCCGCACCCGCTTTTGAGATACGAGTGCGTGTCCAAGCCAGCCTACGCTACAATATCGACGGTAGAATGCTGTCAAGGCCAAGATGCTCAAAATCACATTAAATAATAACTTTCTGCTCATTCACAATAACTAAATTTAACTTACAACATTCATAAGTTTTACATTTGAAGAAAATATAAACTCTTACAAATATTGAAAACTATCAACACATCTAACTAGTCTTCTATGGTTGACCTCAGCATATACTCATGTCTCTCCCAATGGTCCAAGCACAACGTAGTAAGCGATTGTCTGAAAAATATTGATTTTCAGTCAAAAATGGAACGAGTACAATTCATTGGACTATAAAACAGATGTTAGCTATAAAATACATGATGAGAGAATCTACTATAATATGATAGTACAATGAACTAGAGACAAGAAAATATAAGGAACATATAAAGGGTGAAACGAGGAACATAGCTATCTAAGTGTGTTGAAGTACTTCTTTCGATGTATGATCGGCTGGGAGACTACATCGTATGGTCTACGAGGTCTATATTGTAATGAAATAAAACACTGTCTACGAGGTCTACTTTGCATGAAATAAAACAATGTCTACGAGGTATATTTTGCATGAAGTAAATTAATATCTACGGTCAGATCGCACATCTACTTGTTACTTTTTCTTTCCGACATGACAAGTAAAAAATATGACAAGATATGAAAGAAAGACAAAATGTGGTATTCGTGTGACGAGTGTGTCAAGAATTAAATATTAAATAACTAACAATAAACTATAGTAATTAATAATATAAAAAACAAACAACAAATGTACTCGTCTGGGGTCCTTTGCTGGTGAAACTGATAATACCAACCACTTAATGTGCCACACAAAATCAAACTCGCGCAACAATCTCCAGATATTGAAATATACATCACCATTACATTTGGTGTAAAAGTAATATCCAAAAATGCCTGCCTAAAAGTCCAATTCTGGACACACGGGCAAAATCATAATTTTGGGTCAAAACGATGTCTGTCGTTGGACCTGCTTTGCACCGAAAAGTGTAGCAGAACCTACGATCTCAATAGTCAGTAAACTATATGTCTATGGCTCTGGTTTGACGATACAAACCCAACCGTACGTCCAAAGTTGAATTCCGATGCAAAAATTCGCCCGTTGGATCGGTCGCGGGCCCACAAAAGGGCGTTTCATTCGGCATTCTCAAAATCGGACCAAACTTGGCATACAGGACCAAAAAAATGACATGGTCCTGTTGGCGCAAGTTTTGTTTTGATATAATGAACATGCACGAAGTAATGGGCTAGTTTACAAAGAGGCCGATACGGGATATCACGACCGATACGCCTCGATTTCGTCGCGTACACACAACCAAATTGAGTTTCATCGAATCCCACACGTCGACAACATCCATACACATCTTTCGATGCACATGGGTTGTGATCACGTCACCCGATTTGTCAGGACAGACCTCGTACCAAATTTTTTTCTAAGTTTTGAAAATAGTTTTCTTAGTTTTTTTTTTCAACTCGATTTTAAACAAAAAACAATCAACTAGAATTAAGCTAAAATTAGGGTTTCAATCACTTATATGTCGTCTATGATTTCCTTCAGACAGATTTTTGAATATATCGTGCCTTCCAAAACAGTGCAATGGGTTGTTTTGTTGTTATCCTATTTTTTGAAATTTTGGGTTTTTGTCTCGATTTTGATTCAATATCTCTTCGAATCTGAATCGATTCAATACGAACTAATTAGATGGGTTCCTAGATGGTTATATAGGTTGTCCATAGGATTTTACGGTGTCAGAAACGATCTAGTATTTACAAAAAAAAACTTTCGACAAAGCGGCATACCTGGCTTGGTGTTATGCGGGTTGTTATTGTGTGTGTTGTGTAGCTATTGTCGTTGTGCTACTGCTATAGACCACCAGCGGTACTCCGACGCGTCTCCAGTTGATCTCGGATGACCAAGGAGGGCGCAGGGGATCCACAAAGCATGGAAGTTTGTTGGTTTCGTGTTTATGAGAGTTTTCTCTAGGGTTTTCGAAAAGAAACTCAAAAAATATTTTTCGTATATATACGATCTTCAAAAGTGATTTAAACTCAAATTTGATCCGATTTGGATAAGGATTTGGTTCAATCGGAGGAGAATAGTTTAAAAAGTTGACAGGATTTAATTTGAGGGTTTTTGGTTAAAAACTTGCGAGTATTTCATTCGTTAACTAATGCACAACAGAGCTTGGTTCTGGATCTATAGTCGAGCTTGGGAAGAGAGTGAACAGTGCTCTCTTCCTATTTATATACATATAGTTATATATACTTCCATATATATATTTACATCTGTAACTGTACAGCAAGAAATCCCAATTCCACAAAATATATACATATATAATTATTATATACTTTATTATTTCTAAGTGATTTGTTAGTTGCAAATACAATATCATTTCATTTTATAACAACATTTGTACATAATAAATAACCAATAAATCATATAGCTCTCACACAATCAATTTAATAAACTGTTTATGAAAAGTCCTTACATAACTTAATAAAATTTAAAAATAAGGAATTGATACAAAAAAATTCCTAAAATCTATAATATTTCTAAAAGTTATTAGTGGAAATATTACCCCCTTTTATGTACCATGTAGAAAATATTTCTTGTTATATTTATATATTATTATTTTTACTCATATAAAACACAACTACCAATATACCTGATTATTCTAAATAATAAAAATAAATAAATAAATAATATAAAATGCATAAAAAGAACATGGGATTTATATCCTACCCAACTTATAAAAATTTTATCCTCGAAATTAAAAATAATCCTAATATATAAAAATAATGTGATTTAATATAAGGGAAGGCAGGTACGTCAAATCATAACTCAATTTCTAAAAAGATAGATGGGGTAGTTATAGAAGAAATCCAAACTGACACCATATTCTACAAGATAGTGTATTCTTCATTCTAGACTCTACCCAACTTATAGAAGTTGGCTAATCGTGAAAATAGTCGTTACAAGACTTCTGAGGAGGAAAATTTCTAAATAGTGGCACAGAAATGTGAAGCATTTCTGACTACAGTCTTGGATCTTTAAAGGAAGCCTAGATATTGTCATGGCATTCTTGGTGAATAACTTCTATATGAGAATTATTACCGTTTAACGTTGTTTCTATCGACCATGCTCTCAATCAAGAGGGTAGGAAGCTCCTGTTCGAATATAACCAGAACGTGTTGGTTCAACAAAAATTTAATCTTTTTCTAACAAGGGTTACTAAGATATGAGATTAAAAAAATTTAGGAAACGAAAGAGTTCATGGGCCAGGAGTTGAGGGTCCTTAGTAAGTGTATAAAACCTTCCAATAGAATTAGATTAGGTAAGTGTATGGAATCTTTAGGTCAAATTGACTAGTATGAATGGGGTCGATGTTTGTGTTATATAGAAGGCATATTCTTGCTTGGGTGGAACGCATACGTTATAGGTGTCATGCACCTTGCATGGATCATGAGTATTCAGTTTAGTTAAGGGAATATGACGATATTTGCATCGTTAAAATCAAGGGAACAAAAATAGGCATCCAGGGTTTGTTCTTAAGGGACAATATGTCATACATGTGGTGTAATTGAAATGGAGCTCAGGAAGGTATGTTTGTGTGGGACATGTATGTCATGTGTGTAGCTTGACTGGTCTAGTTCATGAGTATGAAGTTTATTGGAAGAAAAATGCTAGTGTTGTGCTTCAAATATCAAAGTCACGATAGGGGTTATCAGATGATATTAGTTCAATTGGAACCAATCTATCCCAATCTTTTGCTAATTCAAAGGAACCCTACATTCTTAGAGAGGCTTGTCTATACACTTCAGTAATTTCTGTTCTCAAAATTTAATCCAAGACACGATTCTATGATAGAATGGATTTGAAGAATCAAGGTTGCGATCTTTTACCGTGGTTATCTAAATATACAAGCAACGGATATAAAATACAGTAAGAAGATCCTATTACAACTTCCAACGGATAAAAGAATGGTCACAATGGTATCCAAATTTGATATCACATTCCAAGAGATAGAGTATGCTAGGTTCAGGGTTCTACCCTACTTACAGAAATTGGTTAATCGTGGAAGGCACCGTAATAGAACTTCTAAGAAGGTCAAATTTTAAGGTATTGTATAAAAATATGGGGTACTTCTTATCGTAATCATGGATTCTATAGGAAGCCTAGGTATTACCTATTTAACATTGCTCATTTATTGACCATGTTTCATCGAGGAAGTAAGAGAGGTCTTGGTCAAGCATAACCAAAAATAAATTGGTACAACTAGATTCCATTCATAGCATAACATATGCTACGAAGATACATGGTTAAGGGATTTATGGAAAGAGGATTATTGGACCAAGAGATAGGGCTTCCTATATGTGTAGGGTTCTATAAAGTTTGGTTTTATAGTGCAAAAATGGTGATATGCATGGATGGGTTTAACTGGGTTTAATGGGTTCCCTAATTGGATCTCAATCTTCGATTGAATGAAACTTGGATTTTAATATATATCGGCTAGACAAGATCCCATTAAATCGATCTATATCATTCCATTTTGGTTAGTGTAACCTAGAATAATTTCTAACTTAAGTGGTTGGGCTAATTGCCGGTCATGTTGGTTAACTAGGTTCCTTAAGTCCAAAAATGTGCCTTCTGTTACTTTTGTGTTTAAGTAGCACAAGAAGACTCAATTGAGTGGCACACCAGTGGCATGTGCGTAGTAGACTTTGAGTAGGTCATAAACACATATTCAGTCGAAAGGTTTGAGTCGAGGTTGGGTCTCTAATTATAGTCGGAAAGTGCATCGGTATTACGGTAAGGGTTATAGTTAGTCTTTTTGACCTGAAAGTCGTATCATAAAAATAGAGTACAAGGGGACGTGTTTGAGTGGGACATGATATGCCTAAATGGTGGTGGACTTATCTAGGTCTTGCACATAAAATTTGTTGGGAGGTAACAGCTAGTGTTATACTCCGAATATCAATGTCATGGTAAGGGAAACCAAAAGATCTAAATAGAAAGTGGGTGTTCATGGGGGCAATGATTTATCCTCCTAGTGGGAACAAATTTACCTTAATCAATCGATAATTCTAGTAAATCCTAAAATCTGGAAGGGCTTACAATCTATTTACTCCAAAAACTAAGGCACGGTTTTAAGATTAATGAGTTTAGAAAATTTCCAAAGTAGTGAAATTGTGCCTCGACTCTTAGTTATAAAAGAATATTTAACGACATATTGGAGAATGGAATATGGTAGATATGAATCATGTTCAAGATCGTTCTTCGACTTCGAATAGATGGAAGACGATTGTGTATATATAGCTTTCATGGCCATAGTGGTATGGCGCGCTAGGGGACATTTTGTGTCTATCTTCCCTCAAATTCAAGTATTTTTTTTGAAATAAGTAGGGGCGAAAAAAAATAACGAGTTCAAGGGAAAGGGGGTCAAATGTTAATACAAGGATCCAAGGGCAATTGAATAATTCAAGGTAAGTTGTCTATGCAGTTACGGATGAGATCCTAGAGACATCTATATCTCAATCCACATAGGTTAATCATATGAAGAGCTAATAAAGTGCACTAAGGTTGATCAGACCATAATACACCGATTCTAATTAGACAATGTGCTAGTGGACGTCCCCAATAAACATATGTCCTGAACAAGCTCGATAAAGAACAAGCCTGCAAAACTATGATATAATAGCAACATCAGTCAATATAGTCAAAAATATAAGTATGCAAGATTTATGATTGAAAAAAGGCACAAGTAGATCAAGTTCCTTGAGAATCTAAGCCTTATTCGATGTTCATGCTTATACAGTCATCCTACTGTCTTCTTATCTAAGGCCTTGGTCGACCAATGGGTCAAGGACCTTTGAACTCCATATTCTAGGTAAACTTACTGGTGTCAGTCAATTACGTCGTTAATAGGTCATAATTAGGACAACGAGATGCTAGGTTGGGACGCATACTACCCAACTTATAGAATTTCTACTGCTTTGAATCAATAGGACATATAGGACATTTTCCTAACCTATATAGTATCTGAAAATTGTAATCATGTCTGAAGTTATTTTACCGAAAATTTATGCCTCGTTATTGCACACCTGGCTATAGTAAACCCTTGGTTTCGTAATCCCAAATAGGATATGATATCGAGTAATTTATAATCTCTATCCAATATTGACATGAAGATAACTAAGATCAAAAGAGGACAACTAAGACATAATTCTAACAATACTTGACAACCTACGTTTACTTGAAATAGTATCAACTTTAGGGGTCGTGCTTCGCCAATGCGCTGCTAGATGCCGTGAACCCCGCAGTCTCCATAACTCCAATAAATGGTGATAGTGCACTGGTACCTTGCCATTATAAGTCATCAAAAATTATTCCAACTATATCCATAAGTAATTCAAAGGAGTTCTAGAAATTCAAACAAGTTGATCATGGTAGAAAATGTGAATATCTGTCCTTGAAGGAAATACCAATTTTAAAAATTATACGATTGATTAGAAAATAAACGATCAAAGGCAAGAGAAACGTAATTCATATATATATCTTGAATTTCAAACACGGACTCAAAATTAATATATGGATAATCGAATCGTGTTAGGCTCAAAAGTCAAGGGATGGAAATAAAGTATAGACTCTTTAGGAAAAAAATAACTACTTATGCTCAATGATAAGGTGCTATTGGTCCTATGATATGACGATGATATTTAGAGGGGGTACACAACAAAATTTACACAAATGATCAAGTTTGAAGTTGAATCATAGGAAGTCCAAATTTACACAGTGAATAGTCTACCCACCTTGGATCTTACCATCATGTCAAAATAAAATAAGATATCCTGATAGGAGAATTCCTTAATTATATAATAGGGTTAGAATTCAATAAATTCTTGGCTAAATCCTACGACCTATTTATCAACCTTAACTACCCAACTGCCAACTTAAAATAAGGGACTTCCTAGTCCAAGTCATTATCCTAAAATTAAATCAAATCAATCATAATTATGAATGAGCACTTCCTAGTCGCAGGCTTGCAGTAGTACGACTAACTTAAGTACTACCACATGTTCGCACAATTTGCAAAAACTGACCTGTATGGGCCACAACAAAAACTTGTCACGACCCACACCCTCTTTTCGGGATACGAATGCATGCCCAAGCCAGCCTATGCCGCAGTATAGGCGGTAGAATGTTGTCAAGGCCATGATGCTCAAAATCACATAAAATAATAAGTTTTTCCTCATTCATAATAACTAAATTAAACTGACAATATTCATAAGTTTTATATTTCAAGAAAGTATAAACTCTTACAAATATTGAAAACTTCCAACACATCTAACTAGTCTTCTATGGTTGACCTCAACATATACCCATGTCTCCCCCAATGGTCCAAGCACAACATAGCAGGCGATTATCTAAAAAATGTTGGTTTCCAGAATGGAACGAGTACAACTCATTGAGTGCAGTTCCAATTTATGATAACGACTATAAAATAGAGGTTAGCCATAAAATACATGATGATAAATTCTAATATAACATGATAGTACAATGAACTAGATATAGAAAAATATAAGGAAAATATAAAGGATGAAACGAGGAACATAGCTATCTAAGTGTGTTGAAGTACTCCTTTCGATGTGTGATCGGCTGGAATACTACACCGCACGGTCTACGAGGTCTATATTGTAATAAAATAAAGCAATGTCTATGCGGTCTCCTTTTGCATAAAATAAAATAATGTCTATGAGGTCTACTTTGCATAAAATAAAACAATGTCTATGGTCAGATCACACGTCTACTTGGTACTTCCCCTTTTCGACACGACAAGTAAGAAACATAACAAGATATGAAAGAAAGACAAAATATGGTATTCATGTGACGAGCGTGCCAAGAATCAAATATTATATGACTAACAATAAACTATAGTAATTAACAATGTCAAAAACAAACAACAAATGTACTCGCTTGGGATCCTTTGTTGGTGAAACTGATAATACCAACCACTTAGTGTACCACGCAAAATCAAACTCGCGCAACAGTCTCCAGATGTTGAAACAGACATCACCAATACGTTTAGTGTAAAAAAAAGTCTAAAACTGTCTTCCCAAAATTTTAATTCTGGACACAGAAGCAAAATCGTAATTTTGGGTCAAAACGATATCCGTCGTTGAATCCACTTTGCAACGAAAAATATGCCAGTACCTTCGATCTCTATAGTCATCAAACTAAATGTTCACGGGTCCAATTTGATGATACAAACATAACCATATGTCTAAATTTGGATTTTGACGGACTGTGCACAAATTTGTCCGTTGGATCGGGTCGTCGGCCCGCCGAAAGGGCGTTTCGGTCGACCTTCTTAGAATCAGACCAACCTTGGCATACATGACCAAAAAATAACACGGTCCTATTGGCACAAATTTTATCTCGAGATAAAAAACGTGCATAAAGTAATGGGCTAGTTTGTAAAGAGGCCGATACGGGGTATCTCAATCGATACGCCTCGATTTTATCACGCACACAACAAAATTGAGTTCCATCGAATCCCACATGTCGACAACATCCATACGCACCTTTTGATGCTCATGGATTACGCCATGTTGCCTATTTTTTCAGGATGGACCCCATATCAGGAAATTTTTAAAGTTTTAAAAACAGTTTTCTCAGTTTTTTTTTTCCAATTTTCAACCCGATTTTAAACAAAAAGTAATCAACTAGAATTAAAACTAAAATTAGGGTCTCAATTACCTATAGGTTGTCTATCAGTTCCTTCAGATAGATTTTTGAATATGTCGATAGATAGGCTACAATTTGCCTTCCAAAACAGTGTAATGGACAGTTTTGTTGTTGTCATGTTTTTCAAAAATTCAGGTTTTTGTCTCGATTTTGATCTGATTTCCCTTCGAATCTAGATCAATTCTATACTAAATAATTGGATAGTTCCTAGATGGTTGTATAGGTTGTCCATAGGATTTTACGATGTCAGAAATGATCAAGTATTTACGAAAAAAATTCCACGAAGCGGCATACCTGGCTTGGTGTTCTGCGGGTTGTTGTTGCATGTGTTGTGCGGCTGCTGCCGCTGTGCTGCTGGTGCAGACCGCCAGCGGTACTCCGACGCATCTCCAGCCGATCTCGGATGACCGAGGAGTGCGCAGGGGATCCACAAAGCATGGAAGTTTGTTGGTTTCGCGTTTATGAGAGTTTTCTCAAGGGTTTTCGCAAAGAAACTCAGAAAATATTTTTCGTATATATATGATCTTCTCAAGTGATTTAAACTCAAATTTGATCCAATTTGGATAAGGATTTGGTTCAATCGGAGGAGAATAGTTTAAAAAGTTGACTGGATTTAATTCGAGGGTTTTTGGTTAAAAATCGGCGAGTATTTCATTCGTTAACTAATGCACAACAGAGCTTGGCTCTGGACCTATGGTCGAGCTTGGGATGACAGTGAACAATGCTCTATTCCCATCTATATACATATAGTTGTATATACTTCCATATATAAATATATTTACATATGTAACTGTACACCAAGAAATCCTAATTCCACAAAATATTTATACATATATAATTATTATATACTTCAATATTTCAAAGGGATTTGTTAGTTACAACTATAGTATCATTTCATTTATGACAACATTTGTACATAATAAAAAACCAATAAATCATAGCTCTCACATAATCAATTTAATAAACCATATATAAAAAGTCCTTACATAACTTAATAAAATTTAAAAATAAGGAATATACAAAAAAAATTCCTAAAATCTATAATATTTCTAAAAATTATTAGTGGAAATATTACCCCCTTCAATTTACCAAGTAGAAAATATTTCTACTTATATTTATTATTATTTGTTTTACTCATATGAAATGCAATTAACAATATACCTAATTATTCTAAATAATGAAAATAAATAAATAAATAAATAATATAAAATGCATAAAAAGAACAGGGGGTTTAAAAGGATGCTTCGTGTATGCATGGGTGCGTATGAGGGGGTAGGTGTGGACTAGCACACGACTATGCTGATTTTGGGATGATCTAAAATATCAAACTCTATTTTTGAGTATTACTATTTTAGTCCCACCTCGGATCGAAGAAGCAAAGTCTCATTCCACTCTATATATAGAGCCCCCTGGCCTCCTTTGAAAGGGGCACAAAAATAAGAAAGTAAAGGGAGCCTGTTGAGTCCAGGGAACTCATCCGAGTCACAAAAAGTTGATTACGAGTGTTCTAGAAGTTCTTTGAGAACTTGCTGGTTCCTGGGAGAAGATCGCAGCGGGCGAATCTTGCTTGGACCAATAGTGGTCTTTACCACCCCAACTAGAATAATAATTTATTATTATTTCTTCTTCTTATTTCTTGTTCTATTTGTAATATGTTATGTCCCAATTGCAACACATTTGCAAGGAAGAATACTCTCGTTCTATCAGTTTGTATTTGAGAAAGAAGTTGTAATCTGAAAGAAAAGTAGTATTTTGTGTCTTCATATACTTTTTGAGAGCAAACTCGTTTGCAGAAATCCTAAAACTCAGTTCAGGTACTTTTGGAGGGTAAACTTGTTTGCAAGAATCTTCGAAGTCCTAAAACTCAGTACATGTACTTTCTGGAGAGCAAACTCGTTTGCAGGAATCTTTTGAAGTCCTAAAACTCAGTTCAGGTACTTTCTTGAGAGCAAACTCGTTTGCAGGAATCTCCGAAATCCTAAAACTCGCTTCAAAAAATTAGGAGAGTAAATTAATTTGCAAGAGGTCTCCAAAATCCTACATAATCAGAACAGAAAGAAAATTTATCTACAAGAGGTATCTGCTTATGATCATTGCTAAATCTGAATGAGAGCAAATTTATTTGTAAGAGGTCTCAATATTCTGATTGTTCCTTCATTTAGATCTGTTTCGAGAATAATAATCTCAAGACAAGATCCGGATCATATGGAGAACTGTCATATAATCCTTCTCAATACAAGTTTTAACATACTTGAGAAGATTGACGGGCATCACTCCCAATATTTTGATGAGGAAAAATTCTTTGTCAAATTGTTGAATGAGTGTGAGGCCTAATTATCCAAGGAGGATGATGCATATTACATGGCAGATCGAAAATGTCGATAGTACATGAAGATTACAACTTGTGCTAGAGCGGACCAGGACTCTCTCAAGGAGTATCTCAAGTCAAATGAGAAGAAGACCAAGGTATTTGTATGCATGGCTCAATCATGCGCATATGATCTTTTCAGATTATGCATATGTATGCACATGGTATAGAAGCATGGAATATTCAAGACCATGCATCTGACAAACCTTACGCAACGCATCACATCACATACGCCATCAAGAACTATGCTCAAAGGATCATGCGCCTTCGAGAACTTCAGGTTGCTACACCATTGAGGTTACTACACCATTAAGTATGCTATGCCAAAGTATCTTTTCACCCAATGGAGCACTTAATGCCGACCTGAAAAAAGTGTCAATTGCCAGACGGATGCTTCAGAAGTGGTGCAGACCACGCCTTGCCTCACGTGCAAAAAAATAGTAACATACAAATTGAGCAGCCACTCTCCTCACAAATACATACGCCCAGTGCCACAGTGGTACTTGGCGTAGGGTAAACACAGGCGCAGCCAAGCCTTCTCCTACTAAAGTTAAAACTCTTCGAGGTAGGTGTTGATCGCATACATTAGTGCTTACGTCAACGTAATGATGGAAAACTCTTGTCAAAGTGCAGTGCCACGTGGATTCCCCTTTATGCGGAAGCACTCCATATGCTAAATATTATTTAGGCGTAGGCACTCAACCTACACCCAAAATTTAATACACCCAATATATTTTCTTTCGTGGTGTAGGGTCCTCTCCTATCCCAACAGAATAAGGTCTTTGAGCAATGTTTAATCGTAATGTGTCATTGGCTCTGTCTTGCTCATGAACGGGTGCCAACCACCTAAGACCTCTGCAACAGATGAATCTAAACAACTGCCATGTGTCAGCTCATCAGTAGTCCAACAGTGTAGTTACAATAGATTCGGTTCTACCTTCTCAAGTGCAGTGCCCCTGCGCCTAATAGATCGTGCGCGTAGTGTTCCTACGCGTATGAGTGGATCATTCCATAAAACGGCTATAAATAGAAGGATCTTTCTTTTACAATAGACAGAGACAGACACAAAGAGAGTCAGAGCATACTTCAGATAACCAAATTGTCGTCCCCTTGCAATCAAACAGGAAGACTTACAATTTTCTCTCAATCGTCATCGAATCGTTAACGGAGTAAAGGAATCTGAAGCAGTATTCGATCTTTATCATCACACGTCTCCAAAAAAATAAATTATACCCAAAGTATCCCATAGAGGACCAAATTTGTAATCTTCTTTCGTTTGCTAATATAAAACTTTAGCCCAACTTTTCAATGGAAAACTGATATATTGAAATAAAAAACAAAAGAAAATTTTAATTTCATTCACCTAAGGAAGATATACTTGCCTTAGTTCGCAAGTTGAAGCAATTTCTACTACTCCTAGGCTAGTTAAAACCACACCCTTGATCTCAAGATCAAGCTCCTAAGGCTCCTAGTTCAGCTCAAGAAAAAGAAGGGAAAAAGAAATGGAGAGGAATGAAGAAAGAAAGAAAAGACGAAGAAAGAGAAAGAAGATAGTTTATGTAAAGAGGGTTTGCTCTTGGCCATTAGGATGCTACCAAGTCAGCAATCCAGACCCCAACCATTCTTAATCGTCATAATGAAACCAAAGAAACAATGGTTAATGACTTAGCCAAGTCAGCAGGCTGACTAGGCAAAATGTTGTGGAGACATTCTTATAGTATACAGGGAGTATATTGTCTGCTCAGGGAAAATCCTATTATGGAAAAAAAATTGGGTATCTAATTTATGCATGAGTTTAGAGCAATGCCTTTGGTATATCCAGGGGTCGAGGGTAGTCTCCCATATCATAACCTTGTCCAAAAGCCAAAATCTAAATTAAGGTACATAAGTCAATTAATTTAGTTGAAATATGTCGAACCTTACAGACGAGCCGTCCGTACGGCTCTTGATACTAAATAAAAAAAATCAATAATAGTACGCAGGAATCCTGTATTGGATATAGATATTAGCAATATAAGGACATGATATCATATCGAAATCAGATACAAGAAAATACTAAATACAGGATACAAAACAATTATTCGTATAAATACGAATATCAAGAACATGGAGTGACCTATCATTAAAGCCAATCCATGTAGTTGGATCCAATATTAGGTCTGATCTGCCTTCTGTCTACGAATTTCTTGACACCTATACCAACATATGAATGATGCTCCTAACTCTGCAAGAACATTCAGCACTATTTGTCACGCTTCGATCCCGGAGGACCATAAAGTCGCTACTATATATGATATCGTGCAAGTCTATGTTGTGCTTGTACAAGGCATGGTCTTGCACAACAACAAAATGTATTGAACAAATATAGAAGCAACAAAAATTAAATATAGAAAACTAAATTATAATAATAAAATAGAAGCAAAATAACTTATTTTTGATAACTTGAACGAGATTATAAGGTACTCTTGCTAGCCAACTCAAAATGTAATACTGGCTTACATCTCTTCTAAAACACAAAATAGCCACAATGTCTATACTTCATATCCCTATACTAAAAATAAAAGATAAAACACCTTCAAAATAAACTACTCTAGCATCGAAAACTTTGACACGTCGAATAAAGCTCCACTAGATTGGACTGTTGGAGTGGGTGGGGTTCCCAACCTATGTGGAGAAGATCCCAGAGTGCGACGAGCGCCGTCTGTGTGTCAGAGAAGCACGGGGAGGTGACGAGGCCATTCGGGGACGAAGAAGAAGCTCGGGAGCTACCAGAATATATTCTGGAACAGGGGAGGCAGAGTTCGGGCCGAACTCTGCCCCTTTGGTTCCAGAATTATGCTATCATAAAAACACAGAGTTCTGGCCGAACTCTGTGTCGACGGGCCCAGGCAAATTTCAGGGTGATTTAATCACCGTTGGATCGTATCCTACGGTCCAGGTTTTGTTGCAGGATTAGGGTATTTAAATATGGTTTTTTCTAACCGTAATCATAAGAGTAATACAACACAACAATGAGAAAAATAGAGAGAAAAGAGGCAAGAGTGCCATTGCAACTTTGTGATAGAAGAAGAAGGATTGAAGGCCATTTTCGAAGGAGGATCATGTTCGGGTAATCTTTACTCATCGTCTTTGTTCTTGGTAGCCTTGTAATCAATTATTTTTTGCTTCCAAGTGTTGTGGGATCCGTATTAGATCGGGAGAAGCTTGTAGAGGGTGTACTCCTTTATTTCATTAGTGAAGGCTTTTCAGGGTTGGACTTCGATCGTCCTATGGTTTTTTCTGCAAGGGTTTTCTATGTCAAAAATTCTCTGTGTCTGCGTAAATTATGTTTATTGTTTGGTTCGTGCATTGTATTGCTTGGTTCTCTCGTAAGTACTCTTTAGTTTGGGGAAAAGTTTTCGTGCTTCTTTTCTAACAAATTAGTATCAGAGCCAGGTTCTGGAATTCAGAAGGGTGTCAGGAGTTGACAGAAAAACTAGATAGGAGAGACGAAGGCGAAGCCGGTCCGCATGGTAAACTTGAACAGCACCAACTATCATTATTGGCGGAGCAAGACAAAAGATTTGCTGTTTGTCAAGAAGCTGCATCTGCCCCTATTTGCTTCCGAGCGACCAATTGATAAATTTGAGGACGAGTGGAAATTCGAGCATATACAGGTGTGCGGATATATCAAATAGTTTGTTAACAAAAATGTGTACAACCACGTTGCCAATATTGAGCATGCGAAGACATTATGGAATAAGCTGGAATCTTTGTATGCAAAAAAGACGGGGGTAAACAAGTTGTTCCTGATCTTGACGATGATGGGTCTGTGGTGCAAAGATGGGGCATCTATTACAGATCACTTGAGTGATTTCTAGGGCATGGTTGACCAGCTATCTTCGATGGGAGCCAAGTTCGATGATGAGGTCCAGGGACTATGGCTGCTGTGTATATTGCCAGACTCGTGGGAGACCGTACGAGTATCTATGACCGCTTCTGCTCCAGAAGGCATGGTCAGCCTAGAGTTTGCCAAGAGCGGGGTGCTGAATGAAGAGATACGGAGACGTTCTCAGGATACTTCATCCATATCCTACCTGTCAGAGGCACTAGTTTCAGAGAGCCGCGGAAGGGACAAAAGTAGGGGTCCAGAAGGTTGCAGAGACAAGAGCAGGGGGAATTCCAAGGGTCGGTACAAGGACTCAGAGTGTTACTATTCTGGAAAGAAAGGCCATATCAAGTGGAACTGTTTCGCTTAGAAGAAAGAGAATAAGGGCGACAAGGGGAAGCAAGATGAAAACACTACAGCGACGACTTTGATACATGGAAGCGATGTTATCTTCGTAGATGATGAGGTTATTACAAACCTCACTTGCGATAAAAATTCTTGGATGGTGGACTCAGGGGCTTCAGCACACGTATCTCATAACAGGACACTATTTACCACTTACACGACAGGCGATCGTGAAGTGTTGAAAATGGGCAATGGAGATGTGTCGAAGACAGTTACCATTGGAGATGTGCATTTGAGGATAAAAACGGGTACAATTCTTATTCTTAAAGATGTTTGTCATGCCCCTGATATCCGTTTGAACCTGGTATCGGTTGGAATATCGGATGACGAGGGATTCTTCAGTTCTTCGGGAATAGTCAGTAAAATCTTTCCAAAGGTTTGATGGTGATTGCCAGAGAAAGCAAGAAGTCCGGTCTCTACTATATGGAGGAGAGCGCACAGGGGGCACCGAAGGTGAACACAATTTCTGACGTGTCTACCGAGTTATGGCACTGGTGGCTTGGCCATATCAGCGAGAAAGGGATGAGCTACTTGGTGAACAGAAAGGTGATTCCAGGGCTCAAGTCTACAATGTTGGAGAAATGCACATACTGCTTAGCCGGGAAGCAAAATAGGATGTCTTTTCAAAATCACCTAAGTTCAAGGAAGCCGACGTTGCTCGAGTTGATTCACTCAGATGTTTGCGGTCCTATGAAGGTAAAATCTATTGGTGGTGCTTCTTACTTTATCACATTTGTTGATGACTGTTCCAGAAAGGTTTGGGTCTATGCCTTAAAGACCAAGGATCAGGCGCTGCCCACTTTCAAAGAGTTTCAGGCCTCTGTTGAAAGAGAGACGGGCAAGAAGTTATTGTATGTTTGGTCCGACAATGGTGGTGAATACATTGGTCCCTTTGATGCTTATTACAGAGAACAAGGGATACGACACCAGAAGACTCCGCCCAAGATACCTCAGCTCAATGGTGTAGTGGACGACATGAACAGGACACTGATGGAGAAGGTGCAGTATTACTGTCAAAAACAAATTTGCCACACAGTTATTGGGGTGAGGCTCTTCTCACAGCTGCTTATGTTATTAATTTATCTCCTAGTGCACATTTGCAGGGTGATGTGCCTGACAAAATATGGTACGGCAAAGAGCCATCATAAAATCACCTGCGAGCGTTTAGTTGTAACGCCTTCGTGCATATACCGAAGAACGAGAGATCCAAACTTGAGCTAAAGACGAGGCGGTGCGTCTTTGTCGGCTACGGTCGGGATGAGTTTAGCTATAGACTCTACGACCCAGTGGGAAGAAAGCTCTACATAAGTAGGGATGTGGTATTCGTCGAGGATCAGACTATGACCAACACTCATAATTTCGAGACAACTTATGAGGCTGAGAAATTGCCTGAGTTAGAGTCATTTTGCTTCGAACAGTTTCCAGAGGACATCGCAGAGGATCCAGTTATGGGAAAGCCAGTACATGGAGTTGCTCCCAACCTTGATCATCAGCTTGCTGATGGTGGTCAGGGTGTCCCTCAGAAGGATGAGCATGTCGGGAAGGTAATTCCTGAAAGGGAGAAGGTTGTTGGTATACAGCCAGCACCAGTGGCTCTATTGAGAAGGAACGACAGAGAGCGTCGACCATCTATAAAAAATGTACCGGGTGAGTATGTGCTATTGACTAATGGGGGAGGGCTCAAAAGCTTTATAGAGGCTATGGAAGACAAACAAAGGTAGGAGTTGATGCAGGTTATACAGGAGGAGATAGGTTCCTTACACGCCAATTCTACTTACGAGCTGGTACGGTTGCCAAAGGACAAGAAGGCTTTCAAGAATCGATAGATTTTTATAGTGAAGCAGACGGATGATGCTACTCGCCCTAGATACAAAGTGAGGCTGGTAGTTAAAGGCTACGGTCAGCAGAAAGGCATAGATTATTATGAGATATTTTCGTCAGTCGTCAAGCAGTCGTCAATTCAGGTGGTGCTAGCATTGGCAGCCAGTTTCGACTTGGAGGTCGAGCAGATGGACGTGAAGACGATATTCCTCAATGGTGATCTTGAGGAGGAGTTATACATGGAGTAGCCAGAGGGATTCTATGAGAAGGGCAAGTCATATTTGGTCTTTCGGTTGAGAAAGAGCTTATATGGTTTAAAGCAGGCTCCGAAGCAGTGGTACAGGAAGTTCGAGTCATTTATGGGGGAGCATGGTTATGTACGGACGATGTCGAACCATTGTGTATTTATGAGTTTTTTGTCGAGGATGATTTCATTATTTTATTTCTCTATGTTGATGACATGTAATTAGTGGATCGGAATGCCACTAGGATAGCAGAGTTGAAGCTCCAACTGGGCGCGGCCTTCTCTATAAAGGATTTGGACGCAGCAAAGACTATTCTTGGGATGGAGATCAGTCGAGAGAGAGAGTCAAAGTTGCTATACTTGTCCCATAATAAGTACATTCACCGGGTACTTTAGCGTTTCGGGATGGACGGGTCGAAGAAAGTGAGTTGCCCCCTTGCGGCTCACTTTAAGATCACTGAGGAGCAGTGTCCATCCACCGAAGACGAAAAAGAAGATCTGGAGCGGATTCTACATGCCTCAGCTGTGGAAAGCCTTATGTATGCTATGGTATGTACGAGGCCTTACATCGCTCAAGCAGTTGGCAAAGTTTGCAGGTATCTTTCAAATACTGGAAGGATATATTGGAGTGCAGTTAAGTGGATTCTACGATACCTTCAAGAAACTGCCGATTGGAGACTTTCTTTTGGTGGTGACGAGCCAAAGCTGGTTGGATATACCAAAGTTGATATGGATGGGAGATGTAGATACGAGACGATCGACTTCGGGCTATGTGATGATGTTTGCTGGAGGAGCGGTATTGTGGCATTCGCGATTGCAGAAGTGTGTTGCCTTGTCGACGAAAGAGGCAGAGTACATTGCAGCGACGGAGGCTTGCCAGGAGTTGTTGTGGATAAAAAAGTTGTTGCAAGAAATGGGACTGAAGCAAGAGCAGTATACTTTGCTTTACGACAGTCAGAGTGGTATTTACCTTATGAAGAATCAGACCTTTCATAGCCGGTCCAGGCACATCGAGACTCGGTATCATTAGATACGGAATGTGGTTGAGAAGAAGGACGCGGAGCTTGAGAAGGTTCATACAGATGATAACGGAGCAAATATGTTCACCAAGATTTTACCAAAGGGAACGTTTGAGTTCTACAGGCAGATCGTCAGGATGACGACCTCCTCCACATAGTTGTGAAGGAGGAGAAATATTGGAGTGGATGGGGTTCCCAACCTATGTTGAGAAGACCCCGGAGTACGACGAGCGCCGTCTGTGTGTCAGAGAAGCTCAGGGAGGTGACGAGGCCATTCGGCGATGAAGAAGAAACTAGGAGGCTACCAGAATACATTCTGGAACAGGGAAGGCAGATTTCTGGCCGAACTCTACCCTAGGAAGAGATTTGGCCGAACTCTACCCCTTGGTTCCAGAACTTTGCTGTCATAATAACAATGTGTTCTGGCCGAACTCTGTGTCGACGGGCCCAGGAAAATTTCATGGTAATTTAATCAACGTTGGATCGTATCCTACGGTCCATATTTTGTTGCTGGATTAGGGTATTTAAATATGGTTTTTCCTAACCCTAATCACAAGAGTAACACAACGTAACATTGAGAAAAATAGAGAGAAAAGAGGCAAGAGTGCCATTGCAACTTTAGGAGAGAAGAAGGAGGATTGAAGGCCGTTTTCAAAAGAGGATCTGTTCGGGTAATCTTTACTCGTCGTCTTTGTTCTTCGTAGCCTTGTAATCAATTATTTTTTGCTTCCAAGTGTTATGGGGATCCATATTGGATCGGAAGAAGTTTGTAGAGGGTGTATTCCTTTATTTCATTAGTGAAGGCTTCTCACGGTAGGACTCCGATCGTCCCATAGTTTGTCCTGCAAGGGTTTTCCACGTCAAAAATTCTATGCATCTGCGTGGATTGTGTTTGGTGTTTGGTGTTTGGCTCGTGCGTTGTATTGCTCAGTTCTTTCGCAGGTACTCTCTTTTTTGGGGAAAGGTTTTCGCACTTCTTTCCCAATATGGACGAGCTTCTAGCACCTCTGAATATCCTCATGTCTCTCGCTACTTGAGGATACCCACTAATGTGGGTCAGTACATCTGCCGTAGCCAAACTCACTTAAAATCTATACTAAGTAAACATTTGAAGCTAGCAATTTATTAAGTGATATTTCTACTTGGCTAGGTTCCTTTTAAAAATTTATAAGAAGAAACATAAACAGTAAAAAAAATTTACTTATATTGTGATTATTACCCTATGGTCGACTATTCATATCTGCAAAAGACAACAATATATATACACACACACACATATTATATATTTAATGACTTTCTATGTTTTTCTCTACGTTGATAGTTTTGTGACAATCGTTTTATATGCTTGCGACCTATCTACATGATAGCCATAGTAGTTCAAACGTACCAATCTATCTCACTATTAGACATGACACCCACCCCCCACTAGTGATGACGTACAAGCTTCAGGGGTCCTATTCTCTCATAGGCCAAGCGATTCTCATTGCCTCAGGGAACCGATCATAGGTATACCTTGTGTATAAATTGTCCAGACCAATGCATGATAAGCACATCTATCAGATAAAATATTTTACTTGCAACAATTAAAAACATGTAAAAATATGTGTCTATCATTCTTATTGAGCAAGCATAGTAACAATTCTATGATTCTAGCATATGATTCATCTCTTTAACTTATAATATCCTTATTAACGGCACCATTGATCATAGGGACGTAGCAAGAAAGCAAAAGAGATATTTTATTAAGGCGTGAAGATAAATGATCGTCCAATCAAAGCAACTCACAAAAGTGAATCTATCCGGAAGAAAGATGAGCTTTACCCAACGATCACGTCTTGCTTATGCATCCCAAAATTGCACCAACACTTTTCAACATACTTCGATCTTCTTCTCGCAAGGTTCAAATTGAATGCAAAATTCAATGAAAACGAACAATGAAAATCAATCATTGAAAATAATACGAAAATGCATTCATCATAAATCAAGCAGCAAAAATATCCAAAAAAATATAATAAGAAGGATGGGAGGAAGCTTTTATATAGGTTTCATTCTCCAAGCACCACTACATTTTGGGACCAAAAGCCATCTGAGCAAACCCATGAATTGGAAATATACTCAATTCGCAAGTCCAATCAATCGATACTGGCAAGGTTTCTTCAAGATAGTTTTCATATTGACAAGCTCGATATAGCCTCCAATAAATGCACCACCATAAGCGGGACACTACAACATCTATTTCGAACAAACTAGAGCCGCACAAACTAGTCCCCTAATCATGAGCTCTGATAGTACTTGTTGGCAACGCGGTGTGACCCGAACCGGAGTTAGTCCACGAGATGTGATATTGGACTAGGCTTATGTGACTTAAAAGGGAATTTTCATATAAGGCCTGATCTAATCCCAATTATCTATACCTCATGAACCAACTTCCTATATGATGCGGGACTGAATTACCAATTTCATTGTCACCCTTTCTTGAAGGCTCAACTGGAAACGATATACAATCTTAAAAACTTTTATTATATTATATACAAATTTTCTCTTAATAAAATTTTCATGTTAAGTGTTTCAAGTGTGTTAATCCTCTTTTATATCCAACAATGTTGAATATTAAGGTGTGGTTTTGGGAACATGGTGACGAGTGGTTGTTGTCATCTAGTGCAAACATAGAGCAAGATGAAGACTGTTTTGATTTCTGGGGAAATAGCAAATGGATGTGGACCATCTAGCTTTCATGTCAAAGACAAATATCATTTTATAATTGTTTATTTATAGCAACTATTCCAATAATTTTTATTCATTCTTTTCTTAAAAGGTTTCTTGAGCACCATAACTCAATAGTAGTGACAAATTAGAGAATTTAGTCATAAAAAATAACTCTACTATTTCTATTCAAGACACTTCACTTTCATGTGCTTCTTAGTTCTTGTTATGTTTATGTATTCATATAGAATCCTTTTCGTCTTTTGTTTATGTACAATGTTTGCCATTGATTGTAAAAGTACAGAACAATTTTATAGGAGGACTGAACTTAGACTCACAATACAAACTCGCTTATACAAAGAAAGCCTAGGAATGAAAACCTAGGTACAGCAATCTAAGTACGATTGTTTATTTTTGATTCTGGGGGTGACGATAGAGGCTCGGGAAAGCGAAGGCAGCTCTGCCTTACTCCTTGGACGATCGGACATAGCCTTGGCTCCGATGATGAATTGCTCTCGGGATGTGTAGAAGGACTCTTCCGTGCGTGCCGTCGTCTTTCTGTATGTCCAGCCGGGTGGAGAGAGTCTTTTTTGTAAGGGAATGGCACCTCGCTATATTTTTCCGGATCTCGATCTCTTTTGCAAGGGAATGGCACCTTACTATTTATAGGAGTGGGGTGTGATCATAAGGGTTCGCAATGATTCCCCCTTAAAAAGTCGACGACCAATCATCTGGGCCATTAATCTTGATTGCATTACATCTGGGCAATTGATTCTTGATTGTGCCAAATCTGTATGGGCAATTAATACTGATTGTAATGAATCTTCATAACTTGTCATGACAAGCTCGGATCTTCCGGCACGTGTCCAATTTGCTTAATCACAACAAATCTGATTTGATCTGAGTAATAATGGTGATTGCACTAAATCTGGTTGTCAGGATTTGCGAGCAGCCATAACTCTGAGGGGATAAGACAGCCACGTGTCTCAACTTGTCATGAGGATCGCCATGTGTCTCAACTGTCATGAGGACCACCACGTGTCTTAACCATCATGAGCGGGGCATCTGGCAGATTCACATGAGTGTGGTCTAAGTGAACCGCATATAGGTGGCCCCCACAATCCTAGCCGCATGAAGGAGGCAGCCGCATGAAGAAGGCAGCCGCATAAAGCGGGCAGTCGCATGAAGGAAACAGCCGCATGAAGTGGACAGCCACATGAAGGAAGCAGCCGCATGAAGCGGGCAGCCGCATAGGGATAGCAGCCGCATGAAGAGGGCGGCTGCATGAAGAACAGCAGCCGCATGAAGGAGGCGGCCGCATGAAGATGGCAGCCACATATGGGTGCTTGGGACTCGACGGATCCTGTCAGTTATAAAAGATTTTCTTCTTTTCCCATGGAGCACGCCATCATTATTTCAACTTTATGTCAGAGCTGTCATTTATTGTGTCAGAGCTGTCATTTATTGTGTCAGAGCTGTCATTCATTGCATCAGAGCTGTCATTCATTGCGTCAGAGCTGTCATCAGAGCAATTAATTTTGGCAGCTGCTTTATGGCCAGCTGTAGAAGCGGACAGCGTATAGCCACGTGTCTTTGCCTGAGCCGCATGGAGCTGTTGGGGAGTTCCGAGCCGCATAAAGTTCTGAAGGATTCTCGAGCCGCATGAGGATCCTTCTGTTTGGAGCCGTATGGGCTTTTCTTGTCCTTTTCTATGCTTCTACATACATATCTTAAATAATAATGCTTTTGGAAATTTAAAATTGTTTTCAAATTTTGAAGCTTACATAAGAGGACGATTCCTCAATGGAGTGGTAAAAAAAAGATTGAACAACGTTCAACCTGAGTTTAAAATCTAAAGGCAGCATCCCTATTATTTCCATAAAAGACAATTGAAGGGGGCGCAAAGGTCTTATTCGCATCCGCGATACATATTGGAAGCATTATTAGATTCACTTTTAGGATCAACCACACAATGGAAAAAGTTTAAAGAATCCAAAGATTATCATTTTTCTTCGAAGTAGACCAATGATAGGTTCACCAAAGATTCTATGCGATTACCTTCTACTTATGAAACTTTCTGGTTGGATTCGTACAAATTTACTTGTATAAATATAATAGTTTGCAACCGCTACTGATACAATACGGTCAATATCGATATAGTTATATACGATTTGATGTGTCCCAATACGATACCGATTGACTAATATCGATATTGAGAGTAGCTTTTTTCGGTCAATTAAATAAAAAATTGACAAAAAATAGAAAAATAGTATCAAACAAACATTCATTGATAGTGTAACGATATGATTTCTTGTTGATAAATTGTAACCATTATAATTTGTTAAGTTATATATTTATAAATAAATATTATTTTATTTAAAATTAACGAAAGAAACATATAATATGTAATATTATCCCTTGATATATCAAATATTTTTGTAGATTTTAAATTTTTTTTTATTGTTTATCTTTCTGAAATGAATAATCTGATACTTCGATTAGAAACTATCTCGAAAGTATCAAAACTACTGATATTGATACTAATAGAAAGGGGCCGAAACATATCCGGATACTGATATTTTGAACTTTGATAAATATGAGGCATTAATTGACACATTTTAGTTAGATATGGACATAGCAATATCTCTTACATAAGATTTTTTTATCCCAACAAGATTGTTCAGCATAACCCTCACTAGGCAGGGATTTAGTTGGAAGCCTCTTCTCCATAGTGTAGTGAAGTCTCCTTGAAATCTAATGAAGCATCATTAGCTTTCTAGAAGTTATGTAATCTTCTATACAAATATCTAGGACCTATAAACTTCTTGTAAAGGATATTGAGGTCCTATAAATAAGTGGAAGACTCATTCGCTCCTTATCACCAAATATTATAAGCTTCTTTCAATATAGCGAAGTCTTTTAAGTTCCACTCTTACTCCATTATTTTTTTGGAAAATTTTTACACAGTGGGATAAAATTTAGTGTATTTACACAAAAGAGGATGAGTTTGAAAAATTATGAAAGAAGGGATAAGGTGACATTACAGATGGCGTCCCAAAGAATTTCATAACAAGTGGCCACCATCCCTCTCTTGGCGACATTACTGATGGCGCCAATCACCCCTGGTACCATCAGTGATGTAGCCTATATTTTTTTGGTGATATGACTGATGGCGCCAAGCCTCCCCCTGGCGCCATCCCTAATCTCACCCTACTTTATATATTTTTTTCCAGACATACTAGACTCCATCTAAGATGTCGTCCAAGAATCCAATATTCATTTTTTTACAACGGTCACATTTCTAGCTGTTTGAGAGTGAACCTATATAAACGGTAGATGTGAGAGAGTTTCATTCCTACTTCACATTTTTTATTCTTCTTCACTCTACATTCTTCAATATTTTCTCCAGATTAGAAGTTCTACATTTTTTCCAATATGGATCAAAGCCTAAGAATATTATGCTCATATGGAGGTGCAGTAAATGGGCTATCATACGAAGGGATTTTATGCAACTTCTTTTAATCGATCATAGTAGTACATTAGATAGTTTACGCACTCTGATTATTAAATGTTTTTCTATTTGATATGAATTTATATTAAAACATGTTTTCGTTTCTCATTATTTGTTAATAGATTCTGATCAAGCATGGAATTTTGTTCTTGAAGTTAATTTGCAATCGTCATTTATAAGTATTTCTGTTACTCAAGTTGCACCATCACTTGAAAAAAATTTCACATCCACGTGTTTCTAATTATCAAGTAGGTGCTAGTTCTTCTCGACAACTTCCAGCTCATGAAGAAGAACATGCAGTAGATATAGCCAGTAATGATGATTTTGATAATTTTTAAACTATTAAAAATAATGATGATTTATTTGAAAATATATATGATGATTTTGATGATGTTGTTAGTAATGGAACCACTCAAGAATTATTTATCAGACAATAATTTGCTAGCCGGCTTGAGTTTAGAAATTTCATAAGTAATATAGCAATTGAACACAACTTTACATGTTCAACTAGTGGTATGAACAATTCTAAGGGAATTATTTATACTTGTGATCAAACAACTTATAATTAGAGAGTATATGCTAGACCCCTTGGCACAGGAGAAATAATTTTCATTAGTACAGTAGAAAGTCGACATTCTTGTTTAAGTAGACTGACAACATGATGTCATCCTTTAGCTACTACTAAGTGGATTAAAAATAAGATTATTGATATAATTAGGGATAATCAGTCCTAAAGTCCATCACATATAGTAAAGGATATACGTAGAGAACGTCGGATAAAAATTTCTTATGCCAAACCTTGGAGAGATCGAGAGATGGCATTAGCTGAAATAAAAGGTAATGATGCCGATGCGTATGCTAGTCTTGAAAAGTATGGTTTAAGAATTATGGAGACAACAGGCAGCAGAGTCTGTATAAAGACAACTGAAAATAATAGCTTTGAAAGAATTTTTATTTATTTCAAAGCATATATTGATGGTTTTTAGGATATTATTTTCTAGTTATTAGTATCAATGCTACATTTCTTTCATCTAGATACCAAGGTATATTATTTATTGCTTGTGCTCATGATCCTAACTATCAATTATATCCAATTGCTTATGCGGTTGCTGAAGGTGAGAATACCGATTCATAGACATGGTTCCTAAATAGTTTAAGAATTACTTTCGAAAGATATTTAGATGATTGGAGTATATTTTTATTTATATCTGATAAGCAGAAGGGACTGATAAATGTTATGCGTGTTATTTTTCCAGAATCACTATATTTTTCTATATCCAATATTTTAAACAAAATTTAAAATCTACTACCAAGATTACAAAATTTTATCGAATGTTAGACTTTATTACTATATCATATAAAAAAACATATGTTGATTATAGATTTGAAATCATTAAGCCAAAAAAATTGACATGTTTAACTGGCTTGTTGGGGTGAATTATCAAAATTGTAGTTTTGAACACTGGATAATTGCTTATTCTACTCGTGCTAGATTAGATATCCACACATCTAATCTGGCAGAAAGTTTCAATAACTAGATTAAGAATCTATGTGATAAACCGATAACAATGCTACTAGATGGCATTAGAGCAAAGATTATAACGCTTCAAGAGAAGAATAGACACCATGCTCAAAACCTAGAAATGGAGTTTTGTCCGAGAATGATTCACCTAAGCTTGTATCGTTTAAAACCAATATATCAGTCAAACAATTACAAACTTGAATAAAACTAAGACATAAAATTTAAACTCTAGTCTTCCACGGATTAAACGTGTTGTGACATGTTTAATATACTATGTCGATCGGATCTCGTAGCCCATTCATGGAGAAAACCTTGAATTCTAGAAAGGCGTCCACTTTTGCTCTGACTTATATTAGCAGGCGCATCAGGAATAATTTGTACGTGATCAAACTGTCGAAGAACACGATCCGCAGTGTGGTACATGGTCCAAAAATCATATAAGATTACCAAGTTATAATGACTATTGGACGACATCCTTTGGATGTCGAGAGCATCAGGACGTATAATATACGGCATCCATATAACCTATTTGAGATATTATCCAGTCAATAAAGGAATATAGGTTAAAACAAATAGAAATGTAAAATTATTCTTACCTCACCATGTGTTAGAGAGTCAAATTCGGTTCGATAAATCGATACAACCGAATGTCCATAATGGGCCTGGTCCACCACATCAGTCATCCAACGTCTACCTACTGAAAAGATACCTACTTCATAGCTAATGCTGGTCACCCGTCTACCGATCGTAAAATGCTCATAATCCGGCTTATAATCAAATAACTACAAATAAAATAAAGTATATAAATCAACTCAGTTTAAATATATAATAAAATAAAAAATAAATATTAATTTTAAAAAATTATCTTTCCTGTAAATACCAGTCGAGATATGTGATTTTCTCGTTCTTGTCTATCTCTTTCAGTCGTCGGTCCGCCGAAAATACGACCATCGTTTCTTATATCCATTTTCTTTCTCTCTTCTTTCTCTGGAAAACTTATTACTCTATTCTTTCTCTAGAAACTTGAGTGAATGTGCTCATTTGTATCAACTTCCTAGGCATATATATAGCTTCAACCAAAAGACCACAATCCAAACCACATACAATCCAAGCCACACATATTTATTAAGTCAATCGTATTCGTTCATTTCTTTTTCAATCCGAACTCCAATACTAACCCAAAGCCCTATCCAATCAAAATGAAGCATTTAAAAAAAAATCAAAATTTTTGGGTTTGGCGACATAGCCAATGGCGCCATGTTCAAAAGATGTTGGCAGGTAGGTGAATCTTGGTCGGACGACACTTTAAATAGCGCCATCTAGGTGGGGTTGACATCTATAATGGCGCCATGTTAGGGGGATCTTGGTCAGGTGCCATAATAAATATCGCTCCATGTTGGTAGGAGGGAATCTTGGTCGGGCGCTGTCACGACCCGCACCCTAGAGTTAGGGCTCGAGAACGTAACAACGCCCAGCCTACGCCGCAGTGTCGGCGGTAGAACGCTGTCCTAGGTCTCATGCATCTAACAGTATAAGGCTAAGCAGTTTATACTCCCCGAATGGGGTGACATATCAGAATGTAAACTCAATCACATCTAAGGTAGAGCATAATGGAAGATAGATAAAACATGAAATCCAAAAGAGATACAGGAGATAGAAGTCTAAGTGTCTAAGATACATAAACCCAGAAGTACATCTCAAAACTCAAATACAGTAATCCACAAGTAAATACAGCTCCAAACAAAATGAAATAACTATCTAAACAACCTCTACTGTATCTCCTCTAGGCTAGCAGGCAATCCCAGGCCATCTGTAAAATTTATCAACAGGTCCAGTCAGGACAGGAGCGAGCACAATACATCTCATGCAGTTCATATCATGTCAGAAAATATAAAGCAGGCAATAGAATAAGATACATGAAACGCTGTAAGAAGATGTACATGAAAACAGGAGAGATATTTGATAACTGGAAATATATATACATGATAAGTAAGAACTGTAAGTGACTAGTGATTTAGAGTACGAGATGGCATGTAATTAGCTTAGGTTGTACATGATGAACATGAAAAGTAACAGAGTGTACATGATGGGTAAATCACATGACCATTTATACTCACCCCTACCCACAATCAATACACAAGGATCTATTCAAGTTACGTTACGGACATGATATTTTGGTTATACAAGAAACACGTGAGGAAACATGAGCGTACATGAAAGAACATGAGAGTACATGAACGTACATGTAAGAACATGAGAGAACATGAGAGAACATGAGTGTACATGAATAACGCAGAAGCAAGGAATACATGATGTACAAAAAACACATGTCATAAAGTATCCGATGCGCCCGCTAAGGGGGGTAACATCCCAAGAAGAGATCCGTATAGTACCAATCCGTGATGATAACGTGACAGCATCAAGTAAAAGTAATCTAGAGCGAGAATATAATTCGTGACAAGTATGAAACGATCAGAGAATGTACTCGCCTGATATCTGAATGTCCAAGGTAAAGATACTGACCGAGGAGAGGTGTCTGGCTCCTAATTAGAACAGCACAAGTCACAACATGTCCAGAAGGGTAATATAAAGCACTACAATGCATTCTACATGAATCTAGGTCAAACTAGGCCAAAGTCAACCCTTGGTCAACTCTGGTCAACTGCACTAGTCAAACTAGGTCAAACTAGGTCATGTCCTAACCCAGTAAGTCTTACTAGGCCTAACCAAGACTATCCTAGCAAGCACACATCAATACAAGGCTATACAAGCCAACATACACCTAACTCTATATAGCATGCAATTATTCAATACTCAAATAGGCAAGAATTCACATTGGATATACACTAGGTAATCTATTACTTTAAGCTATATATGTCTACACATATATACACATGCATATATTGGAATTCAACATTAGGTCTATAATCATGGCATTTCAAATGGTTATATAAACTTATATATTATAACACAATATGCTAACATATATATAATATACATACATAGCTAAGTTAACTATATTCATAAATACTTATTTAAGAGGCTATGTGTGTGTATGTGAACATGGCAAAGGGGCAAGTGAGGGTTAAATGGGCATACATAGTGTATATATATCAAAGAGTGTCAAAGTGTAAGTGAACAATGTGTCAAGTGTGATAGTGTCAACATAGTGTAAGGGGGTACATGAGGTAATATAGGATTTGTGTTAACATAGAACATTACATCTCATTAACTTGTATATTGTATACATTACATCTATTATTAAATTACATTCATGCTTGCATTCATTCATCGTTCATTATTCTCTTGCACCACTATATGCACCATACATTACATACTATGGAACCTACATATTCATTACAAGCCATACTTATACATGCTTACATTAGATAGGTTACTTACACCTCATACATCATTTATTTAACCATTTACTCATGCTTGTATTCTCTATTTAATTACATAATGTATATACATTAACGTGGGTTAAAATCAAATAGAACATTATATTACACACAAGGGTGCACAAAATACATATGCCGAATAGTAACTCCTACTAATAATCAATACTGTACCATATCAGCATGAATTAAAATTTAGGATTAAAGTATGTTATAGATCTATGTGTTAGCTTTCCGAAACTTTAAACGGATCGCGTTTTCGTTTCCGGAAACTCCTAAAATTGCAAAAACACCGAGAACGCGTTTGTCTTTCATACAGCTGACACTCAAATAATTCTCCAGAAAGTTACAAAAAAATTAGGTCTATTAATACATGTTTTTGGAAAGCTAACTTCAATACGCTTCTTTTAAAAAAAATGGGAGATTAAATCGAGCTTTGAGCTAGAAGTTATGACATTTTTAAGTTAGCGCTGAAATTAAAAACGTGGATAAAAATCATGACGGATTTAGGTAGTTTGAGACAAAAGAACACAAGTATATAACATAATATATCAAGAACACACTCTCTACACTAATATGTATATATGAGACACTATATAACACATCTCCAATACAAAAATATGAGATTAAACATGTAATAATTGATTCATACATAACAACAACACATAGTGTGTCCAAATTTGGGATTTTCCCACATGGACACAACCACAACACAAAGGACACTCCTATGACCTCCAAATGGACACGAAATGGACACAAATGGAGATACAACTATGGGGTCATTCCTATGGGTTCAAAATAGACCTATATGCATGAGGAAATGAAAAGGAGAAGGGATTTATACCTCCCGGTAGATCGAATCGAAGAAAAGCCTTCCCGGAGCGACACCGACACGTAGAGATTCCAAAAGGACACGAACGAGCTCTGAATCCTCCCAAACTTGGGTAGCTTCCTCCTTGGCTAGAATGGAGAAGGAAAGAAGAAGATTTGGTGGTGAAATGGAATGATTTGGTGGAGAAATTCCTAGGGATTGCTCTCTAGGAATTTGGAGAAGAACAAGAGAGAGAGTGTGGATGAGAATAACGAAAAGAACTTGAGCCTATCCTCTCCCAAAGTGGCTGGCCATATGGGACTATTTGTCCTATTATGGTAAGGTCCAAAATGCCCCCACTAACCTATTCTATGAGTATTAGGAAAGGGCTAATTGGTTGGGGCTAAATTAGTCATTCTAAAGTCTCTAATCACACTAACCTTATCCATAATAATTAGTCTAACCTCTAACTAAAATATTTCTATCATGTGGACTAAAATTAATATCATGTGGGCCATGCCTAACTAGTGTGTGGGTCCCACTGGAGTCAAACTACCCCCGGGTCCCCGTTTCAAGTCGGATTGAGTTGAAATTCGAACCCGACTCAAATAACCCCAAAATAATATCATAAATAATAAAATAATATCAAAATAATTCAAAGAGGTCAAATGCAAAAATATCCTTAGGCCAAAAATGACATTAAAATATCATAATCATATGGTTAGGCTCTAGGTCAAACAGTCTCTAGGGTTTCACTAGCAAAACGTCAAAACCACAAGTCATTGATTTAAATAATTTTAAAATGATTTAAAATCACCAAAAATCATATCATGAATTAAATATCATTATTAAAATAATTATAAACACGAAATTTCAAAATTACCCTCATTTGGGAAACTGGGTGCTACAACTCTAACCACCTTAGAAAAATTTCGTCCTCGAAATTAAAATGTCCATACTCCCTCTAGGTCAAACCCCCACAATCAAAGTCCCAGATTAAAACAAATCATGTGATCAAAAGGACGACATACAGGGTCATGGCATACAGTGGTAGTGAAAGTCTCATCTAGGCATACTAGTCATGATAACTGAAACGGTCATAGGGTATCAAAACATACAAGCAATCTAGGGTGCTAAACTAGAGAAGTTACAGAAACAACAAACCATCAAAACTGTAAGGCGGTCTACCATCCTATATGAAACTGGTACTTATCAAAACAAAATAAAGGCAACTACCAATTATCTGAAAAAGGGTACAGAAAATCAAATTCAAAAATTAAGGAATTGAAAATCACTTGCATTGAAATCCAAATCATAATATATATATATATATATATATATATATATATATATATATATATATATATATATATACAGAGAGAGCGTTAGAGAGGAAAAACTAGCATTATGTAATGTTATGTGGTTTGTGTGTGTATGGGTGTACGTTAAATATACATGAAATTGTATATGAGCTATCCTGTTACACTACTCATGGCATATGGGTTAACAACCTACAATACACAACCTATTTAATCATAACATGCATGGCTAACCATAAACATCTATAAGAGGTAGAGATTTAGTTATGTATATACATATATTATAACATGTATGCCTAAGCTCTATATATATCTATACAAGTATGTGATCATAACATAGAGAGGAAAGGTTAGGTTACATGACAGCGTATACTAAGTTAGGGTGTGTGTGTGTGTGTCCTTGTACATGGTTATAGCTTAGTATTGAAAGGTTAAATCCAATTTTAGTTCAGCATTTACATAGTACAAAATCTAAAAATAAGCTAACATTTAAACCAGTGTAATATTAACATAATGCAGTCTCAGATTTTACAAATTTAACATAACTTAACCAATTTCTCTAAAAATTGAAACTCTGCAGATATCATACATGTGCAGTTATGTAGACAAAACTAATAACATGAAATTTATATTTAAATTACGAATTTAAACTGGAAAAGCAGAAAACCAGAAATATTGGGGTTTTGAAAATTTTAACATTAACAACATATTAATATGTATTTTAGATAGGTGGAAAATCAAGTGTAGCATGCATACGTATCAGGCAAGTGTCCACTATGTAAATATACTCATATATTCTCATGTCCCAAAAAAAATTAATTCTACGTTAAGACCAACATTTAGATTCCTACCAAGATCGTAAAATAGGTGATTGACAAAATCAAAGCAGTTTTATTATTATTATTCAATACTAGAATAATAGCAAGAAGGAAATAACGATAAAAGCTGTTTGCTTATTTGCCTAAAAGAAGGAACCATTTGAAACCAGAGCTAAATATCAAATCCAAGATAAAGTCTAGCAAAATCATCGATTCATTGTATTAAGAAGAAACTCATAGCAAGAAGTTACACAAGCTACTCCTAAGTAAAATAATTAGAAGCAAAACAAATAATAATTTTTTTTGAAGGACTGCATCAAAGTAGAGAAAACATGCTTGAAAATATTTAAGGTACAATCTGATAATCATATGCGTCTATCCAAAATCATGGTACTCTAAATCTCCGTCATACTAGTAAGCAAGGCTACGATAATCACAGAGTCCTTGACTTATGCACATACCTCTAGAATCGTGGTATTTAACATTTTTGCGGTGCCGCTAGCTTGGCTGCAAAAACCTTAAATTCCCACACCCGAGAAATATATCCAGAGTCAGACTATATGTCCTCACCATGCTGGCTAATGTGACTATAGAAGACTAGATTCCATAACATAGATGACCTAGCCCATATAATTTCATCTTGTCAAAAAAAATTAAATTAAATCAATAATGAATACCCATAAATCAAATCAAATTTATCAACGAACTTCAAAATTCAAAATGAACAAAAATCCATCAAAATACAACTCGGATGCAACAGCTATCATCAAGATTTAAAATTCGACAATCATTCATCAAAATCAATGAATACAACTCAAATTCAACCATAATCCATCAAAATCAAATTTAACAACAGTAAGTAAAAATAAATCAAATCAAGGGAAAAAAGAGTTCTCAAATCGAAGTTAAAATAAGATTCTCAAGGGTCGTTCCGGGAATCTCTCAAGGGTTCCTAACTGTGATTGAGTACCTTCAAGATATATCCTATTCCTACTGCAGGCTGTAGTGGTACTCAAGTTCGAATACCACTACATAAACTCGACCTGCATGGGCAACCACTAAAAATGTGTCACGACCCGCACCCTAGAGTTAGGGCACGAGAACGTAACAACGCCCAGCCTACGCCGCAGTATCGACGGTAGAACGCTGTCCTAGGTCTCATGCATCTAACAGTATAAGGCTAAGCAGTTTATACTCCCCGAATGGGGGTGACATAGCAGAATGTAAACTCAATCACATCTAAGGTAGAGCATAATGGAAGATAGATAAAACATGAAATTCAAAAAAGATACAGGAGATAGAAGTCTAAGTGTCTAAGATACATAAACCCAGAAGTATATCTCAAAACTCAAATACAGTAATCCACAAGTAGATACAGCTCCAAACAAAATGAAATAACTTTCTAAACAACCTCTACTGTGTCTCCTCTAGGCTAGCAGGCAATCCCAGGCCATCTGTAAAATTTATCAACAGGTCCAGTCAGGACAGGAGCGAGCACAATACATCTCATGCAGTTCATATCATATCAAGAAATATAAAGCAGGCAATAGAATAAGATACATGAAACGCTGTAAGAAGATGTACATGAAAACAGGAGAGATATTTGATAACTGGAAATATATATACATGATAAGTAAGAACTGTAAGTGACTAGTGATTTAGAGTACGAGATGGCATGTAATTGGCTTAGGTTGTACATGATGAACATGAAAAGTAACAGAGTGTACATGATGGGTAAATCACATGACCATTTATACTCACCCCTACCCATAATCAATACACAAGGATCTATTCAAGTTACGTTACGGACATGATATTTTGGTTATACAAGAAACACATGAGGAAACATGAGCGTACATGAAAGAACATGAGAGTACATGAACGTACATGTAAGAACATGAGAGAACATGAGTGTACATGAATAACGCAGAAGCAAGGAATACATGATGTACATGAAACACATGTCATAAAGTATCCGATGCACCCGCTAAGGGGGGTAACATCCCAAGAAGAGATCCGTATAGTACCAATCCGTGATGATAACGTGACAGCATCAAGTAAAAGTAATCTAGAGCGAGAATATAATTCGTGACAAGTATGAAATGATCAGAGAATGTACTCGCCTGATATCTGAATGTCCAAGGTAAAGATACTGTCCGAGGAGAGGTGTCTGGCTCCTAATTAGAACAGCACAAGTCACAACATGTCCAGAAGGGTAATATAAAGCACTACAATATATTCTACATGAATATAGGTCAAACTAGGCCAAAGTCAACCCTTGGTCAACTCTGGTCAACTGCACTAGTCAAACTAGGTCAAACTAGGTCATGTCATAATCCAGTAAGTCTTACTAGGCCTAACCAAGACTATCCTAGCAAGCACACATCAATACAAGGCTATACAAGCCAACATACACCTAACTCTATATAGCATGCAATTATTCAATACTCAAATAGGCAAGAATTCACATTGGATATACACTAGGTAGTCTATTACTTTAAGCTATATATGTCTACACATATATACACATGCATATATTGGTATTCAACATTAGGTCTATAATCATGGCATTTCAAATGGTTATATAAACTTATATATTACAACACAATATGCTAACATATATATAATATACATACATAGCTAAGTTAACTATATTCATAAAAACTTATTTAAGAGGCTATGTGTGTGTATGTGAACATGGCAAAGGGGCAAGTGAGGGTTAAATGGGTATACATGGTATATACATATCAAAGAGTGTCAAAGTGTAAGTGAACAATGTGTCAAGTGTGATAGTGTCAACATAGTGTAAGGGGGTACATGAGGTAATATAGGATTTGTGTTAACATAGAACAATACATCTCATTAACTTGTATATTGCATACATTACATCTATTATTATATTACATTCATGCTTGCATTCATTCATCGTTCATTATTCTCGTGCACCACTATATGCACCATACATTACATACTATGGAACCTACATATTCATTACAAGCCATACTTATACATACCTACATTAGATAGGTTACTTATACCTCATACATCATTTATTTAACCATTTACTCATGCTTGTATTCTTTATTTAATTACATAATATATATACATTAACATGGGTTAAAATCAAATAGAACATTATATTACACACAAGGGTGCACAAAATGTATATGCCGAATAGTAACTCCTACTAATAATCAATACTGTACCATCTCAGCATGAATTAAAATTTAGGATTAAAGTATGTTATAGATCTATGTGTTAGCTTTCCGAAACTTTAAACGGATCGCATTTTCGTTTCCGAAAACTCCCGGAATCGCGAAAACACCGAAAACGTGTTTGTCTTTCATACAGCTGACACTCAAATAATTCTCCAGAAAGTTACAGAAAGAATTAGGTCTACTAATACATGTTTTTGGAAATCTAACTTCAATACGCTTCTTTTAAAAAAAATGGGAGATTAAACCGAGCTTTGAGCTAGAAGTTATGACATTTTTAAATTAGCGCTGAAATTAAAAACGTGGATAAAAATCATGACGGATTTAGGTAGTTTGAGACAAAAGAACACAAGTATATAACATAATATATCAAGAACACACTCTCTACACTAATATTTATATATGAGACACTATATAACATATCTCCAATACAAAAATATGAGATTAAACATGTAATAATTTATTCATACATAACAACAACACATAGTGTGTCCAAATTTGGGATTTTCCCACATGGACACAACCACAACACAAAGGACACTCCTATGACCTCCAAATGGACACGAAATGGACACAAATGGAGATACAACTATGGGGTCATTCCTATGGGTTCAAAATAGACCTATATGCATGAGGAAATGAAAAGGAGAAGGGATTTATACCTCCCGGTAGATCGAATCGAAGAAAAGCCTTCCCGGAGCGACACCGACACGTAGAGATTCCAAAAGGACACGAACGAGCTCTGAATCCTTCCAAACTTGGGTAGCTTCCTCCTTGGCTAGAATGGAGAAGGAAAGAAGAAGATTTGGTGGTGAAATGGAATGATTTGGTGGAGAAATTGCTAGGGATTGCTCTCTAGGAATTTGGGGAAGAACAAGAGAGAGAGTGTGGATGAGAATAATAAAAAGAACTTAAGCCTATCCTCTCCCAAAGTGGCTGGCCATATGGGGCTATTTGTCCTATTATGGTAAGGTCCAAAATGCTCCCACTAACCTATTCTATGAGTATTAGGAAAGGGCTAATTGGTTGGGGCTAAATTAGTCATTCTAAAGTCTCTAATCACACTAACCTTATCTATAATAATTAGTCTAACCTCTAACTAAAATATTTCTATCATGTGGACTAAAATTAATATCATGTGGGCCATGCCTAACTAGTGTGTGGATTCCACTGGAGTCAAACTACCCCTGGGTCCCCGTTTCAAGTCGGATTGAGTTGAAATTCGAACCCGACTCAAATAACCCCAAAACAATATCATAAATAATAAAATAATATCAAAATAATTCAAAGAGGTCAAATGCAAAAATATCCATAGGCCAAAAATGACATTAAAATATCATAATTACATGGTTAGGCTCTAGGTCAAACAGTCTCTAGGGTTTCACTAGCAAAACGTCAAAACCACAAGTCATTGATTTAAATAATTTTAAAATGATTTAAAATCACCAAAAATCATATCATGAATTAAATATTATTATTAAAATAATTATAAACATGAAATTTCAAAATTACCTTCATTTGGGAAACTGGGTGCTACAGGCGCCATAATAAATATCGCCATATGGGGGGACATAGGTATGTTGGCGACAATACAAATGACGCCTGAGTGGTTAGTTTTATTTTTTTTCCTTAGGCGACATCATTGATGGCACGCTATCCTCTCTTTCTGTATTTTTCAAACTCGTCCCTTTTTTCGTAAATAGGACAAATTTCATCCCCTGTGTAAAATTATATGTATTCTTTTCTAACATAGTAGCTAAGTTCGTTTGGCGAAGGCTTGCACAAGTCTTTGAGGAGAAAGTTCGTGCGTTAGACGGAGTGAAGTATACACAAAAAATACTAAGTCCTTAATAAGGGTTATCAGAGCGAAGGTCGATCATTGCCATATCGACATCCTAGATTATCCACGAGGAGCGTCTCACATTGTCCAAGAAGAAAGTCAAAAGCACCATGGGGGACAAGACCAATGAGCTGTTGTTAGAGCATACCCATGATGAGTTGGTGTCCAGCATGGAGCTCCAGAAGAAAGATATAACCGATGTGTAGAGTAAAATTAAGCAGCCTACGAGATGTTCGTAGGAACGTTGAGCACCTCTAGAAGGATGAATAGAGTGCATATGTGCAACGGAATAAAAATTACCACTTAAAATTATTTACGGAAGTAATCAAACTGATATAAAGTAAAAATAAATGCGAAAAATAAATAAGTTCAGAGAAGCAAACGCAAACACCAAGATTTATATTGGTTTTCCTCGAAGAGGACTATGTTGGCCCATTGGTCATATGGTCAACCTGATTTTAATAATTGATCAAACTCTGTCTCGATATGTGAAGCTAGTCAGGATGTATCGGACTCTTGGACATGAACAAGAACAGCTATCTACACAGTTCAAGACCGAAGCTATATTTGCTTGTTCGAGTCTGTATTTTCTTTGAGCAATATATTTTCCATTTTATTGAGTCTAGGAATACGTTGTACACCGAGTCGTACTGACAAATAGGCTATTCCAAAATGTTTTCAAAATACTTTTAAAATATCCTTTGTTTTGAAAAATATTCCTTTAAATAAAAGTTTTAAAAAGGTTTTCAAAAAGGTTTTCAAAAATCATCAAAAACTATATTTTTAAAACCTGACCTAACCTTGACAGAACTCGGCCAGAGTTCGGCCAGAGTTCGGCCAGAGTTCGGTGGGTGGCCGTTTAATTTTTGAAATCTTCTGAACTTGGTCCTCCTGTAGTTGCGGATTTGACCGAGATTTTCTCATCGAGTTCTGCCCGAATTCTGCCAGAATTCTGTCTTTGGAATTCCTATAAATAGAGAAGGATTTCGATCATTTCAACTCACTCATTCACTTTCAATCTTCTCTCTATCTAAAGCTTTCAGTCTTTCAAAGAGTTTTCTTGAGCTTTAAATTTCAGATCCCAAGCCAATTACAATCCTCTAGTCGATTTGCCAGTGCGGTACGGTCTAGAAGTTTCTGAGAGATTGTAATCAGAAGGCTTGACTGAAGAATACCTTTTCACATTTGAAGTTGGACGAGTTCTTCGTATCAAAGCTCGGATTGTAGAAGTTGCAAGGACTTCGTAAGAAAACTTACGGTTTTGTCAATAGTGGATTCAACTAGTAGCAAGAGTTCTACCGACTGGATTAGTCCTCAACAGAGGAAAACCAGTATACATCGTTGTCTTTGCGTTTGCATTCTTATCTCTGCCTTTACTTTACTTAGATGTGATTATTATTCTGTGATCTTGCTGCTAACATTTTTTAATTAGCAATATTCTGCTGCCTACTCTATTCACCCCCCCTCTAGAGTATTGTGCTTTACGATTTCGTTCCTACAATTGGTATCAGAGCGGGTGTTACAGGTAAAGCAAGGTAACATTGCAATTATTTATTCATTTAATTAATTGTTATATAGATCACAACACAACACATGGCAACCGTGAAATTCACAAGTGAAGGCCAGGCCACAAACAGACCTCCAATGTTTGATGGTACGAACTATACCTATTGGAAAACACGGATGAGTTTCTTCTTGAAATCTCTTGACTTTAATTTATGGTTTATTGTTATTGATGGCTATCAAAAGCCACCTCGTATAAATGTTGATGGAGTTTTAGTTGAAAAACCCCATAGCAGATATACAGAGGAGGAAAAGAAAAAGGCCAGTCTTGACGCACGTGCTATTAATGCTCTATTTTGTGCTTTAGACAGAACTGAATTTAACATGGTGTCTATCTGCACAACGGCTAATGAAGTGTGGAAGCTACTTGAAGTCACACATGAAGGCACGACTCAAGTCAAAGAATCAAAAGTCAACAGACTTACTCAAGAGTATGAGTTGTTCAAGATGAAGCCCAAACGAAACAGTTACTCAAATATTCGAAAGATTCCTGGGTATTATAAATCCTTTGTCCTCCCTAGGCAAAGAATACAGTAACCATGAAAAGATTCGCAAACTCCTGCGAGCACTTACCAAGAACTGGATTCCAAAGGCTACTGCAATCATTGAAGGGAACGACCTCACAACCATGTCCCTTGAAGTACTCATGGGTAAGCTACTCACTCATGAACTGGAGCTACAAGATTTTGAAGAGCCTGCACCAAAGGAGAAGACGATCGCTTTCAAGTCTCAGCACAGAAAAGCTGTTGAAGGTGACTCTGAAAGCAGTGAATCTGATGCTGAAGATCAAGCACTCCTAGCAAGAAAATTCAAGAGATTCATGAGACATGAGAAGAGAGCCAAAAAAATAACAGCAACAACTGGTATCAAGATGATGCTGTCTGCTATGGCTGCAAGAAGAAGGGACACATGAAGAAAGATTATCCTACAAACTCATCATCAAGCAAGAAGAGCAACAGGTATGAAAACCTGAAGAGATCAACATCTCGGAGATATGCCAATACCAGCATATGGCATGAAAGTGAAGCCAGCGACTCAGAAGACGAACAATCAGAAGACGCTGCAAACGTATGCTTTATGGCATCCGATCAGGTACCTACTGAACCTGTAGTTGATACATATGATGACTTTACCTTTGAGCAACTAGGAGATGCCTTCAGTAAACTGATGACTGATTATAAGAAATTGTGTAGCAAATATCAGACCTCTAAGAAGGTACTCAAAGAGTACAAAGGAGAAATAGGAAGACTTACCGACCAACTAGCTGAGGTTAGAAATAATGTTAGTAAGTCTGGTGAGCTTTCCTCTATCAAGCTCTTATTACACGAGACTACCAAGTCATCTGAAGAGAAAGATAAAGTTATTGACCAACTCAAAGAAGAACTTTTTATAGAGAAGAAAAGTCTTCAAAGTGCACAAATCAGAATAGAAACACTCACTTCTGATTATACTAAGTTGTATGACACTTCCAAAAGATTGGAAATTATGTTAGGAAAACAGCCTGAGACTGTTGCTTCATTCCCAAACATGTGTCACTTACCGAAAAATCGGAACATTCCCAAGCCAAACACTGTCAGACCTAACCCTATCAAACCTTTACCCCAAAAGGTTAAGCCCAAACAGGATTATAGGTATGCTTTCTTCTATACTAGAAAACCTAAACCTACCAACCATGCACACCACTCAACTTTCAACACTCGACATACAAAATGTCATTATTGTGGCCTCATTGGTCATATTTCATCTGCATGTAGAATCAGAAAGCTTGTTGATTTAAATATTTATGCTTGGATACCAAAGGCTAACATTTCAGGACCCTACAAGAAATGGGTACCAAAAGTTTCATCTTCAAACTGTGTTGTAGGTGGAACACCTTTCACATGCTAGAAGCAAATGGATCCTCGACAGCGGTTGCTCACGACATATGACCAGTGACGCTACACTATTTGCAACACTGTTGAAGAAAAAGAAGGAAGGCTATGTCTCCTTCGGTAATAACTTTAAAGGATATATTATTGGTATCAGTGATGTTGGTAAGTCTCCCTATCCTGTTATTAAAGATGTCTGTCTGGTTATCGAGTTGAAACATAATCTACTCAGCATAAGTCATTTGGCTGATCATGGTTATGGCATCAACTTTGGCAAAGACAAATGTATTATAGTTGATAGCTCAACTGGTAGTACTATCTTTGAAGGTATCAGGCAAGACAACATATATGTTTTCTATTTGTTGGAAGAAACTAACATTTCAGGTAGATGCTTAATGGCTAAAAGCGATGAGAGTCATCTGTGGCATATGAGACTCAGTCACGCAAATATGGATACAATATCAAGATTATCCACAAAGAAGCTAGTACGCGGTTTACCGTACATTATATTCAAGAAGGATTCGGTATGCAGCCAATGTGAAAAGAACAAAGCTACCAGATCCACATTCAAGTCAGTAAACGCAGTATGTACTACTAGACCTCTACAATTGCTTCATATGGACTTTTTTTGTCCTAGCAGAGTTACTAGCCTCTGAGGTAAGCTTTATGCTTTCGTAATTGTAGATGATTTCTCTAGATACACGTGGGTATACTTCTTAACACGCAAGAATGATGCATTATCCGAATTTGTTACCTTTTGCAAGAAAGTACAGAATGAAAAAGGTTACATGATCACTCATATTAGAAGCGATCATGGTGGCAAATTCGAGAATGCAGAGTTTGAGCATTTTTGTGACACACATGGTTTTGTACACGAGTTCTCCTACCCTAGGACACCACAACAAAATGGAGTTGTGGAACGTAAGAACAGAACTCTATCCGAAATGGCCAGAGTAATGTTAAACCAGTTTAGTCTACCCAAATATTTTTGGGCTGAAGCTGTCAATATAGCTTGTTTTGTTCTCAATAGAGTTCTAATTCGACCCAAATCTAAGAAGACTCCATTTGAGTTATGGTTTGATAGAATTCCATCTGTTTCATATTTTAGAATATTTAGCTGTAAATGCTTTATTCTTAATACAAAAGACAATTTGGGAAAGTTTGATAAAAAGGCCGATGAAGGTATATTTTTAGGTTATGCGGCCAAGAGCAAAGGATACAGAGTCTTCAACAAACGAACCATGATCATCGAAGAATCAATCAATGTTACTTTTGATGAACTAAATCAAATGACTATCGATGACAATGACGAAGATCCAACTGTACCAAGCTCAACAACAGCTGATTCTCAACCAAGCTCAGCACTAGCTGATCCTCCTAGAGAAGATCGAGGAACCAGCTACCTTCAGAGTCTGCCAAAATGATTAAAATTTATGGCTGATCATCCAAAGGATTTGGTACTTGGTGACATTACCAAAGGTGTAAGTACTCGTACATCCAGTAGAGATATTGTTTCTAGTGTTGCTTTTATTTCACAGCTAGAACCCAAAACTATTAATGAAGCATGTAGTAATAGTTTTTGGATAGATGATATGCAAGAGAAATTAAACCAATTTGAACGGAATCAAGTTTGGGAACTTGTTCCCAAGCCTATTGATCATCCGGTCATTAGCACCCGTTGGGTATTCCGAAATAAACTAAATGAGAATGGTTTAGTGACTCGTAATAAGGCTCGACTCGTAGCTCAAGGATACAATCAGGAAGAAGGTATCGACTACGATGAGACTTATGCCCCAGTTGCGAGATTAGAATCCATTCGCATGTTATATGTATTTGCATATTTTCATAATTTTAAATTATTTTAAATGGATGTCAAGAGTGCATTTTTAAATGGTTTTATAAAAGAAGAAGTTTTTGTAGCACAACCTCCAGGTTTCACAGATTTTAAAAACCCTGATCATGTTTTCAAGTTGAAGAAAGTTTTGTACGGTTTGAAACAAGTCCCTCGTGCTTGGTATGATTGTCTAAGCTCTTTCCTACTTGATAACGATTTTTCAAAAGGCAAGGTTGACACTACACTTTTTATTAAGTCCTTTAATGGTAAGCTTCTTTTAATACAAGTCTATGTAGATGATAACATATTTGGATCTACTGATGAATCTTTGTGTCAAGAATTTTCTAAGTGTATGCAGAATGAGTTTGAGATAAGCATGATGGGAGAGCTGACATTCTTTTTCGAACTGCAAATCAAACAAACTAACAATGGGACGTTCATAAATCAAGCCAAGTACACAAAAGATTTGCTAAAGAAGTTCGATCTGGACAATGTCAAACCTATTGGCACTCCGATGGCAACTTCAACAAAGCTTGATATTGATGAACAAGGCAAGCCGGTCGACACACGTAAGTATCGAGGTATGATCGATAGTTTACTTTATTTAACTGCTAGTCGTCCAGATATTATCTTTAGTGTTTGCCTGTATACACATTTTCAAGCTAATCCAAAGGAATCACATCTGTGCGCAGTTAAGCGTATCTTTCGATACCTTAAGGGCACTTCTTCTGTTGGCTTATGGTATTCCAAAACTAAGTCCTTTGACCTTACTGGTTATTCGAATGCAGATTTTGCTGGATGCAAAGTTGATAGAAAAGGTACCAGTAGCACATATCATTTCTTAGGCAAGGCTTTAGTCTCATGGTTTAGTAAAAAGCAAAATTCTGTAGCCCTATCAACAACAGAGGCTGAGTATATCGCTGCAGGACGTTGTTGTGCTCAGATTTTATGGATGAAACAAACCTTGGAATACTATGATTTATTTTATACACACATTCCTATTTTCTGTGATAACACGAGCACTATCAATTTGACTAAGAATCCTGTATGTCATTCTCGTACTAAAAATATCGAGATTCGACATCATTTTCTTAGAGATCATCATCAAAATGGAGATATTGACCTTGTATACATAGATACTGAGAATCAATTAGTTGATATTTTCACAAAACCTCTAGCAGAAGATCGTTTCAATTATTTACGTCGAGAATTAGGAATTTTGGACGTCAATAATGTTAATTGATTTTATTTTATGATTTTATTTCAATATACAAAAACTGTGTTAGAGACAAGCCAATAAAGAGTCTGTCTGTCACCACAACTACGGTTGAAGCGAAGCGGTACTTAAGAGTTCCCCGGTGAACCTCCGCCAGCTGGGACAGTACTCCTACAGCTAATCTGAAACAGTCGCTGTGTAATGATATTTAATCTGTAAAATAATATTAATTATGTTAATTGAAGGTTGAAATTACTAATCTTTGAATTAAATATTTGAAATGAGCCAATGAAAAAGAAAGTGTTCCAAACCAAACCCAGGTGAATTCGGCCAGACTTCGGATCGAATTCGACCTGAGTTCGGTTGAGGGTGTCAGGTTATATAACCAGAACCCGAGAGCCTTTCTTCCTCATTGCTTCCAAACCACATCAAACAGAAACAGCAGTCGCACGAGGAGAACCCCAAAACCTAGTTCTTCATCACTCCCTCTCTTCCAATCCAAGTGGTGAAATCAATCTAAACTTTGGATTCGTGTGGAGTTCTTCATTCTCTACAACATACTCCAATCTCGGGAGGTATAACTCCTTGTTTTCTCTCCGTTCAATTTCGTGCTATTTTCTTTTATTTGCCCAAATGGCACCTAAGGGATTAAACCCCTTTAAGGAAAAGAAGACAACCAACCCAAGTGAGGAAGGTTCATCTTCGAATCCACCCACTAATTCCCTATTTTCGCCAGTCCAATCTAGCGACGGTGCGTTCGACGGGTTTTACTTTCAAATCCTAGACCAAGCCTTACTGTGGTATGGAGACTTCTCCATGAGATCCATATGCACAGGCGTACCCATCAAGTAGACTGTATTTCCTGATTATTGCCATTTCTTTGAGGCATTAGGGTTACAGCATTTTGTTAAACTCTGTTTCCCCGTAGCAACTAATGCCATTAGAATGTTTTACTGCAATATCATATTAAACACTTTTGATGTAAGCACACGTGTTGGAGGATTAGATATCAATTTTAATGATGTTCTCTTAGCGGAGATCCTTGGTATTCCCAACGAAGGTGAACCGCTTGTTGACATCACTAAGTTTGATTTTTTCGAAGGTACGACACTTACCAGTTTCAAAGCTGAACTTTGTGCACCTGATAGAGTTCGCTCTGGAAAGTTCAAGGCAAACAACTTAAACTTGTTTAATTATGAATTACACCGTATCATTTATTCTTCTCTCCTTCCGAAGTCTACTTCGAAGGATGATGTCACGTCTCTTGAATTATCTGCTATGTATCACATTCTTAAGGGGATTCCACTTTCTGCCCCTAAGACCATTATTCATATGATGGGACGTTGTCGTGCAAGAGATAGAAATCTCTCTTATACGATGATTCTCCCACGCATCTTCCAGCGTTTCGACATTGACTTATCTACTTGTGCTCAAGACCCTGAGCCCAAGGTTCTCAAGTTATCTCGTCGCAGTATGACTGCATCTGCTCCTCCTACTGCTCCTTCTACTACTCTACCTCCTCAACCCCCTCAGCAGTATGCTATGACTTTTGATGGCATACACCAGCACCTTTCAGATTTGCACATCTCTATGACGGACATGGCCCACGAACGTGAGTTCCGCGACGTCATCCGTTATCAGGCGATTGCAAATTCATTAGCTGATCTTCGTTTCGCCCAGACTGGACATTCAGCCGGTTCTATACCTAGAGATCCAGCTTTCTTTGGTTACCGCTGTGAGGATGAGGCTGTTCATGCCTACTTCCAGCCCGGTAACGCATATGATTGGTACCGTTCTGACCGTGCTCCTTCTCGTGATTATGTCGGTGAGTTTTACACTGGCGCTCCTCCTCACCCTTCTGGTGCGGGTACCTCTGGAGTTGGTCCTTCTGGACATACTGGTCATCATACTGATGATAATGATGATGATGAGGAGTTGTGATATGTTAGTTGATATGAGACTTAGACATTATGTCCTGTATACTTGGAAATGCTTTGACATTCTAAGTTTTTCTATTTTTAGACTTTATTATCAGTATTTATTTTGAGGACTTGTACTGGATTTGTTTTATTTGATGTCATCTGAACATCTTTATCTTCATCTTTATGAGATTCGTACTTTTCACATCAGTTTATTTACTTAGCATTTTTTTATCTGCTTCTCTACTATAAACTGCCTGTGATATAATTCTTTGTTTATTATAAACTGCCTGAGTACAAATACATGCCTGTGATGTCATTCATATTTTTTTACTATCATTTATCATGTTTATTTTCTTGTGTTTCTTCACTGTTTGTTATTTATGCATTAATTGCGGGAGAGTTTTTTCTCTTTTGCAATTATTTTGCTAAGTGACAACGGGGAAGAAATATAAAGATCTAACATTCTTTTCAAAAAATGTAGGACATGAACAATTTTTGATTTTATTTCAAGTTTAAATGTTATATCATTCATAGTTTGTCAATTATCAAAATAGGGGAGATTGTTGGCCCATTGGTCATATGGTCAACCTGATTTTAATAATTGATCAAACTCTATCTCGATATGTGAAGCTAGTCAAGATGTATCGGACTCTTGGACATGAACAAAAATAGCTTTCTACACAGTTCAAGACCGAAGCTATAGTGTCTGTTCGAGTCTGTATTTCCTTTGAGCAATGTATTTTTCAATTTTATTGAGTCTAGGAATACGTTGTACACCGAGTCGTACTGGCAAATAGGCTATTCCAAAATGTTTTCAAAATACTTTTAAAATATCCTTTATTTTGAAAAACATTCTTTTAAATAAAAGTTTTAAAAAGGTTTTCAAAAATTATCAAAAACTATATTTTTAAAACCTGACCTAACCCTGACAGAACTCGGCCAGAGTTTGGCCAGAGTTCGGTTGGTGGCCGTTTGATTTTTGAAATCTTCTGAACTTGGTCCTCCTGCAGTTGCGGATTTGACCGAGATTTTCTCATCGAGTTTTGCCCGAATTCTGCCCGAATTTTGCCAGAATTCTGTCTTTGGAATTCCTATAAATAGAGATGGATTTCGATCATTTCAACTCACTTATTCACTTTCAATCTTCTCTCTATCTAAAGCTTTCAGTCTTCCAAAGAGTTTTCTTAAGCTTTAAATTTCAGATCCCAAGCCAATTACAATCCTCTAGTCGATTTGCCAGTGCGGTACGGTCTAGAAGTTTCTGAGAGATTGTAATCAGAAGGCTTGATTGAAGAATACCTCTTCATATTTGAAGTTGGACGAGTTCTTCGTATCAAAGCTCGCGTTGTAGAAGTTGCAAGGACTTCGTAAGAAAACTTGCAGTTTTGCCAATAGTGGATTCAACTGGTAGCAAGAGTTCTACCGACTGGATTAGTCCTCAACAGAGGGAAACTATTATACATCGCTGTCTTTGCATTTACATTCTTATCGCTGCCTTTACTTTACTTAGTTATGATTATTATTCTGTGATCTTGCTGCTAATATTTTTTTAATTAGTAATATTCTGCTGCCTACTCTATTCACCCCCCCTCTAAAGTATTGTGCTTTACGATTTCGTTCCTACAATTGGTATCAGAGCGGGTGTTACAGGTAAAGCAAGGTAATATTGTAATTATTTATTCATTTAATTAATTGTTATATAGATCACAGCACAACACATGGCAACTGTGAAATTCACAAGTGAAGGCCAGGCCACAAACAGACCTCCACTGTTTGATGGTACGAACTATATCAATTGGAAAACACGGATGAGTTTCTTCTTGAAATTTCTTGACTTTGATTTATGGTCTATTGTTATTGATGGCTATAAAAGGCCACATCGTATAAATGTTGATGGAGTTTTAGTTGAAAAACCCCATAGCAGATATACAGAGAAGGAAAAGAAAAAGGCCAGTCTTGACGCACGTGCTATTAATGCTCTATTTTGTGCTTTAGACAGAACTGAATTTAACAGGGTGTCTATCTGTACAACGGCTAATGAAGTGTGGAAGCTACTTAAAGTCACACATGAAGGCACGACTCAAGTCAAAGAATCAAAAGTCAACAGACTTACTCAAGAGTATGAGGTGTTCAAGATGAAGCCCAACGAAACAGTTACTCAAATGTTCGAAAGATTCCTGGATATTGTAAATCCTTTGTCCTCCCTAGGCAAAGAATACAGTAACCATGAAAAGATTCGCAAACTCCTGCGAGCACTTACCAAGAACTGGATTTCAAAGGCTACTGCAATCATTGAAGGGAACGACCTCACAACCATGTCCCTCGAAGTACTCATGGGTAAGCTACTCACTCATGAACTGGAGCTACAAGATTTTGAAGAGCCTGCACCAAAGGAGAAGACGATCGCTTTCAAGGCTCAGCACAGAAAAGCTGCTGAAGGTGACTCAGACAGCAGTGAATCTGATGCTGAAGATCAAGCACTCCTGGCAAGGAAATTCAAGAGATTCATGAGATATGAGAAGAGAGCCAAAGAAAACAACAGCAACGACTGGTATCAAGATGATGCTGTCTGCTATGGCTACAAGAAGAAGGGACACATGAAGAAAGATTGTCCTACAAACTCATCATCAAGCAAGAAGAGCAACAGGTATGAAAAAGGGAACCTGAAGAGATCAATATCTCTGAAATACGCCAATACCAGCATATGGCATGAAAGTGAAGCCAGCGACTCAGAAGACGAACAATCAGAAGACGCTGCAAACGTATGCTTTATGGCATCCGATCAGGTACCTACTGAACCTGTAGTTGATACATATGATGACTTTACCTTTGAGCAACTAGGAGATGCCTTCAGTGAACTGATGACTGATTACAGGAAACTGCGTAGCAAATATCAGACCTCTAAGAAGGTACTTAAAGAGTACAAAGGAGAAATAGGAAGACTTACCGACCAACTAGCTGAGGTTAGAAATAATGTTAGTAAGTTTGGTGAGCTTTCCTCTATCAAGCTCTTATTACACGAGACTACCAAGTCATCTGAAGAGAAAGACAAAGTTATTGACCAACTCAAAGAAGAACTTTCTATAGAGAAGAAAAGTCTGCAAAGTGCACAAATCGGAATGGAAACACTCACTTCTGATTATACTAAGTTGTATGACACTTCCAAAAGATTGGAAATTATGTTAGGAAAACAGCCTGAGACTGTTGCTTCCTTCCCTAACACGTGTCACTTACCGAAAAATCGGAACATTCCCAAGCCAAACACTGTCAGACCTAACCCTATCAAACCTTTACCCCAAAAGGTTAAGCCCAAACAGGATTATAGGTATGCTTTCTTCTATACTAGAAAACCTAAACCTACCAACCATGCACACCACTCAGCTTTCAACACTCGACATACAAAATGTCATTATTGTGGCCTCATTGGTCAAATTTTATCTGCATGTAGAATCAAAAAGCTTGTTGATTTAAATATTTATGCTTGGATACCAAAGGCTAACATTTCAGGACCCTACAAGAAATGGGTACCAAAAGTTTCATCTGCAAACTATGTTGTAGGTGGAACACCTTTCACATGCTAGAAGCAAATGGATCCTCGACAGCGGTTGCTCACGGCATATGACCGGTGACGCTACACTATTTGCAACACTGTCGAAGAAAAAAAAGAAAGGCTATGTCTCCTTCGGTAATAACTTTAAAGGGTATATTATTGGTATCGGTGATGTTGGTAAGTCTTCCTATCCTGTTATTAAAGATGTCTGTCTGGTTACCGAGTTGAAACATAATCTACTCAGCATAAGTCATTTGGCTGATCATGGTTATGGCATCAACTTTGGCAAAGACAAATGTATTATAGTTGATAGCTGAACTGGTAGTACTATCTTTGAAGGTATCAGGGAAGACAACATATATGTTTTCTATTTGTTGGAAGAAACTAATATTTCAGGTAGATGCTTAATGGCTAAAAACGATAAGAGTCATCTATGGCATATGAGACTCGATCACGCAAATATGGACACAATATCAAGATTATCCACAAAGAAGCTAGTACGCGGTTTACCGGACATTACATTCAAGAAGGATTCGGTATACAGCCAATATAAAAAGAACAAAGCTACCAGATCCACATTCAAGTCAGTAAACGCAGTATGTACTACTAGACCTCTATAATCGCTTCATATGGACTTATTTGGTCCTAGCAGAGTTGCTAGCCTCGGAGGTAAGCTTTATGCTTTCGTAATTGTAGATGATTTCTCTAGATACACGTGGGTATACTTTTTAACACGCAAGAATGATGCATTATCCGAATTTGTCGCCTTTTGCAAGAAAGTACAGAATGAAAAAGGTTACATGATCACTCGTATTAGAAGCGATCATGGTGACGAATTTGAGAATGCAGAGTTTGAGCATTTTTGTGACACACACGGTTTTGTACACGAGTTCTCCTGCCCTAGGACTCCACAACAAAATGGAGTTGTAGAACGTAAGAACAGAACTCTATCCGAAATGGCCAGAGTAATGTTAAACCAGTTTAGTTTACCCAAATATTTCTAGGCTGAAGCTGTCAATACAGCTTGTTTTGTTCTCAATAGAGTTCTAATTCGACCTAAATCGAAGAAGACTCCATTTAAGTTATGGTTTGATAGAATTCCATCTGTTTCATATTTTTGAATATTTAGCTGTAAATGCTTTATTCTTAATACAAAAGACAATTTGGGAAAGTTTGATAAAAAGGCCGATGAAGGTATATTTTTAGGTTATGTGGCCAAGAGCAAAGGATACATAGTCTTCAACAAATGAACCATGATCATCGAAGAATCAATCAATGTCACTTTTGATGAACTAAATCAAATGACTATCGATGACAATGACGAAGATCCAACTATACTAAGCTCAACAACAGCTGACTCTCAACCAAGCTCAACACTAGCTGATCCTCCTAGAGAAGATCCAGGAACCAGCTACCTTCAGAGTCTGCCAAAATGATTAAAATTTACGGCTGATCATCCAAAGGATTTGGTAATTAGTGACATTACCAAAGGTGTAAGTACTCGTACATCCAGTAGAGATATTGTTTCTAGTGTTGCTTTTATTTCACAGCTAGAACCCAAAACTATTAATGAAGCATGTAGTGATAATTTTTGGATAGATGATATGCAAGAGGAATTAAACCCAATTTGAACGGAATCAATTTGGGAACTTGTTCCCAAGCCTATTGATCATCCGATCATTAGTACCCGTTGGGTATTCCGAAATAAACTAAATGAGAATGGTTTAGTGACTCGTAATAAGGCTCGACTCGTAGCTCAAGGATACAATCAGGAAGAAGGTATCGACTACGATGAGACTTATGCCCCAGTTGCGAGATTAGAATCCATTCGCATGTTATGTGTATTTGTATATTTTTATAATTTCAAATTATTTCAAATGGATGTCAAGAGTGCATTTTTAAATGGTTTTATAAAAGAAGAAGTTTTTGTAGCACAACCTCCAGGTTTCACAGATTTTTAAAATCCTGATCATGTTTTCAAGTTGAAGAAAGCTTTGTACGATTTGAAACAAGTCCCTCGTTCTTGGTATGATTGTCTAAGCTCTTTTCTACTTGATAACGGTTTTTCAAAAGGCAAGGTTGATACTACACTTTTTATTAAGTCCTTTAATGGTAAGCTTCTTTTAATACAAGTCTATGTAGATGATATCGTATTTGGATCCACTGATGAATCTCTGTGTCAAGAATTTTCTAAGTGTATGCAGAATGAGTTTGAGATAAGAATGATGGGAGAGCTGAAATTCTTTCTCGGACTGCAAATCAAACAAACTAACAATGGAACGTTCTTAAATCAAGCGAAGTACACAAAAGATTTGCTAAAGAAGTTCGATCTGGACAATGTCAAACCTATTGGCACTCCGATGGCAACTTCAACAAAGCTTGATATTGATGAACAAGGCATGCCGATCAACACATGTAAGTATCGAGGTATGATCGGTAGTTTACTTTATTTAACTACTAGTCGTCCAGATATTATGTTTAGTGTTTGCCTGTGTGCACGTTTTCAAGCTAATCCAAAGGAATCACATCTGTGCGCAGTTAAGCGTATCTTTCGATACCTTAAGGGCACTTCTTTGGTTGGCTTGTGGTATCCCAAAACTAAGTCCTTTGACCTTACTGGTTATTCGGATGCAGATTTTACTGGATGTAAAGTTGATAGAAAAAGTACCAGTGGCACATGTCATTTCTTAGGCAAGGCTTTAGTCTCATGGTTTAGTAAAAAGCAAAATTCTGTAGCCCTATCAACAACAGAGGCTAAGTATATCGCCGCAGGACGTTGTTGTGCTTAGATTTTGTGGATGAAACAAACCTTGGAATACTATAATTTATTTTATACACACATTTTCATTTTTTGTGATAACACGAGCACTATCAATTTGACTAAGAATCCTGTATGTCATTCTCGTACTAAAAATATCGAGATTCGACATCATTTTCTCAAAGATCATCATCAAAATGGAGATATTGACCTTGTATACATAGATACTAAGAATCAATTAGCTGACATTTTCACAAAACCTCTAGCAGAAGATCGTTTCAATTATTTACGTCAAGAATTAGGAATTTTGGACGTCAATAATGTTAATTGATTTTATTTTATGATTTTATTTCAATATACAAAAACTGTGTTAGAGACAAGCCAATAAAGAGTCTGTTCTGTCACCACAACTACGGTTGAAGCGAAGCAGTACTTAAGAGTTCCCCGGTGGACCTCCGCCAGCTGGGACAGTACTCCTACAGCTAATCTGAAACAGTCGTTGTGTAATGATATTTAATCTGTAAAATAATATTAATTATGTTAGTTGAAGGTTGAAATTACTAATCTTTGAATTAAATATTTGAAATGAGCCAATGAAAAAAAAAGTGTTCCAAACCAAACCCAGGCGAATTCGGCCAGACTTCGGACCGAATTCGGCCCGAGTTCGGTTAAGGGTGTCAGGTTATATAACCAGAACCCGAGAGCCTTTCTTCCTCATTGCTTCCAAACCACATCAAACAGAACCAGCAGTCACGCGAGGAGAACCCCAAACCCTAGTTCTTCATCACTCCCTCTCTTCCAATCCAAGTGGTAAAATCAATCCAAACTTTGGATTCGTGCGGAGTTCTTCATTCTCTACAACATACTCCAATCTCGGGAGGTATAACTCCTTGTTTTCTCTCTGTTCAATTTCGTGATATTTCTTTTTATTTGCACAAATGGCACCTAAGGGATTCAACCCCTTTAAGAGAAAGAAGACAACCAACCCAAGTGAGGAAGGTTCATCTTCGGATCCATCCACTAATTCCCTATTTTCGCCAGTCCAATCTAGCGACGGTGCGTTCGACGGGTTTTACTTTCAAACCCTAGACCAAGCCTTACTGTGGTATGGAGACTTCTCCGTGAGATCCATATGCACAGGCGCACCCATCAAGTAGACTGTATTTCCTGATCATCGCCATTTCTTTGAGGCATTAGGGTTACAGCATTTTGTTAAACTCTGTTTCCCCGTAGCAACTAATACCATTAGACTGTTTTACTGTAATATCATATTAAACACTTTTGATGTAAGCACACGTGTTGGAGGATTAGATATCAATTTCAATGATGTTCTCTTAGCGGAGATCCTTGGTATTCCCAACGAAGGTGAACCGCTTGTTGACATCACTGAGTTTGATTTCCCCGAAGGAACGACACTTACCAGTTTCAAAGCTGAACTTTATGCACCTGATAGAGTTCGCTCTGGAAAGTTCAAGGCAAACAACTTGAACTTGTTTAATTATGAATTGTACCGTATCATTTATTCCTCTCTCCTTCCGAAGTCTACTTCGAAGGATGATGTCACGTCTCTTGAATTATCTGCTATGTATCACATTCTTAAGGGGATTCCACTTTCTGCCCCTAAGACCATTATTCAGATGATGGGACGTTGTCGTACAATAGATAGAAATCTCTCTTATGCGACGATTCTCCCACGCATCTTCCAGCATTTCGATATTGACTTATCTACTTGTGCTCAAGACCCTGAGCCCAAGGTTCCCAAGTTATCTCATCGCAGTATGACTGCATCTGCTCCTACTACTGCTCTTGCTACTTCTCCACCTCCTCAACCTCCTCAGCAGTATGCTATGACTTTTGAGGGCATATACCAACACCTTTCAGATTTTTACGTCTCTATGACGAACATGGCTCGCGAACGTGAGTTCCGTGACGTCACCCGTTATCAGGCGATTGCAAATTCATTAGCTGATCTTCGTTTCGCCCAAACTGGACATTCAGCCGATTCTATACCTAGAGATCCAGTTTTTTTGGTTACCGCTGTGAGGATGAGGCTGTTCATGCCTACTTCCAGCCCGGTAACGCATATGATTGGTACCGTTCTGACCGTGCTCCTCCTCGTGATTATGTCGGTGAGTTTTACACTGGCGCTCCTCCTCACCCTTCTGGCACGGGTACCTCTGGAGTTGGTCCTTCTGGACATGCTGGTCATCATACTGATGATAATGATGATGATGAGGAGTTGTGATATGTTAGTTGATATGAGACTTAGACATTATCTCCTGTATACTTGGAAATGCTCCGACATTCCAAGTTTTTCTATTTTCAGACTTTATTATCAGTATTTTTTTGAGGACTTGTACTGGATTTGTTTTATTTGATGTCATCTGAACATCTTTATCTTCATCTTTATGAGATTCGTACTTTTTACATCAGTTTATTTACTTAGCATTTCTTTATCTGTTTTTCTACTATAAACTGCCTGTGATATAATTTTTTGTTTATTATAAACTGCCTGAGTACAAATACATGCCTGTGATGTCATTCATATTTTTTTACTATCATCTATCATGTTTATTTTCTTGTGTTTCTTCGCTGTTTGTTATTTATGCATTGATTGCGGGGGAGTTTTTCCTCTTTTGTAATTATTTTGCTAAGTGACAACGGGGGAGAAAAATAAAGATCTAACATTCTTTTCAGAAAATGCAGGACATGAACAATTTTTGATTTTATTTCAAGTTTAAATGTTATATCATTCATAGTTTGTCAATTATCAAAATGGGGGAGATTGTTGGCCCATTGGTCATATGGTCAACCTGATTTTAATAATTGATCAAACTCTATCTCGATATGTGAAGCTAGTCAGGATGTATCGGACTCTTGGACATAAACAAGAACAACTATCTACACAGTTCAAGACCGAAGCTATATTTGCCTGTTCGAGTCTGTATTTCCTTTGAGCAATGTATTTTTCCATTTTATTGAGTCTAGGAATACGTTGTACACCGAGTCGTACTGGCAAATAGGCTATTCCAAAATATTTTCAAAATAATTTTAAAATATCCTTTGTTTTGAAAAACATTATTTTAAACAAAAGTTTTAAAAAGGTTTTCAAAAAGGTTTTCAAAAATCATCAAAAACTATATTTTTAAAACCTGACCTAACCCTGACATAACTCGGCCAGAGTTCGGCCAGAGTTCGATTGGTGGCCGTTTGATTTTTGAAATCTTCTGAACTTGGTCCTCCTGCAGTTGCGGATTTGACCGAGATTTTCTCATCGAGTTCTGCCCGAATTCTGCCCGAATTCTGCCAGAATTCTGTCTTTGAAATTCCTATAAATAGAGAAGGATTTCGATCATTTCAACTCACTCTTTCACTTTCAATCTTCTCTCTATCTAAAGCTTTCAGTCTTCCAAAGAGTTTTCTTGAGCTTTAAATTTCAGATCCCAAGCCAATTACAATCCTCTAGTCGATTTGCCAGTGCGGTACGGTCTAGAAGTTTCTGAGAAATTGTAATCAGAAGGCTTGATTGAAGAATACCTCTTCACATTTGAAGTTGGACGAGTTCTTCGTATCAAAGCTCGCGTTGCAGAAGTTGCAAGGACTTCGTAAAAAAACATGCGGTTTTGCCAATAGTGGATTCAACTGGTAGCAAGAGTTCTACCGACTGGATTAGTCCTCAATAGAGGAAAACCAGTATACATCGCTGTCTTTGCGTTTGCATTCTTATCTCTGCCTTTACTTTTGTAACACCCACATTTATGAAATTAGGATAATTTTGAAGTTTTGTATTTATAATCATTTATTAAGGATAATTTATGCATGTTATGATTTTAGATAATTTTTGGCTAGTGTAAAACCATTTAATTTGTTGATTTGTGAATTGGGGGTTAAACTAGGGAAACCCTAGTTATTCCTTAACCTAGAAGTTTACCATGACCATGTGAGCCAAGCCATAGGCTTAGAACATCAAATTAGTGATTTTAGCCTAAAAGGGTATTTTGGTAATTTACTAGATTTTATTTGGAATTATGTGTTTTTAATATTATTTAATTATTGTTAGTACCATGATTAGTCCCTAACCTAGTTTACCCTAATCTAGAGGTTAGATACTAACCTAGAAGCTTGAGGATAGATATTTAGTCATTGGTTAAAGTAGTGTAAATATCTAGATATTTACATAATAGATCTTTTCCTTAAAACCCTCAAAAAAATCTCAACTTTGGCACCAAAGTCCTTGCCTTCACCATGAAGGAAGGCCAAGGACACCCCCTCCCCTTGCCATGGCTGGCCAAGGGCACCCCCTACATTACCCCCTTCCTATATAACCCCATCACATTCATTCATGATCAATTTACATGAATTTAAAACCTAGAAAATTCCTTTTTCATCAAACCTTCATAACTTCCTCAAATTTGAACCAAATCACTCCTAGTCTTTTGCATTGGGTTCCTACAACCTAGAGGGTGCTAAGAGAGGCTAGCAAGCTGGATACAAGGACTTGGACACCAACAAGTGAAGAGGACACACCACCCCTCCTTTTCTTGAAAAACTTGAGTTTTCACTCAATAGGTAAATACCCATAAACTTAGTTAACATTCTATTTTTTTCTTCATAAATTCATGCATATAGGTATACCCTAGCTGTGGGACAAGTTTGGTGAAATCTAGGGTTGGTTTGGTGTCCGTATCGGACACGTATCCTAGGAAGAAAAACCATGTTTGATGAAATGCCCTAAAGGTTTTGATTTTGTTAAAATATAGAACTAATTACATATTCACGTAGCCCTAGACTTGTTGTTTACATCTACACTTGACTGAGCACGACACTGTGTCGATTTTATGTCAAAAATTGACACGGACACACTGTGACAGTGCACGCACAACGCCCTACTACAACACTGTTCGTGCACACTGCACAGGGCACTTCGACACGCCAAAATTGGTGTGGACACGGGAGCAGTGTCTGTGTACACTTTCCCAAAATTTCACGACACCTCGTGTCGTATCGAGGGTACGAGGACACGTGCACTGGTCGTGCACTGGCAGTGCACGCACGTACGGAGCCTACTTCGTGCGCGTCGTATCGCGCAGACACGACACTTGGACACCTCGTGTTTGTACGAGTGTGTATCCCAACATGTAGGCTATACGTGGACATGACCACGAGGTCCCACGTGGCTCGTGTCCTGTCCACAAGACACTTGCATCGCTGCACGACGCTGCGCATAACAGCGTGTATCAGTCGAGTTTTCTCGACTGATACGGTGTTCGTATCGTATCCTGAGGACACGTGGACACTGTGCAGGCTACCCTACCCCTAGATTATCCCTAAGCGAACCTAGGGACACGAGCACGAGACTCCTAGACACGCGTGTCGTGTCCTAAAGCTAGGTGCACGCGTGCACGACGCGGTGATAATTCACTGTGTCAGTGTTTACCCATTTCGGGTTTGAGAGTGGTTGACACTTCGAATCGTGTCATGGTATCGTGTCAAACACTTAGGACACTAGAGGACACCTAGGGGTAGTGTTACCAACCTTGGGTTTCGAGCCTTAGCTCGGTTTGGGTCGGGTATTGGGTTTACCTACTTTCCTATGAATAGTGATTCCTGGGTTCTTCAATTTGGTACTTCTGAGTTTCAAAATAAATTTCTAACTAAAATTGTGTAATACATATGCGTATTTCTGTGTGTATCTATATTGTATATATATGTATATATGTATATGTGTGTTTAGGTGTGTGTCTTAGGGTGTATACATGGGTATATACGTGTGTATATACATAGGTATATATATGTATTTGTGTGTGGGTGTGTGTTTGATTTCTGGGTTCCAGAAATCTGGGAACACCCCCCCTCTCACTGTTAAACACACACACACACATCATGCCCCCTTGTATCAGTATCACTCTCTCTCTCTCTAATTCACTCTCTCATTATTTTCCTCTCTCACTATCTATATATGTTATTATATATATATGTGTCATTATATATATATATGTGTGTGTGATTTTGAATTATATATAGTGTATACATATATTGATATATATATATGTAGTAAATAGACTTGCGTATATCTATATATATAGCTATGTATATATATGTGACTTTCTAGATATAGGTTTATATGGAAACCTATATGAAATTAGCCTATGGTCTAAGTTACTAGCCTATGGCCATTAGGGGCTAACCCTAATTGACCTAATGACCCATGACCTAACTAGTTGACCCTTGTTTGACTAGAGTTGACCAAAGTCAACCTTAGGTCAAACTTGACCTAGTTGACCTAGATTGAACTTGAATTAACCTAGAATGACTAGTTTGACTAAACCCTAACTAGTCTAACCATGTTTGACCTAACTTTGACTAGTTTAACCTAGTTGACTTTTAGAGTTGACCAGAGTTGACCAAGAGTTGACTTTTGACCAGATTGACCTAGAATCATGTAGTATGTATAGTAAACTTTATTTTTACTATTTAGAATACATTGTGACTTGTGTTTCTCTGATCAGGAGCCAGACACCTCTCCTCAGACAGCATATTCTCTACAGACATTCATACATCAGGCGACTACATTCTCTGACCGTTTCATACTTGTTCAGGCTTTACTTTCTCGCTCTAGATTACTTTACTTGATGCTGTCACGTTGGTAACATGGATTGGTACTATATAGATCTTTACATGAGATGTTATCCCCCTCGGGAGCATCGGGTACTTCATGTTACATGTGTTTCACTGTCATCATGTACTCCTATGCTTCCATCATGCATGTGCACTCATGTGATCATGTACTCTCATGATTCACTGAGCCCTCATGTATAACTTCACGTATACTCATTTATGAGCCTCATGTGAAGTAATGTATAATAACGTAACTTGTCTAGATCCTTGTGTATTGATTAGGGAAACGGAGGAGTAGAAGTAGGCATGTGAATAATTCCAAAGTAGTGTAATCATGTATAAACTCAGTAGTGTAATCATGTATAAATTCTAGCTATTCACATGCCTATCTTGTACTCTACATCACTAGCCACTTACAGTTCTCTATATACAGTAGATATTTCCTTTACAGCTATTTCTTTTACAACGTATATTTCCTTCAGCACTTCCTGTATTTTACTCTATTGCTTGTATCGTATTTCCTAACCTGATATGAACTGTGTGAGATGTATTGTGCTCGTTCCTGTCCTAACTGGACCTGTTAAAAATATTACAGAGGACGAGGATGAGGCATGGGTGACTACGTATTATGGAGCAGGACTAGATGACACTTGTGTTGAGGACCCTCAGCAGGATCCACCTGCAGCTGAGGATGTTGCCCCAGTAGTCTAGGCTAGTTTAGCTAGACAGTCATTTTCTACATTATTATTTTGTCTCACATTCTGAGTTGTATTTTGAGATGTTGAGATGTATAGACCCTTAGACTTATTTGTATTTTGGGTTGACATTCTGGATGTTATGTATCCTAGACACTTAGACTTATTTCATCTATGCTACTGTTCCCTTTGAGTTACTATCTATCTATCTATCTGTCTTTCATTCTTCTACGTTAGATGTAATTGAGACTGTATATTGTTATGTCACCTCCATTCGGAGAGTATAAACTGTACAGGTACCGTTATATTGTTAGATGATTGACCTAGGACAGCGTTCTATTGCCGACACTGCGGCGTAGGCTGGACATACCCACATCTCGTGCCCTTACTCTAGGGTACGGGTCGTGACACGTTTTTAGTGGTGGCCCATGCAGGTCCCGTTTATGTGGCGGTATTCGAACTAGAGTATCGCCACAGCCTGCAGTAGGAAATAGGATGTAGTTTCGAGGTACTCAATCACATTAGGAAAAACTCTTATCTAACTCCATGTTATCTAAATTCTTGCTGATATTGTCTTTCTTTTGAAAATAAACTGTCCCCTTTGACTATATCGTTTCTTCTCCGTATTGATTTTTTTTGTTGATCTATCTTCAGGATGGTGGAGACACGATCGCAGCGTCTCGGTCCAGGTGACACCACCGAGAGGTCTGCCACCTCTCGTCCAGCTCACCAGGACCTGGGGACCACAGCTCCCCTTACTCTAGCTCATGTGGGAGATTCTGCCACATTTGGGGGTGCACCTCTATCTATTCGGGGGACCATCCCAGCTACCCCAGACATGCCTCCCCCGCAGTTTCGTCAGCCACAGTTTCAGCAGCACCAGCCGCAGTTCCAGCCGCCGATGCCATCTGGATTAGTGGATGCTGTACAGATGTTTGCATACTTCCAGCATTTCCTAGAGACGCAGCAGGCCCAGCAGCAGCGTCAGACGATGGATTTTACCAGGGGCATAGATGAGGTCCATCAGCTGGCTAGAGCGACGGTGGAGAGGTTGGCTGTCCAGCCACAGGGAGGATCGGGACAGCCGCGACAGCAGAGGATTCCGGGCATTCAGGAGTTCAAGAAGATGAACCCCAGGGACTTCTTGGGGACAGAGGGGATTCTTTATGCTGATGACTGGATTGAGCACATTGAGGAGATTTTTCGACTGGCGGAGATACCAGCCGGACTCCAGATAGAGGCAGCAGCCAGCCAGATGCGGGATCTTGCCCGTACCTGGTATCACACGGACCCGAGAGTAAGCACTCCAGGGCAGACATGGGGAGCTTTCAAGGAGCTCTTCAAGGGGAAGTTTTTCCCGGATCAGGCAGTCGGTGCCTTGGAGACCCAGTTCGAGAACCTGGTTCAGGGGAACCAGACTGTAGAGGAGTATTCCGGTAAGTTTTGCCGGTTGAGCAGATTTGTGGAGGGCCTTAGCGAACAGCAAAGGCGAGGAGGTTCAGGAAGGGCTTGGTCAAGGAGGTCAAATCCTTGACCAAGAGTGACAGGAATGCTACTTTTGAGAAGATTCTGGCAGGAGCGATGGCGGCTGAGGATGATCTTGAGCTGAACCTCAAGAGGGGTCGCGACACTCAGGGAGCTGGCAGCAGTGGAGGACAGGCCAAGAGGCCTCATTTTCAGCACCAGCAGCAGAGGCCATTCCAGCAGCAGAGGCCGTTCCAGCAGGTACAGCAGCAGCCGAGGCACCAGCAGCAGGCACCCAGACAGCAGGTCGTCAGTTGCACTTTCTGCAAGAAGCAGGGTCATGGATGGAATAACTGTAGAAAGAGGCTTGGCAGGTATCTACTATGTGGTTCCGGAGACCGCCAGCTGAGGGAGTGTCCCATGTCTTCGGGACGACCAGTTCAGGAAGGCGAAGCCAAGGCTCCGACAGGGCAGTAGAAGGGACCTTTGCCGACTCAGCAGCAGAGGTTCACCCAGCACCAGCATCAGGCCAAGGGTGGACAGCTAGGGCGAGCTTACGCCATGGCAGCAGAGGATGCTAAGGTTACTAGAGAGCTGATAGCAGGTTCTATTTTTTTGACTCTATTCCAGCTTTTGCATTGTTCGATTCTGGGGCTTCCCATAGCTTTGTATCAGTATCTTTTGCGATTAGACATCATATTATATCTGAATCGTTGCCTAGGACTTGCAAGATCACGACTGGGGGTGGAATTATCCTCGTTTGTGATGTTTGTAAGGGACGGAGAGTAGTTTTAGGAGGCCGAGAGTTAGATGTGTGTTTGTTCGTGATGCCACTACCGAACTACGATATTGTACTCGGTTTGGATTGCTTGAGCAGGCACCATGCTAGCATAGATTGTCGCGGGGGTAGAGTTCTGTTCAGAGCGCCAGATGAGCCAGAGTTTGTATATTCCCGACGGCAGGCAGAGCAGACTAGCGGATTTTTCTGCGGAGTTTCGATTAAGTTGCAGCCAGTTCCACATTCATTGATAGCTGAGTTCATGGACGTATTTCCAGAGGAATTGCCTGGTCTTCCACCAGACAGAGACGTTTAGTTCTCGATAGACTTGGTTCCAGATGCGGAACCGATTTCTCAGCATATCTATCGATTGAACAACAGCGAGTTGGTGGAATTGAAGAAGCAGGTGGATGAGTTTCAGGACAAGGGCTTCATCCACTCTAGTTCTTCACCTTGGGGTGCACCGGTACTCTTTGTACCACAGAAGGATGGGTCGGTACGGATGTAAATCGATTACAGGGCACTCAACAGTCTGACGATCAAGAACAGATATCCACTGCCGCGGATTGACGATCTCTTCGATCAGTTGAGCGGAGCTTGGGTATTCTCGAAGATCGATCTGAGGTTAGGCTACCACCAGGTAAAGGTGAAGAGGGAGGATATTCCGAAGACGGCGTTCAGGACGCGGTACGGCCAGTTCGAGTTTATGGTGATGTCGTTTGGGTTGACTAAAGCCCCGGCGGTGTTCATGAACTTGATGAACAAGGTATTCCACCAGTACTTAGATAAGTTCATGGTGGTGTTCATCGACGACATCCTGGTGTACTCGAAGACAGAGGAGGAGCATGAGGAGCACTTGAGAGTGGTCCTGGAGACTCTCAGGCAGGAGCAGCTTTACGGCAAGCTCTCGAAGTACGAGTTCTTCCTGGACAGAGTTGACTTCCTGGGTCATGTGGTGACCGGAGATGGGATCTCAGTCGACCCAAAAAAATATCAGCAGTTGAAGCTTGGGCAGCACCGACGTCAGTGGCAGAGATCAGGAGCTTCCTAGGATTGGCAGGCTACTACAGGAGATTCGTCCAAGATTTCTTCTGGGTTGCAGAGCTGTTGTCTACGCTGACTTGGAAGGACGCAGAGTTTGTCTGGTCAGAGGAGTGTCAGGACGCTTTCGATGAGTTAAAGAAGCGGTTGACGACAGCCCCGATTCTGACATTGCCATCAGGATCAGGCGGGTTCACTATCTACAGTGACGCCTCGGGGAAGGGTTTGGGTTGTGTCTTGCAGCAGCATGGGAAGGTGATTGCCTATGCTTCCAGGCAGTTACGTTCCCACGAGAAGAACTACCCTACCCATGATTTGGAGTTGGCGGCAGTTATCTTTGCTCTGAAGCTATGGAAATACTATTTGTATGGAGAGCGCATGGAGATATTTACAGACCACAAGAGCTTGAAATACGTGTTTACGCAGAAGGAGCTCAACATGAGGTAGCGCAGATGGTTGGAGCTGATGAAGGACTTTGATATTCTGCTGAGTATCACCCAGGGAAGGCCAATGAAGTTGCCGATGCTTTGAGCAGATATCCGACAGCTATGTGTTTGACGATGGATCGCCACTTGTTAGTGGACTTGGAGAGCCTTGGGATCGAGGTGATTGTGCCGGGAGTGCAGATGCAGATATGTGGCCTCTAGATTCAGTCGAACTTGATTGATAGGATCAAGTCGGCTCAGTTCGATGACATTTCTCTACGATGCATCAGGGAGCAGGTCAGAGCAGGATTTACGGACGATGAGTTCACTCTTGCAGGAGATGGCACATTGAGGCACGGTTCCAGACTGTGTGTGCCTAGTAGAACTTTCGAGAGCAGGTTATGCAGGAGGCCTACCGTTCTCAGTACTCTATACATCCGGGAGCCAACAAGATGTATAGGGATCTGAAAGAGCATGTATGGTGGAGTGGGATGAAGCGCGAGGTAGCACACTTCGTAGCCAGGTGTTTGATCTGTCAGCAGGTAAAGAAAGAGAGGCAGAGGCCAGAGGGACTGTTAAAGCCATTGCCCATTCCGAAGTGAAAGTGGGAGCACATCACGATGGACTTTGTTTCGGGATTACCGCGTACTCCAGGAGGGAAGGACGCAATTTGGGTCATCGTCGACAGGTTGACCAAATCGGCCCACTTCTTGCCATTCAAAGTGGGTTGTCTACCGAGAAGCTATCGGAGATGTATATGCGACAGATAGTCAGACTTCATGGAGCCCCAGTGAGCATTGTATCGGACCGAGATAGTCATTTTACTTCATATTTCTGTAGGAGCTTGCATATTAGCTTGGGCACTCAGCTCATGTTTAGTACTGCATACCACCCTCAGACAGACAGACAGTCCGAGCGAACTATTCAGACACTGGAGGACATGCTGCAGACTTGTGTCCTGAACTTTGGAGGATCTTGGGAGAGTCACCTGCACTTGGTAGAGTTTGCATACAACAATAGCTTTCAGGCCAGCATTGAGATGTCACCCTTCGAGGTACTGTACGGGTGTAGATGTCGTACACCCTTGTCTTGGCATGATATTGGGGAGCGAGCTTTATTGGGACCTGAGATGGTTGTGGATGCAGCAGAGAAGGTGAAGCTCATCAGAGATCGACTTCGCATGGCGCAGGACAGACATCGGCATTGGGCCGATAGCTACCGCAGACCTTTGGAGTTTGAGGTACAGCTTGGAGATAGGATTAGAATTAGGTTGTCTTGTTTGTGTTTTATTAACCATGTTTGATTATCATAATTAAATTGAGGCCTTATTTGTGAATAGTTTGGAGACCAGGTATTTTTGAGGATATCTCCGACACGTGGCACTATACGTTTTGGTGGAGGTGGGAAGCTTAGCCCGCGTTTCATCGGCCCTTTCGTTATCAGCGGGAGAGTCGGTGACGTGTCTTACAGGCTAGACCTACCACCAGCATTGGAGGGAGTTCACAATGTATTCCACGTGTCACAATTGAGATGGTACGTGGCAGATCCTAGCCATGTACTTGATCATTCCGAGATCGAGGTGGGTCCTACTCTTCGTTATCCAGAACAGCCTGTTGAAATTTTGGATCGACAGGAGAAGGCATTGAGGAACCAGACGATACCACTGGTTCGCGTCGCATGGAGGCATCATTCTCCAGAAGAGTCCTCCTGGGAACGGGAGGATGAGATGCGCGAGCGATACCCTTATCTATTTGTACCTCGAGGTATGATTTTCTATCCTTCTCATCAGTTTCAGTTTTGTCTTTAAATTTCGAAGACGAAATTATTTTAAGGAGGGTAGACTTGTAACACCCACATTTCTGAAATTAGGATAATTTTGAAGTTTTGTATTTATAATCATTTATTAAGGATAATTTATGCATATTATGATTTTAGATAATTTTTGGCTAGTGTAAAACCATTTAATTTGTTGATTTGTGAATTGGGGGTTAAACTAGGGAAACCCTAGTTATTCCTTAACCTAGAAGTTTACCATGACCATGTGAGCCTAGCCATAGGCTTAGAACATCAAATTAGTGATTTTAGCCTAAAAGGGTATTTTGGTAATTTACTAGATTTTATTTGGAATTATGTGTTTTTAATATTATTTAATTATTGTTAGTACCATGATTAGTCCCTAACCTAGTTTACCCTAATCTAGAGGTTAGCTACTAACCTAGAAGCTTGAGGATAGATATTTAATCATTGGTTAAAGTAGTGTAAATATCTAGATATTTACATAATATATCTTTTCCTTAAAACCCTCAAAAGAATCTCAACTTTGGCACCAAAGTCCTTGCCTTCACCATGAAGGAAGGCCAAGGACACCCCCTCCCCTTGCCATGCCGGCCAAGGGAACCCCCCTACATTACCCCTTCCTATATAACCCCATCACATTCATTCATGATCAATTTACATGAATTTAAAACCTAAAAAATTCCTTTTTCATCAAACCTTCATAACTTCCTCAAATTTGAACCAAATCACTCCTAGTCTTTTGCATTGGGTTCCTACAACCTAGAGGGTGCTAAGGGAGGCTAGCAAGTTGGACACAAGGACTTGGACACCAACAAGTGAAGAGGACACACCACCCCTCCTTTTCTTGAAAAACTTGAGTTTTCACTCAATAGGTAAATACCCATAAACTTAGTTAACATTCTGTTTTTTCTTTATAAATTCATGCATATAGGTATACCCTAGCTGTGGGACAAGTTTGGTGAAATCTAGGGTTGGTTTGGTGTCCGTATCGGACACGTATCATAGGAAGAAAAACCATGTTTGATGAAATGCCCCAAAGGTTTTGATTTTGTTAAAATGTAGAACTAATTACATATTTACGTAGCCCTAGACTTGTTGTTTACATCTACACTTGACTGAGCACGACACTGTGTCAATTTCGTGTCAAAAATCGACACGGACACACTGTGACAGTTCATGCACAATGCCCTGCTACCACACTGTTCGTGCACACTGCACAGGGCACTTCGACAAGCCAAAATTGGTGTGGACACGGGGGCAGTGTCTGCGCACACTTCTCTAAAATTTCATGACACCTTGTGTCGTATCGAGGGCACGAGGACACGTGCACTGGTCGTGCACTGACAGTGCACGCATGCACGGAGCCGACTTCGCACGCGTCGTGTCGCGCGGACACGACACTTGGACACCTCGTGTTTGCACGAGTGTATATCCCAACATGTGGGCTACATGTGGACATGGCCACGAGGTCCCACGTGGCTCGTGTCGTGTCCATGAGACACTTGCATCGCTGCACGACGCTGCGCATAGCGGCGTGTATCAGTCGAGTTTTCTCGACTGATACGGTATTCGTACCGTGTCCTGAGGACACGTGGACACTGTGCAGGCTACCCTACCCCTAGACTAACCCTAGACGAACCTAGAGACACGAGCACGAGACTCCTAGACACGCGTGTCGTGTCCTAGAGCTAGGTGCACGTGTGCACGACGCGGTGACAGTTCACTGTGTCAGTGTTTACCCGTTTCGGGTTTGAGAGTGGTTGACAGTTCGAATCGTGTCATGGTGTCGTGTCAGACACTTAGGACACTAGAGGACACCTAGGGCTAGTGTTACCAACCTTGGGTTTCGAGCCTTAGCTCGGTTTGGGTCGGATATTGGGTTTACCTACTTTCCTATGAATAGTGATTCCTGGGTTCTTAAATTTGGTACTTTTGAGTTTCAAAATGAATTTCTAACTATAATTGTGTAATACATATGCGTATTTCTATGTGTATCTATATTGTATATATATGTATATATGTGTATGTGTGTTTAGGTGTGTGTCTTAGGGTGTATACATGGGTATATACGTGTGTATATACATAGGTATATATATATGTATTTGTGTGTGCGTGTGTGTTTGATTTCTGGGTTCCAGAAATCTGGGAACACCCCCCTCTCACTGTTAAACACACACACACACCATGCCCCCTTGTATCAGTATCACACACTCTCTCTCTCTCTAATTCACTCTCTCTAATTATTTTCCTCTCTCACTATCTATATATGTTATATATGTTATTATATATATATCTGTTATTATATATGTGTGTGTGTGATTTTGAATTATATATAGTGTATACATATATTGATATATATATGTAGTAGATAGACTTGTGTATATCTATATATATATGTGACTTTCTAGATATAGCTTTATATGGAAACCTATATGAAATTAGCCTATGGTCTAAGTTACTAGCCTATGGCCATTAGGGGCTAACCCTAATTGGCCTAATGACCCATGACCTAACTAGTTGACCCTTGTTTGACTAGAGTTGACCAAAGTCAACCTTAGGTCAAACTTGACCTAGATTGAACTTGAATTAACCTAGAATGACTAGTTTGACTAAACCCTAACTAGTCTGACCATGTTTGACCTAACTTTGACTAGTTTGACCTAGTTGACTTTTAGAGTTGACCAGAGTTGACCAAGAGTTGACTTTTGACCAGATTGACCTAGAATCATGTAGTATGCATAGAAAACTTCATTTTTACTATTTAGAATACATTGTGACTTGTGTTGCTCTGATCAGGAGCCAGACACCTCTCCTCAGACAGCATATTCTCTACAGACATTCATACATCAGGCGAGTACATTCTCTGACCGTTTTATACTTGTTCATGCTTTACTTTCTCGCTCTAGATTACTTTACTTGATGCTGTCATGTTGGTAACATGGATTGGTACTATATGGATCTTTACATGAGATGTTATCCCCCTCGGAAGCATCGGGTACTTCATGTTACGTGTGTTTCACTGTCATCATGTACTCCTATGCTTCCATCATGTATGTGCACTCATGTGATCATGTACTCTCATGATTCACTGAGCCCTCATGTATAACTTCACGTATACTCATTTATGAGCCTCATGTGAAGTAATGTATAATAACGTAATTTGTCTAGATCCTTGTGTATTGATTGGGGAAACGGGGGAGTAGAAGTAGACATGTGAATAATTCCAAAGTAGTGTAATCATGTATAAACTCAGTAGTGTAATCATGTATAAATTCTAGCCATTCACATGCCTATCTTGTACTCTACATCACTAACCACTTACAGTTCTCTATATACAGTAGATATTTCCTTTACAGCTATTTCTTTTATAACGTATATTTCCTTCAGCACTTCCTGTATTTTATTCTATTGCTTGTATCGTATTTCCTAACCTGATATGAACTGTGTGAGATGTATTGTGCTCGTTCCTGTCCTGACTGGACCTGTTGAAAATATTACAGAGGACGAGGATGAGGCATGGGTGACTACGTATTATGGAACAGGACTAGATGATACTTGTGTTGAGGACCCTCAGCAGGATCCACCTGCAGCTGAGGATGTTGCCCCAGTAGTCTAGGCTAGTTTAGCTAGACAGTCATTTTCTACATTATTATTTTGTCTCACATTCTGAGTTATATTTTGAGATGTTGAGATGTATAGATCCTTAGACTTATTTCTATTTTGGGTTGACATTCTGGATGTTATGTATCCTAGATACTTAGACTTATTTCATCTATGCTACTGTTTCCTTTGAGTTACTATCTATCTATCTATCTGTCTTTCATTCTTCTACCTTAGATGTGATTGAGACTGTATATTGTTATGTCACCTCCATTCGGAGAGTATAAACTGTACAGGTACCTTTATATTGTTAGATGATTGACCTTGGACAGCGTTCTACCGCCGACACTGCGGCGTAGGCTGGACGTACCCACGTCTCGTGCCCTTACTCTAGGGTGCGGGTCGTGACAACTTTACTTAGTTGTGATTATTATTCTGTGATCTTGATGCTAACATTTTTTTAATTAGCAATATTTTGCTGCCTACTCTATTCACCCCCCTCTAGAGTATTGTGCTTTACGATTTTGTTCCTACAGACTAGTCCAGTCTCGAGTATTCTCGCTCGATGTTGAATCCACTATCTCGTGAAATACAAGCTTTGAATATGAAGTACTTGCAGCTCCTTATAACACGTATTTTTTATCCGAAGAGCCCTAGTTCAATTTGTAAGCATTTAATCCGAAGGACTTACCGACTTCTGGAAGTGGATAAAAATTGAGATATTTTTAAGCATTTTGTACAATTCAACCAAACTTCTAGATTGAACCGAAACAGGTATTGGCTTTGCTACGAGCTATAAAGCTTAGATTTGAAAGTGAAAAGCTTTGATAGAACACTTGAATGAATAGAGAAGAGAATAAGAATGAGTGAATAGAATGTAGAATAGGTCATACACAGAACTCAGACACAGTTCGGTAGTCCAACGTCCAAAAATCCAAAGTTTGGAGCATGTTCTTCAGGGTGACTTGTTCCCTCGGAAACTGGCTCAAGTGGGACCGAGTTCGGTTAACCTATTTCCATAATAGGTCATACAAAATTGGCTTTAGGTTTTTACGGGTTTGTGGGCTATTTGGTAAATGGATTGGGTTTAATTAATAGACTGATCAAATAAATGATTGGATAGGCTAATTTTGGTAATAGACTTTTTGTAGCTGAGCCAAGTGTCAATCTCGATCAACCGTACATTTTTACTAAACTCGATAAATTAAAAAATACAAAACAAAGCAGAAAAAAATTATCTCGATTAGTGATGTGATTATCGTTGGCAAAACTCTGACTGGGTACAGTAACAAGGTTGTAGTCGTTCAGTAGCAGTACCGTACATGTATATTATTTGTATATTTCGATCTAGAGTTATTAGTCTGTTATCAAAATCAGGTGTGACCAGATCAATGGGCCAACAATCTTCCCTATTTTGATAATTGACAAACACCATGTTTGATATACCAAATAATTAAAAAAAATTACCTTTGGTACCATATTTACCTCTTCTGTCTAGTATATTGTAACTTTTTCTTCCCCTTTGTAATTTGGTCAAAATATGAGCTTTCCCGTAATTAAAGAGCATATAATAACAAAGAAGAGGAAAATATCCAAATTGTGGCAAATAGCAAAGACAAATAGCAGATGATACGACAATAAAATGTAAAGAAAAGTAGAGTTTAATACATGGTAGTGCCAAAAGGAATGCATAACTGGCATAATCAAACTCCATAACCAGAGTGCATAAAAAGTCTAACACAAAACAAAATAAATTTACAAAGCCATTCAGAAAAGCACTTTTGACATCTATTTGAAACAATTTAAAATCTTGAAACATGTATATGCACAAAGTAGGTGAATGACTTCTAGTCTAATAACAGGAGCATAGGTCTCGTCATAATCAATTATTTTTTCTTGATTATAATCATGAGCAACTAAACGTGATTTGTTGGGAACGACTTATCCATCATCACTTAGTTTATTTCAGAATACCTATTTGGTACCAATTATAGAGTGATCAATAGACTTAAGAATGAGTTCCCAAACTTAACTCCTCTCAAATTGGTTTAATTTCTCCTAAATGGCATAAATCTAAAATTCATCATCAAATGCATCTGCTACTGACTTAGCTTCTATTTGTGAAATAAATGCAACACTTGCAGCTACATCCTTAGGAGAAGAACGAGTACTTACACCTTTTAATACATTACATATTATCAAAGTTTCTGGGTGGTCTGACATCTTCTTTGGCAGACTCTCCAGATAACTGGTTTCTGTGTGAGTAGATGTTTTTCCTGAGTCATCGTCATCACTGTCACTTGGCAATTGATTGTTAAATTCATCAAAAGTAATATTAATCAACTCTTCAACAACCAAGTGAAAATCCTATAGCCTTTACTCTTAGCATCATATCCAAGGAATATTCTTTCATCTACATTAGAGTCGAAATTTTCCAAGTTATTGTTGGTGTTCAAAATAAAACAGCGACATCTAAACACTTTAAAATATAAAATATTGGAAATACGATTAAACTATAGTTCATAGAGAGTCTTTTTCAATATAGGTCAAATTAGACCTATTTAAAATATGACATGCTATATTACAGCTTCAATCCAACAATATTTTGGAATATTATACTTGTTAAGCATAACTATAGCCATTTCGCTGAGAGGTCTATTCTTCTGCTCCACAACATCATTTTATTGGGGAGTCCTAGGACAGAAAACTCACAAAATAACCATTCAAGTCACATAACTTTTTGAAATTCGAATTTTTGAATTCGTCTCCATGATCACTTTGGATGCGAGTAATCATGAAGCCTTTTACGTTATTAACATTTTTAGGGGAAAATTCAAATTCAAAAAGTGCATTATTTTTATTTAATAAAAAAAATCCAGGTGCAACGGAAAAAATCATCAACCATAACAAAAGTATAGAGTTTTTCACCAAGACTGGCGACTTTACTTGGTCCCACAAATCCATATATAACTTATAGCGTTTACGGATTTAAAAGATGACTTAGTTGCTTTGTTTTTCTTGCAGTCAAAACATACAATATCTTTCTTGAATGAACTTTCGGGTAATCCTTTTACCAATTGCTTAGTTGATAGCCTTGATATGGTATACATATTTGCATGTCCTAGTCTCATGTACCATAGTCAGCTTTCATCTTTGTTAGCTACAAGACACTTACTTGCATTGATAGTACTATCTAATAGATAGAGAACATATATATTATCCTCTCTTATACCTTCATAAACTAAATCCCCAGTAGTCATATCACATATAGAGCACTTGTCTTTCACAAAGTTAATGCCATAACCATTATCAACAAGATGACTTATGCTTAGTAGGTTATGTTTCAACTTTGTGACCAAACAAATGTCTATAATGACTGGATAAGGAGGCATACCAACAATATCGTTACCTATTATAGAACCTCTCAGATTATTTTCTAATGAGATATATCCTCTTTTCTTCATCGATAGCGTAGCGAACAAAGATTTTTCACCAGTCATGTGTCGTCAACATCCGCTATTGCGGATCCATTTACTTCTAGCATAAGAGATTTGTCCACCTACAAAACAAGTAGATGTGAACTTTGGTACCCATTTTTTTAAGGGTCCAGAAAGGTTAGTCTTAGGTATCCAGGCATATATGTTCATGTCATCTAGCTTTCTAACTCTACAAAACTTAGAATGTTCCATGTGAACCATAATATGTATAGAAAATTTGAGAGATAGTGCTTGGTGTCATGTTATTAACACAATGCTTGTGTGTCATCCTTGGATACTTGTAAACAAATGCATGATTATGTAAAATATTATACTTACGTGCTTTCTTTGATCGTGTCGTGTTATGTGTATTTTGTGTCATATAGTAGATCTTTGGCTGAGTAACAGGCATCACCTGTTTTTCTAACTTTATCTCTAACTTTTTAGAGAAAGCACATGCCTCATCATACTTACTAAATATAGCATCAATATTTTGTGCATCGATGTTATACTTCTTCTGTAATGTCATATAACTCATTCAGCTTGGCATAGTTATGATCTCTTTTCTCAAAAGTTTTGTGAGCATCATGCAAGCTAAGCTTCGTAGTTGGTATTTCTTCATTCGTGTTACTGGTGGAAGGTGTTTTCCATATATCCTTTAATAGGGATGGAAACCTTTCAACTTCAGTAGTGTATGTAATACCCTATCCTACTCAGTTCAACCAAAGGAATCGAAATGCAACGACATTTAGACTTAGCCATGCAACGGCTTGCTCGAAGTCCAGCTCGGTCGAGACAACTCCTCGCTCAGGTGGGTTGCTTCGGTGAACTTGCTTCTACTTGGCCTTCACACTAATAAACTAGATATTTTTTTAAATGCACAAGCTAGGCTTGATAATAAAATAAGATGAATCCACATAGCTAAGGGAATAATCCCACCTTGGGTCAGATTGAGTTAGAATATGGAAAGGTCCTACGGTCGGCTTAGAAATGTTTCACGATGTGCTTTCAAATTGACACTTTGTCCTTCGTTCCGTGGCTTAGAAGATGGAAAACTTGGTCTATGTTGCCACAAGATTATGAACTTGGCATAGTCATAGGCGTTAGACAATATAAATGCTTGGAAAAGCATGCATGGTCCCACTTCCAAATGCTTGGTAAAGTATTCACTGTCCCACCTTCCAATGCTTGGTATAGCATAATTTTCACACAAGTCTCAATACACATTTCGACGGTACAAGGCTTGGCATATCCTTTATTCGTTCTACAAGTTAAGTTGTATCACATAGTTTATGGCACAGTCATGGAACTGATATGGAACACAGTTAATTCAAGTTGAGTTTGGTAGGAGGGCTATTAAATAGTCATTCCGGAGTTGAGTTAATGATATGGTAACATGAAAATGCTCGCAACCATGGGTCGTCGAGGCAGTCTCTGGCTTTGGGAGTCTCCAACATAGTTCTGAAAAATGTGGTAATACTGAAAGAATAATGATTGTGTAAGACGGTAGTTTGAGTCGAGTCTTGCACGGTCACTGGACAACTTGTGCACAAGATAAAGCTCCCTCGGACGACAACCTTGGGCCTTAGGACCGTTCTGGCCTAAGAGGAAACACGATATAGCCGAGCTGGGGGTACCACTCAGGTTAATCGGGAACTTTCAGTGGGGCTTGCTACTTGCGCTGAAAGGGTCACCGTTTAACAAAGCTATAAGTCTGAGATAGTTTGTTGTACTAGTGACCCTTTCATATAGATGAGTCGTCATAATAGCGAAAATCCATGTGCCTTCCTTTGCTTTGAGTTAAAAGTGTATGCACGGTATAAATAAGTCAAGAAATGTGCACACGGTATGCAACACAAAATTTGAGCGTAAGATTTGGCTATAACAGAAACACATAATTGAGCATAAGAATAATGTTGTGAATTGAGTCATTGATACTAAGTTCACGAGTTTATAACTAAGCCATTTGCAGAGACGAAATGGGAGTTTATGATTTAAGTCATTTCCGGAGACGAAATGGGAGTCTATGATTAAGCCATTTTCGGAGACAAAATAGAGAAAAGGTCGTAGGGCAAGTATGGAGTAAACATACTGTCACGCCCCAGAACCAGAATACTGGAGAGCGGGGGAATGACTCAGCCAGCTACGTATTACGGGTAGATAAATACCGTATAATACGATCAATGCTGTCTAAAAGACGAGGGGGTGCATACTACATGAAAGTCTCACTATGGTCACTTCACATCTATTGTCTCAATCATTCAAACAAGAAACAGTAATAGGGAACATGTAAGATAAAGCAGTAAGGCGTCCCAAACGCTCTGTCAAAATGTTCTTGATATCTGGCTTTACAAAACATAGCCAGATTGATGTAGCAAAAGTATACACAATTGTTATCAGCTGCAGTCTGACTTTAATTACAATTATGTAAAAGTAAGTACAAGACAATCCGACTAACATGTCGGTGCCAAACGGCTAAGTATAAAGTAAGTGACAAAACGAGCGGTGAAGTAAGGAACCCACTCGAGTCCTCCTGCGATCATCCCTCTAGTGTTGACTATCCTGGAGATAGAAGTAAGCTGGATCCTCGGGGACCGGCTCTAAATCTGGCCATGCAAAACCAGAGAGGTTAGACCTCTAATAGCAAGTACCACGAGGAAGCACGACATGAGAACTAAAACCAGTAAGGAAAAATATGACAAATAGATCTCTGCTTGCCACTAGGATTCTCATAACATCACGATACTTCAAACCAACCTCCCAACCAAACAAGGACAGAAATTGGCCCGTCATGTCCTGACATTCTGATCATCCCAGTTAGGTAACAGAGTTGTACAGTACACAACAAGTCAATTTAAACGGCCATTCAACTACTACGGCTTGCTACTGTGTGTTCCAAGTTATCCTGGAATAATGCAATTAGGGATTCCTCAGTTCTTACTATGTGTAAGCAAGGCTAGTCTATCCAGTGAATCATGTGCGCCATGCATGAATTAGACGAGTCCCAGCAGGACGCCCGTCATCAATATATAATATACAATAAATAATATAACCAGATACTGCTCCATGCCCGTGTGGCAGGTTTACAGTATCTGTGGGAACCAGCCGGCCCGTCGGATACTACTCGTCCCAAGGGGGCTGCCATGTAAGAACTCGGGAATCCATTCTCTCCATGCAATTATTATTTTATTTAACTTAATAGTCTCTACGTTGAGTGAAGTACCATGCCGTGGATCATGGTTATTCAGAATGAGTACTTTCGTACGGGGTACGATATGCACAACTCTACAACGATACCAGTGCGGCTAGGTTGTAGGTCTTACATAGCGTAATATAATAATCAAATCTAACCACAAAATAATCATGCCTTGACCATAAAGTATACATGCTTCTTTTGTAGAAAATAAATAAATACATAAATAAATAATTAGATTGAAGCATGCATGTGCCTGTATGTCAATATTTGGGATCAGCCAGTCGATTACAATAGTTCATAACATGAACGTGTCTCATTCATTCATTTCAATAAGACGACTAGCCAGTCTCTTAGTTCCAACTAGGAACGCATGATTAATTTAGTCAAGATAACCATTATTATCAATGGTGACAAGGCATGAAAGTCAATTAGTATTAAATGGGGTCGAGTCTATAACTCTCAAGGTTTAATTCCAGTCAATCGGGGTATCTATGCTCAATTCACGACACATGGTACATCCCACGTAACAATCCATATTTAACAGAAATATTAACATATCATGATTATATCAAGTCTCATGCCAAAAGGCGTAAGGATATAAAATGGACGTTAAATATCTAATAAAATATCAATATACAGGGCTATAGAAGATCCAGGGTAAGCAGGCTACGCTCATGTCAGCCTACGCTCAAGTCAGGCTACGCTCAAGTCAAGCTAGCGTATGGACTCCATACGACTCCTAGTCACCCAAGTGAGCGTATGCAAGTCATACGCGCCCAAAAGGTAGCGTATGAACTCCATACGACTCCTGACCATTCAAGTCAGCGTATGCAAGTCAAACGCTCCCAAAAGGTAGCGTATGAACTCCATACGACTCCTGACCATTCAAGTCAGCGTATGCAAGTCATACGCTCCCAAAAGGTAGCGTATGAACTCCATACGACTCCGACCATTCAAGTCAGCGTATGCAAGTCATACGCTCCCAAAAGGTAGCGTATGAACTCCATACAATATACGCTTCCAAAAGGTAGCGTATGCAAGATACACGCTTCCTAAAAAGGCAGCGTATGGACTCCATACTGCGCTGCGCTAAAGAGCGCGCACAGCTCAGTGACGCAAGCTAAAAAGCTAGCGTACACTGCTCACTATCTTCTCCAAACAGCAAGAACTCCATGGTTGCACCCCAAAGCTTCAAAAGTCCATAACTTGGTCAAAACAAGTCCAAATCCAACTTTCCAAAGGTCAAAATTGGGTAGAATAAACTTCTCTACAACATGAAACCATCAAAATTTGCAAACAAAGAAGTTTGATAGATCAAGACCACCAAAATCCGAAAATACTAATTTCTAGATCTACAAAAATTAAGACTTCGAAATGAGAAATGCCAAGTTCTAAACTCTCTTAGGATCACGAGAGGAAGATAAATGAACCATAAAAATATGGGTTCTCATGTGGAGCAAGTTGTACTTGCCTACGGTTTGGTAGGTGGAGAGAGTAATGAAGAAGAAGAAGAGGAGTAATGGTGAGAATGTGAGTTTATGAGGAAAGAGAAAAAGATGGGGGATTTAAATAGAAAAGGGGTGGTAGGTGGGAGTTGGGCCGGGTCCAATGGGTCCAATGGGTCTAATGGGTCCAATGGGTCCAATGGGTCGAGTTGTAGGAGATCCAACCAAAGCCAACCCGAACCCAAATAAGCAAGACTAAGGCAGGGAATAAAAGCAGGAAATAAAGTGCAGGTAATAAAATTGCAGAAATATAATTGCAGGAAATAAATTAACATGAAAATTTAAAGAGCAGATTAATTGATTAACATGAAATTAAAAGAATTTAAATACAGGATAATACATGATAAATATTAAATAAATACATGATAAATACTAAATAAATACACATGAGTTGTACATGTATAAAAATACGCATTCTGGGAACGGGAGTGACATCTCTACCCTCCTTAGAAAAATTCCGTCCTCGGAATTTCAAATCCAAGCAGGAAAGAAACCTCGGGGCTAAACTAATCTAAGTACAAGCAATTCAATCAAGCAATCATTTTACAATGTCCTCAGCAAGTAACATATCTATACTTAACAATCTACGATGTTAAGCAATTCTACCCATAAGGTGATAAGCATGAGGAATCAAGACAATCTAGGTACACAGAAAAAGATATACCTTGTGAGTCAAACAGATGTGTATACCGTGATCGGATATCATCCTCACGTTCCCACGTTGACTCTCCCAAAGAGTGATGACCCCAAGCAACCCGAACAAGGTTAATTGTTCGGTTCTTGAGTATCTTCTCTCTTCGGTCCAAGATGGACACAGGCTGCTCCTCGTAAGACAGGTTGGTACCAACAACCAGTTCTGAATGATCGAGGATATGGCTTGGGTCCGATACATACCTTCGCAATTGAGATACATGAAATACGTCATGCACCTCTCGTAATGAAGGTGGAAGGGACAAACGATAAGCAACATCGCCTACCCTATTAAGGATAACGAATGGCCCTACGTTTCGCGGACTCAACTTCCCGCGAACGCCAAATCTAATGACCCCACGGGTAGGTGAGATCCGCAAAAACACGTGGTCCCCAACAGAAAACTCTAGCGGCCTACGATGCTGGTCCGCCTAATGACGATGTCGATCTTGCGCAACACGAAGTCGCTCTCTAATTCCTTTAACCAATTCAACTGTCTGAACAATCATTTCTAGGCCTAGCATCTTCCTTTCCCCTATATCATCCTATGCTAGTGGCGATCTGCACTTCTTACCATATAGTGCCTCAAATGGTGCCATCTGGATACTGGCTTGATAACTGTTGTTGTATGAGAACTCAACTAAGTGCAGGTGGCTTTCCCAAGATCCTCCAAAATCCAGAGTACAAGCTCGCAACATATCTTCCAAAGTCTGAATTGTCCTTTCTGATTGCCCGTCCGTCTGTGGATGGTAAGCCGTGCTAAATCTTAACTTGGTGCCCAAACTACGATACAAGCTCTTCCAGAAATATGATGTAAAGTGGGTATCTCGGTCTGACACAATACTGACAGGGACTCCATGCTGCCTGACTATCTGTTGCATATACAACTCCGCCAACTTTTCTGTAGATTGCCCTACTCTGAAAGGAAGAAAATGTGCTACCTTTGTAAGTCGGTCCACTATTACCCAAATAGCATCTTTACCACTTGGCGATCTTGGTAAACCGGTCACAAAGTCCATTGTGATGTGTTCCCACTTCCATTCCAGGATAGGAAGCGGTTGTAATAATCCAGCTGGCTTCTGCTGCTCTGCCTTCACTTGCTGACATACCAAGCAACGGGAAACAAACCTAGCTATCTCCATCTTCATTCCATTCCACCAGAAGTGCTGCTTGATATCTTGGTACATCTTGGTCCCTCCAGGATGTACAAAATACTGGAAACTGTGAGCTTTTGCCATAACTTTCTGTCTGATATCTCCACTAGGCACACATAGACGTAACCCAAACCTAAGGGTACCATCTTCATGAATTTTCAACTCCTTTCTGTGTCCTGACTCACATTCTACCCTAAGCTTCTGAATCCTTGGGTCCTGCGCCTGAGCTGCCTTGATCCTGTCTACCAAGTCGGATTGAACTTGTAAACTTGCCAGAACTCCTACATCACTAGGAAGTATAACTTCAATGCCCATCTCCTGAAGGTCTTCTAAGATATGCTTCTGCGTTGTCAACATAAATGTGCCGTCTCTCCTGCTGAGAGCGTCTGCCACTACATTCGCCTTGCCAGGATGATACTGAAGCTCCACATCATAATCCTTAATCAACTCCAGCCATCTTCTCTGCCTCATGTTTAGTTCCTTCTGAGTAAAGATGTACTTTAGACTTTTGTGGTCTGTGTACATGTCTACTCGGTCACCATATAAGTAATGCCTCCATAGCTTCAAAGCAAATACTACTGCCGCCAACTCTAAATCATAAGTTGGATAATTCTTCTCGTGGTCTCGAAGCTGCCTAGATGCATATGCTATCACCTTCCCGTGCTGCATAAGGACACATCCAAGTCCTTTACCTGACGCATCACAGTATACAGTAAAACCTCCGGGTCCAACTGGCAATGTAAGAATGGGTGCTGATATCAACTTCTGCTTCAAATTCTTAAATGATGTCTGACATTCTGCCGACCAATCAAATGGCACATCCTTCCGGGTCAAGTGGGTCATGGGCGCTGAAAGCCTTGCAAAGTCTGATACAAATCTTTTGTAATATCCTGCCAATCCCAAGAAACTCCGCACATCTGCTACGGTCTTGGGTACTGGCCAACTCTCTACTGCTTCTACCTTCTTGGGATCTACTGCTACTCCAGCTCCTGATATGATATGACCCAAAAATAAAATATGATCCGTCTAGAACTCACACTTGCTGAGCTTGGCATACAACTGGTTCTCTCTCAGAACCTGCAACACTTTCCTGAGGTGGTCTTCATGCTCCTCTTCACTAGCAGAGTATACGAGAATGTCGTCAAGAAACACAACGACAAACTGGTCTAAATATGGTATAAAGATGCGGTTCATCAAATCTATGAATATTGCTGGAGCATTGGTCAAACCAAACGGCATTACTAAGAATTCATAATGCCCATACTTTGACCTGAATGCTGTCTTGGGAATGTCTTCCTTCCGAACCCTCACCTGATGGTACCCTGAACGAAGATCTATCTTGGAGAAAACTCTAGCCTTGCTCAACTGATCAAATAAGTCGTCGATCCTGGGTAATGGGTACTTGTTCTTCACTGTTGTCGCGTTAAGCTTCCTGTAGTCGATACACAATCTGGATGATCCATCCTTCTTCCCCACAAGTACCACTGGTGCTGCCCATGGCGATACGCTAGCTTGGATGAACTTCTTCTCCTTCAGTTCCTCTATATGTTGATATACCTTGGCCTGCTCCGAATCCGCCATTCTGTAAACCCGATCTGATATCGGTTTAGTCCCAGGTGCCAATTCTATACTGAACTCAATATCTCTAACCGGTGGTAGACCTGGAAGTTCTTCGGGAAACACGTCTAAAAATTCTTCAACTACCTTCGGAACTTGAACTTCTTCCATTGCTGTTATTACTCCCTGCTCTTGCTGAGTTGCCTCTGATCTGACTAAGGTGAATTTCTTCATGCCTGGAATATCAAAAGATACACTCCCACTACGACAATCTATTGTCGCATTACTGTCTTTCAGCCAGTCCATGCCTAAGATAACGTCGAAATTTCTAACAGGAAATTCTATCAACTGGGCGGGTAAAGAATGCCCGCAAACTATAACACTACACGCTAGAATAACTCTACTAACTCCTATGAGCCCATTGCCGGTGAGTATATTCAACCTCCCTGGCAATGTCTTGAACTCCATTCCTAGCCGTGTCGCAAATTGTGCAGATATAAATGAGTGCGATGCTCCCGAATCAAACAATGCTACTGCGGGATATGAGGCGACGAGAATGTTATCTGCCACAATATCTCGCGATGCTAATGCCTCTTCCAAGGACAGAGTGAATGCCTGCCCTCAATCTCCTTGCTGGTTCCCATGTTGCGGCCTAGCCTGGTGCTGTTGCTGGCCCCTTCCTTGATGATGCTGGGGTGGTCTATGCTGGTGTTGCTGCATCGGCGGTCCCTGTTGCCGAAACATCTGAGCCTGCGGTACTAACGGACGCTGGGCCAATGGCCTCACTGCTACTGCTGGTCCTCGATACTGTCCTGCCCCTGGTGCTGGCAGAGCAGGAAACTGCTGCACTGGTCCTCCTGACCTCGAATTCATGGGACATGTGGTAACCCGATGATCTGGATTTCTACATATCAAACACTGCCCGTTCAATATCTGACACACATCTCTAGTGTGTCCCATCTTCCCACAATAAGTACAGCCCACCGGGGGTTGCTGGTTCTTCCTCTGTTGCTGTTGCTGTTGCTGCTGCTGCCTGGGTGGTGCTGGTCCTCGTATCGCCACATCGTGGATACGAATGCCAGGGGATGGTGCTGTTGTTCGGGGCGCTGCTCCGCCCCTCCTTCAATCTGACTGTGGGATCTCTTCTGACCTCCAGTCCTTGCCGCAAGCCTCTGAATGGTGATTTCATGCCTGCGGGTTGCCGTCAATATTTCGTCAAAAGTCCGGTAGTTGTGCCCCTCTATATCAATTGCAAGAGCTCAAGATGAAACCCTTGCTGGAACCTCATCGCCCTTTGGCGCTCCGTTGCTACCATCTCTGGGGCAAACCTACTCAATCTGCAGAACTCCGCTGCGTAAGCATCTACAGTCTTGCCAGCCTGTCTGAGGTTGATAAACTTCTGTTATAGCTCAAACTGCGCCACAACTCCATAATACTTCGTCTTGAACCTTGCTGTAAAATCGTCCCAAGCCACAGGACGTCTGATACCTACTTCCTCTGATTCCCACCAATCACGTGCGAGATCCTGAAGTAACAACTTCACTAGATCCACACGTTCTTCTGCCGGCACCTTAGCGGCCGTCAGAATAGCCTCAATGTCCTTAAGCCATGCATCTGCTGAGATGGCATCCTCCGTGCCCTCGAAACGACGGGAGTTGTACTTGCAAAACCTGGTTGACGCTCCAGAATCTGGCCTCGCCCCTCTTTCCAATGCCGTTTATAATCCTTGGTTGAGTAGTACATTCTGCTCTTGCAACTGAGCGTGCATGCGCTGTTGGGCTAACATCTGGTATTGCTGAGTAGACATCATCCCTCTCATGATCTCCAGAAGGGCTGGTGTGTCCAATTCCACAGGGGTAGGTAGAACTATTGGTGGTGTTGGAACCTCCGGATACTACGGTCCAACCGCTGGTTCTACTATCACCTCTTCTTGAATAGTCTCACGAAGTGGTTCTGACCCTTGTTGCTGACCAACCTGGTCAGGATGTCCATGCTGTTGTCCATGTTGTTGCTGTCCAGCTCTGACAGATACGGACGAGGTGCCCCTAAGAAAAGGGACAAGAGAACAATCAAATAACCGGACATGAAGGATCAATGAAGTCAAGGGATACTGGAATGTCAAGCTGGAGTTGAGAATCAACAAATCATGAGATCAAGGGGGAACATGTGTGATTGAGACATCCTATAAATCAAAACACCCCACAAGTCTGAAATCAGACCTACATGGGCCACCACTAAAACCTTGTCACGCCCCAGAACCAGAATACTGGAGAGCGGGGGAATGACTCAGCTAGCTACGTATTACGGGTAGATAAATACCGTATAATACGATCAATGCTGTCTAAAAGACGAGGGGGTGCATACTACATGAAAGTCTCACTATGGTCACTTCACATCTATTGTCTCAATCATTCAAACAAGAAACAGTAATAGAGAACATGTAAGATAAAGCAGTACGGCGTCCCAAACGCTCTGTCAAAATGTTCTTGATATCTGGCTTTACAAAACATAGCCAGATTGATGTAGCAAAAGTATACACAATTGTTATCAGCTGTAGTCTGACTTTAATTACTATTATGTAAAAGTAAGTATAAGATAATCCGACTAACATGTCGGTGCCAAACGGCTAAGTATAAAGTAAGTGACAAAACGAGCGGTGAAGTAAGGAACCCACTCGAGTCCTCCTGCGATCATCCCTCTAGTGTTGACTATCCTGGAGGTAGAAGTAAGCTGGATCCTCGGGGACCGGCTCTAAATCTGGCCATGCAAAACCAGAGAGGTTAGACCTCTAATAGCAAGTACCACGAGGAAGCACGACATGAGAACTAAAACCAGTAAGGAAAAATATGACAAATAGATCTCTGCTTGCCACTAGGATTCTCATAACATCACGATACTTCGAACCAACCTTCCAACCAAACAAGGACAGAAATTGGCCCGTCATGTCCTGACATTCTGATCATCCCAGTTAGGTAACAGAGTAGTACAGTACACAACAAGTCAATTTAAACGGCCATTCAACTACTACGGCTTGCTACTGTGTGTTCCAAGTTATCCTGGAATAATGCAATTAGGGATTCCTCAGTTCTTACTATGTGCAAGCAAGGCTAGTCTATCCAGTGAATCATGTGCGCCATGCATGAATTATACGAGTCCCAGCAGGACGCCCGTCATCAATATATAATATACAATAAATAATATAACCAGATACTGCTCCATGCCCGTGTGGCAGGTTTACAGTATCTGTGGGAACCAACCGGCCCGTCGGATACTACTCGTCCCAAGGAGGCTGCCATGTAAGAACTCGGGAATCTATTCTCTCCATGCAATCATTATTTTATTTAACTTAATAGTCTCTACGTTGAGTGAAGTACCATGCCGTGGATCATGGTTATTCAGAATGAGTACTTTCGTACGGGGTACGATATGCACAACTCTACAACGATACCAGTGCGGCTAGGTTGTAGGTCTTACATAGCGTAATGCAATAATCAAATCTAACCACGAAATAATCATGCCTTGACCATAAAGTACACATGCTTCTTTTGTAGAAAATACATAAATACATAAATAAATAATTAGATTGAAGCCTGCATGTGCCTGTATGTCAATATTTGGGATCAGCCAGTCGATTACAATAGTTCATAACATGAACGTGTCTCATTCATTCATTTCAATAAGACGACTAGCCAGTCTCTTAGTTCCAACTAGGAACGCATGATTAATTTAGTCAAGATAACCATTATTATCAATGGTGACAAGGCATGAAAGTCAATTAGTATTAAATGGGGTCGAGTCTATAACTCTCAAGGTTTAATTCCAGTCAATCGGGGTATCTATGCTCAATTCACGACACATGGTACATCCCACGTAACAATCCATATTTAACAGAAATATTAACATATCATGATTATATCAAGTCTCATGCCAAAAGGCGTAAGGATATAAAATGGACGTTAAATATCTAATAAAATATCAATATACAGGGCTATAGAAGATCCAGGGTAAGCAGGCTACGCTCATGTCAGCCTACGCTCAAGTCAGGCTACGCTCAAGTCAAGCTAGCGTATGGACTCCATACGACTCCTAGTCACCCAAGTGAGCGTATGCAAGTCATACGCGCCCAAAAGGTAGCGTATGAACTCCATACGACTCCTGACCATTCAAGTCAGCGTATGCAAGTCATACGCTCCCAAAAGGTAGCGTATGAACTCCATACGACTCCTGACCATTCAAGTCAGCGTATGCAAGTCATACGCTCCTAAAAGGTAGCGTATGAACTCCATACAACTCCTGACCATTCAAGTCAGCGTATGCAAGTAATACGCTCCCAAAAGGTAGCGTATGAACTCCATACGATATACGCTTCCAAAAGGTAGCGTATGCAAGACACACGCTTCCTAAAAAGGCAGCGTATGGACTCCATACTGCGCTGCGCTAAAGAGCGCGCACAGCTCAGTGACGCAAGCTAAAAAGCTAGCGTACACTGCTCACTGTCTTCTCCAAACAGCAAGAACTCCATGGTTGCACCCCAAAGCTTCAAAAGTCCATAACTTGGTCAAAACAAGTCCAAATCCAACTTTCCAAAGGTCAAAATTGGGTAGAATAAACTTCTCTACAACATGGAACCATCAAAATTTGCAAACAAAGAAGTTTGATAGATCAAGACCACCAAAATCCAAAAATACTAATTTCTAGATCTACAAAAATTAAGACTTCGAAATGAGAAATGCCAAGTTCTAAACTGTCTTAGGATCACGAAAGGAAGATAAATGAACCTTAAAAACATGGGTTCTCATATGGAGCAAGTTGTACTTGCCTACGGTTTGGTAGGTGGAGAGAGTAATGAAGAAGAAGAAGAAGAAGAAGAGGAGTAATGGTGAGAATGTGAGTTTATGAGGAAAGAGAAAGAGATGGGGGCTTTAAATAGAAAAGGGGTGGTAGGTGGGAGTTGGGCCGGGTCCAATGGGTCCAATGGGTCCAATGGGTCGGGTTGTAGGGGATCCAACCAAAGCCAACTCGAACCCAAATAAGCAAGACTAAGGCAGGAAATAAAAGCAGAAAATAAAGTGCAGGTAATAAAATTGCAGAAATATAATTGCAGAAAATAAATTAACATAAAAATTTAAAGAGCAGATTAATTGATTAACATGAAATTAAAAGAATTTAAATACATGATAATACATGATAAATATTAAATAAATACATGATAAATACTAAATAAATACACATGAGTTATACATGTATAAAAATACGCATTCTGGGAACGGGGAGTGACACATACAGTATGTTACGAGGCACGGCCTTGTTGATGATAACGAATAGACATTATGGCACGACCACAATATTGGCACAATGAGTTTGGAAGTATGGTTATAAGATTTTGGAGCACGACCACGATATTACAACACGAATAGGCCAGAAATCTAAGAATTGAAATTGATCCTAAGACAAGAATGGAAAGACAATCAAAGGAATAGTTGCACATACGGAATGAACGTATTAGTTTTATATGGGTGGACGAGGAGATTACACCACCAGTATTGTTGTGTACTAACCATCCAGTTTTTATGCGAAGGTTATAGGAACTTGCTCGTCAGGGAGGAGCTCGTTTGGACATTCTGAGGCATGGAGTTGGCATTTCAAGGCATGAAACCACATCGGAGTCTTCACTTATACGGGATATAATGTATGGACATCGCCTTCTGAAGCATCCACAAGTTGCAGTCTTAAACTTTTGTATTGAGAGATGAGAGAGAGCAGAGTGATTATATTCTAAGCGAAAGTGAGCTTGAGCGACATGTAATCTTAGCCTCGTGCCACATTGTAATCTTTGAGTCAAAAACAAAAAAGAGTTATTTGTCTGACTTGTGTTTTGTTTTAACTTTTCGCTGGCAACTTACTAATTATTCAATATTTTTGCTTTAGGACTTCTGTGCGGCAACCCCATCATTTAGCCTAAAATCGGCCGTTACGGAACCTGCCTTGTGTGAGCGCAACCTAGGCTCACGCGGCATTATGCCTTAGCGAGGACGACGGTTCTGCAGAACCGAGACATGACATAATGGTATCAGAGCACGATTTTACGTCCTTGGACTTTGATTGCATTCTTTAACTCTGATGTTCTCTTCGTGCTAAATGTCATTTTCGTAAATCAATATCATTGGTGCGCTCTCTCTTAATGTTCTGCGGGATGTTCCATATAGTAAGTCCAATATTTTCAAAAGTTCGTACAAGTATTCGGTTGAATAGGATCGATATGTGAAGGTCTTTGTGCCGAATTGTGTCGGACTTGAGTTGAAAGGAACCCATACAAAAGTTAGTAAGTGGTGTGTGTACCTGAATAACCTTATGCTGACACTAAAAAATGAGTGTTTGCGAGACCAGAGTATAGTTCTAACGGGATGGCTATGCATACAACCTTTTGGCTAAGTTGTGTCGAGTATCGCGCACCTAGACCTTTTGGTGCGAACGAGATTGAATATCGCTCAGATGAGAATAAGTTAGACAGAGTTTATATTGATAGAGATGCCATCGGAACAACGCTAAGGAGAACACAAAGAATGGTACTTGGGTTTTGAGGAATAGTTCGAACGATTAGTTTTGTCGAAGAGTATGAATCAGAAATATGATTTGCATGAGGGACTATCCATATAGGTACAAGAGACTTAGACTGTCGAGGAGATACAAGGGATCATACTGGAGTTTTGAAGAACGGATTAAAAAAATGTATGAGTGGATGATGTGAACGTGATTAAAGACTAGATTAGATGACTTAGTCCCTGAATGGTGTATGCGATAGCCTCAAAGAGGAATAAGATTGAGTTTTAACGATTGGTCGAGTGGCTCAAACCCTGAGTGGTGTATGGATCGTCTTAGAAATTATTTAGGCAAAATTGAGGATTTAAGGGTGACAACGAGTACATCAGTAAGCGATATGATCGCACAAAGCCTTAGAATAAGTAACACTTACTTGGTCATGATTTCGACGGTCTCAAACGAGATATCGTTTGGACGATTTATGAATATGTAGTACAAATTAGAAAACGGGATTGAATAAGGATTCAGAACGATGAAACAAATAGATGTCTTGGTCATGGAAACCTAGTGGATCGTACATGAGATTTTGGATTTAGTCGAATGGATTAAAACTTGAGGTAAAATCTCGTAGATGAAAATGAAGATAGCACAATCGAACGATAACGCGATCAGAGGAAAGTGCATATGGAAACTAGATTAAGTAGGATATCACTCGGTAGAATTTAGCTTGAATATGGTTGTTGTGATTCGAATGAGTTGATACGACATTAACGCTTAGAAGATGGCACGAATGATACAAGTTAAAGAACTTTGTGGTTCGATAATTTGAGTTGTGCGATAAGGAATGGAACTTGTGTTTTAGACAAGCGATCTTGAATCTAGTTCGGAAGATAGTACTCGTCTAAAACGCAAAACGAGTTATACAAGGTGATTGTTATGTAAACATGACTTTAGGAAATAAAGAAATGTCTGAGGATGGATTGATATATTACTTGAATAAAAACGAAATTATCTTAATTATTTTGATGATAACCACAACGTTGACATGCTTGTCTTGTGCGAGTGCAACTCCAGCCTCACACATGCGTCATGTCGAATTAGGATAACTATTTTGTGGGAGTATTGGCATGGTGATTCATGTCCAATGGAGATGCTCAGACTTGCGGGAGATCAGGGCGTGGTAATTGGATTATTTTGACTTGTGGTTTGATACGAAGGTGAATTTGATGATTGTTTGGACTTATGATTGACGATCAAAGAAGTTTGAGGATTGAGTCGATCCAATGTGCGTATTAGTGAATTAGTCTAGACTCAAAGCAATAGTTATGCCCATGAGGATAATTATCCTGCGGGTGTGTTGGCATGGTAATTTTATATCAGCATAGATAATCGAACTTGTGGGAGATTTGGGCATTATATATTGTTATGCTAGGTAACCTTGTGATCGAATACGCGTGTTAAACGACTTAGGGAATATGGTATGAGAATAATAGTTTAGTGACAAATCGTGTCGTGGTGTACTTGACTTGGATAGGATCGATATGTGAATTATATGGAACATGTTTGAAGAAATAGACTATGTGAATTGCTAGTTTGGACGTGCGATATTGATATGTCAAAAATTTGGTTGAGCAGAACTTACCGTATGATAGCTTTGCTGAACAAACTCGGACCCCATGCGATAAATGTCTTGATGTGAATAGGATGAACATGGCTCGATATTTAGAAATCTGAGTGAAATGAGCTTGGATAGAGTATCTTGAATGAACGAACAATAGTTTGACCTTAGGATTTGGGGTGAGCGTCGTGCAACAAGTTTGCATGATGAACCACGAACTTGAGTTGTACCTATAACCTTGTGAGCTGACCTAGTAGATATGAAAACAACCTTGTGCCGAGTGATTAAACCTGTGTGGCCGACTTTAGAGTATCATTTGGGTGGATGATGGATCAGAGTTAGGATATGGAACTGGGAGTGTGTGCCAGCGACATTGATATCAGACTTGAACGAAGTGAATGATAAAAATCGGTGATGCACAAGTAAAGTTGCGATAACGAATTGAATCATTGATTGGAAGACATATTTGGTGATAGTACAATGCTTGGTCTTGAATCGGACTGGAACTATTTAGATTTTGGTTGACTCTGCTAGAAGTATCATAATGATTTCATAAGACGATAACTCCTAAAAGATTAATCGTATCACCTTGAAGATCGAGATAGATGATAGTAAAATGAACTGGAGTTCGATTTTAGTCGAGTTAATAAAACGACCGAGAATTTAAAACTATCACAAGTAGCTTGTCCCACTTTGTTATTGCTAAGCTTGGTTGAAATGTATATATTCGGAGGATGCCTTGAATATGTGCACAATTTAGACTCAGCGATATACTAAACTCGAATGCAGCTGCAAGTAGATATTTTGAGATGGACATGGATGAGTAAGTTAGCCTCAGCCGAAGACCCTCGTGTATGATTAATTATAATGTACCTCGTGTGACCATTATAGTCATATAACAAGACGCAATAGCGACCAAGTCATAGGAACACAACGACTGAGTGAGTATTGCCAACTCGAAGTGAGTGGTAGAGTGATTCATTGAAATTTGTCAAGCGTATGCAACACAGAACTTAGAAAGTTACTTGACTATAATTCGGTGCCATCAAAGGATAGAGTTGTTCGATAGGAATTATCGAAGACACGCACATGGTATGGATTAAGGAACGGTAGGATGACTTGTACTCAGAAAGTCTCGAAGATGAGACTTATTCTGAGTGGTATGTTATGTAAAGCCCCGTCCCACTCAGTTCAACCGGAGGAATCAAAATACAATGGCGTTTAGACTTAGCCATGCAACGGCTTGTTCGAAGTCCCGTTGGGTCGAGGCAACTCCTCGCTCAAGTAAACTTGCTTCTGCTTGGCCTTCACACTAATAAACTGGTTATTTTTAAATGCACAAGTTAGGCTTGATAATAAAAGAGATGAATCCACATAGCTATGGGAATAATCCCATCTTGGGTCAGATTGAGTTAGAATATGGAAAGGTCCTACAGTCGGTTTAGAAATGTTGTACGACGTGCTTTCAAATTGACAGTTGGTCCTTCTTCCTGTGGCTTGGAAGAAGAAAAAGTTGGTCTATGTTGCCACAAGACTATAAACTTGGCATAGTCATAGGCGTCGCATGATATAAATGCGTGGTAAAGCATGCATGGTCCCACTGCCAAATGCTTGGTAAATTATTCACTGTCCCACCTTCAAATACTTAGTATAGCATAATTGTCCCACAAGTCTTAATACACATTTCTGAAGAACAGGTGGCAACTCTAGAGGGGGGTGAATAGAGTTTATAAAGAAAATAATCAATTAAAAATTAACTCTTTCACGAATTATAAATAATCAGAGTAAAATGCGAAAAGTAAATGAAGAGCAAGAAAGTATACGCAAACACAGCGATTTTAACCTGGTTTCCCTCGTGGAGGACTAGTCCAGGCCTGAGAACTCTAGCTCAGGATTAAATCCACTATTTGTGAAATAGTAGTTTACAACCCGTGCCTTTACTTCAGAAGAGCACGTCAACTTCTTACAGAGGATCGCAGTGGTGATTTGCTTGGAATTGTCCAAGCGACTTCTTCAACTCTTGTACAAGAATCCTAACTGAGAGATGCTGAGCACTTGAGACTTAGGAGGCTTGTGGCTAGTAGATGGGAAGGGTATGGCTTATTTGAGCTATAAGAGAGAAGAGAAGAGAAGATTGGATGATTTGAAAAGAGAAAATTCATGGCCTATTTATAGTGTTTTTGTAGGCAAAATTCGGCCAGAATTTGGGTAGGAAATTTCAAATATTTGACTGTTGGACAACTAGCAACCAGCTAACCCTAAAATTAGGGATGCTGATTTTTAGGGGACAGAGTTCGGCCCGAACTCTGTCTCCAGAGCACAGAGCTGGTCTAAGTGGCCAGTGGGTATTTTTCTGGATGGTGGAGTTTGAGGATTATTGGGTAGGCTATAGGTCAAGTCTCAAGAGCTCAGCATGACACAGTTTACATCAGTCTAGACTCAACAAAAGTGTAAAATACAGACTCAAATATAACTGAGACGCTGAGACTGAGCTGTCGTCTGACTTGAGCTTAATGTAGACGTCGTGTGTCGTTTTGAATTATTACAAATATTATTTAGTCAATGTTATCAATATCTGGTTGACTGTGACTTTGTGTCAACAATCTCCCACATATTGATAATTGACAAAATAATATATGTATATTCAATATTCATACCTGGACACAGTTGATCACAAAAACATGGCTCCCCCATAATCAATGCCAAGCAGAAATAATAGCTCCCCCGTAACCGGTAAACGGTGCCGAGCTAGAACCAATAGCTCTCCCGTAAATAATGCATTGAACCTGTTGGCCTGATAAATAATATCTCCCAAAAGCACTAAATAGCACATATATACTAAAAGTAGTAAGTAGCACATATATACTAAAAGTAGTAAGAATATACATATTTCTCCCCCTTTTGGCATTAGCAATATAAACTGCATATGAATAATAATGATGCAACCACACCAAATAGAGGAGAAACTATATATGAATGATCAAAACGAGCAATCGAGCATAGAATAATAAACTGCGATAAGCATAAAATGTCATCACACAGAACCAGAGTCATCAAACTACCAGAGTTTTAGTACAACCCAAGTACATAAATCCAAATAAAACTAAATAACTGGAAATCAGAAAACAGAAACTAGAATCATCAGCAGCAGCAGCAGATAGTAAACGCCATCTCCATCATGGAGCACGAGAAGGCCCAGCAGAGTCAGAATGATCAGTGAATGAACGGCTGGGGTCCACAATAGCAGCATCTGGATCCAGGTGGCGCATGACCCAGGGGTCGTCAACGCGATATCCAGCGCGACCAGGATCCCGCTCCATGGAAATGGGCATAGAAGGGTGACGAGACATGGAATACCGGATATCGTACAGCGAGTTGCTGAGAGCACTCATCTGCAGGGTAGTACGGTAGTCCATCTGAGTCCAGCGATCATCCTCCAATACGAAACGATCTCTGAGCATGGTCTGGATGGAGTCAAGAGTAGCAGGAGGAGGAGGCGCATCCTGTCCAAGTGGAGGGGCGTCAGGCTCCTCATCATCAGAATGCTCAGAAGTGTTAGAAGAGGCGACGACTGCCTGAAGACGTCGTGCCTTAGAAAGGAATGCAGGAGCAGGCAAGAAAGGACAGTCATTGAGAGGTACATGGAATGCACGAAAGACCATAGGAAGATATAAGGCATAAACCAAGGCTCGTGGTTTCTTCCTACAGTTAATCATCCAGTCCATCATGGTACATGGAAGATTGAAAGAGACACAAAAGTGGAGATGATATAAAGCTGAGATTTCAAAATATGTAATTTTATCGGTAGAACCCGCCTTGGGTAGAATGGTATAGAAAATAATCCGATGAAGATCATAGAAGTAAGGATTTAGATATTTAGCCATAAGCTTGCGAGGACGTGTGTACAGAGTAGATAAGTCATCCTTGAAGCTTTCAAGGGAAATCCCGTCGGGAAAACGAAAAGACCGAGCGTCAACAAGCTTTTCCCAAGAATTAGGCTCTTGAAGATCAAGATATTCGGCTAAGTCAAAATAATCAAATGAGATATCGATACCCGCAACACGTGAATAGATGTGAGTATCATCAAAAGTCAAGTTGCAGTAAAATATTTATATGGCACTACGATAGATGATCGAAGTAGAAGTAACAAGTTCGTCAAGATATAGGTCATGAAAGAGTGTATCATAATGAGAGAAAGTAGAGAAGTTAATGGGGTGTCCCGCAAACACCGGACGTGTCCGAAAATCACTAAACCATGCATTAGATGCGTCTAGTGATATAAAAAGTCGGTTGTCGTAGGTATTTGGATCACGTGGACGAGAAGGGATGAACAATGGATGAGGTGGTTGATGTTGTTCAACGGTTGCTTAACGGGAGGAGGAGCATTCGACGAGGACGCTCCCTCGATCCGAATTCTCTTCCCACGGTTAAACAAGCGAGGAGCCATTGTTAAACAAATAGAGAACTTGAAATAGAGAGGGAGAAGGAGTTATACCTCAAATTAACAATGAACAGTGAAAGAGAATGAGAAAATAGCCCTTCTCCATGATTTTGATGAGCAATAGAGCACTTTGGAGAGAAAACTAGGGTTAGGGTTTGTGAAAATATGTTTGGAGAGGTGAAGGTGATGGTAAGAATGAAGGAGAGAGATGAAAACCCGAATAGAAGAGGAGGGTTTTCTTTAGTCGGAGTAAATCTGGACCGTAGGATCACATTTGATCAAACCGCTGAAGCTGTCCCCGATTCTGGAATGGTGGAACCGAATTCGGCCCGAACTCTGTTGGGGACAGAGTTTGGCCCGAGTTCTGGGTCCTTGTTCCAGAACTGAAAATAGGCTAAAAAAATTTTAAGTAAGGGAAATCAAGTTAGATAAGAGCAATAGCTTGAAAGATTCAATCAAATAGAATAATAGCAGAATAAAATTGAAAAATAGTGAATCAGCAGTAAGAAATCAAAACGAACCATATAATAAATAAGAAAATATATCATAATTCAATAGTTTGAAGTTGCCATGGGTTAGCTGCAGGGGCCGGATCCCAGCTAGCGGTAGTCCTGTGGACTAGTGCACCGTGTCGCTTAGGCTTTTACGCCTTGTTGTCAGAAGGACCCTTTCGGCTTGTACCCATAGCAAGTTCATCGTAAGAGAATCATGATATAATCGATATTTACGCAGGTGAGTTTTAATTCAAGACAGCTTCATCTAAAATTCCAAGTTCACGACAAAGGAAATTGAAGCGCTCTTCGGATAATAGCTTAGTAAAGAAGTCTGCTAGCTGATGATCAGTATCAATAAACTCTAAGTTAATCGTGCCATTTTGTTGATAATCACGCAAAAAGTGGTGTCTAATTTCAACGTGTTTTGTGTATGAGTGACAGATAGGGTTCTTAGTCAAGTTAATAGCACTAGTATTGTCACAGAATATAGGAATGTGCATGAAAGATAGATTATAGTCTTCAAGGGTTTGCTTCATCCACAGAATTTGTGCACAACAACGCCCAGCTGCGATGTATTCAGCTTCTGTTGTGGATAGTGCGACAGAATTCTGTTTCTTGCTAAACCAAGAGACTAAAGCCTTTCCTAATAAATGACACGTGCCGCTTGTACTTTTACGGTCGACCTTGCATCCAGCAAAGTCAGCATCAGAGTAACCAATGAGGTCAAATGATGTTGACTTGGGATACCATAGGCCCACTGTAACCGTACCCTTAAGGTATCGAAAGATACGCTTAACCGCGGTCAAGTGTGATTCCTTAGGATTTGCTTGATATCTAGCACATAAGCAAACACTAAACATAATATCGGGGCGACTAGCAGTTAAATAAAGTAAGCTGCCTATCATACCTCGATACTTACGTTGATCAACGGGTTTGCCGCTCTCATCTGGTTCGAGTTTGGTTGAAGTAGCCATTGGAGTGCTGATTGGTTTGACGTTGTCAAGATCGAACTTTTTCAGCATGTCCTTTTTATACTTCGACTGACAGATGAAAGTTCCATTTGCTATTTGTTTCACTTGCAGACCAAGAAAGTAGTTGAGTTCTCCCATCATGCTCATTTCAAATTCTGTCTGCATATACTTGGCAAATTCTTGACAGAGGGTTTCATCAGTAGAACCAAAAATGATATCATCAACATAAATTTGAATTAATAGAATAGTGTCTTTAAAGGATTTTATAAAAAGTGTAGTGTCAATTTTCCCTTTTGAAAAACCTTTCTCAAGCAAGAAACTGCTTAGCCTTTCATACCAAGCTCTGGGGGCTTGTTTAAGGCCATATAGCGCTTTCTTTAGCCTGAACACGTGGTCGGGAAATTTATGATTTTCAAAGTCAGGGGGTTGTTTTACATAAACTTTCTCCTTAATAAAACCATTCAAGAAAGCACTTTTCACATCCATTTGAAATAATTTGAAATTTTGATAATTTGCAAATGCACAAAGCATCCGAATGGATTCTAGTCTAGCAACAGGAGCATACATCTCATCGTAGTCGATACCTTCCTCTTGGTTGTATCCTTGAGCTACTAGACGAGCTTTGTTACGTGTGACTGAACCATCTTCATTCACTTTGTTTCTAAACACCCATTTAGTACCAATTATCGAGTGATTAGCCGGTCTAGGAACTAGTTCCCACACTTGGCTCCTCACGAATTGGTTGAGTTCTTCTTGCATAGCAGAAATCCAAAATTTATCATTAAAAGCTTCAGAAATGTTTTTCGGCACAACTTGTAAAATAAAGGCAGTGCTAGCAATAGAGTCTCTTAGTGATGATCTAGTAGTTACTCCACGTGAAACTTCACCTATCACTAAATTTTCTGGATGAGACGGCTTGAAAGAAAATTTCTTAGGCAAGCCCTCCAGAGAATTAGTTTCGGTTGAAGTATTCATTGGTGTAGAAGTTGATGGCTCAACGTCATCATCAAGAGTACTTGCTGCACTGTTATCTTTATCAAAAGTCACATTTGTTGACTCTTCCACAATTAGTGAGCGTTTATTAAAGACTCTATATCCCTTACTCTTGGCGGCATAACCAAGAAAGATACCATCGTCAGCTTTGGCATCAAATTTGCCTAAGTTGTCTTTGGTGTTAAGGATAAAACATCTACATCCAAAAACTTTAAAATAAGAAACATTTGGGGTTTTCCCAAACCAAAGCTCGTAGGGTATTTTCTTCGTAATGGGACGAATGAGCACCCTATTCAAAATATGGCATGCTGTACTGACAGCTTCTGCCCAAAAGTATTTCGGAAGTGAAAATTTATTCAACATGACTCTAGCCATATCGCCAAGAGTCCTATTCTTCCGCTCCACAACACCATTTTGTTGAGGAGTTCTTGGACAAGAAAATTTATGATCAAAACCATTTGCATCACAAAACTTTTCAAAAACATAATTTTCGAATTCGCCTCCATGATCACTTCGGATTCGAGTAATCATGTAGCCTTTTTCGTTTTGAACTTTCTTTACAAAAACTTTAAAAACCGAAATAGCATCGCTTTTGTTTGTGAGAAAGAAAACCCAAGTAAATCTCGAAAAATTATTAACAATAACAAATGCATAAAGCTTACCACCAAGACTAGCTATTCTACTAGAACCAAATAAATCCATATGGAGTAGTTGCAGGGGTCTAGTAGTACTTACAGAGTTGATGGAATGAAATGAGGATTTTGTTGCCTTGTTCATTTCACATTCGGCACATACCGTGTCCTTTTTGAATGTGATGTCGGGCAATCCTCTCACTAGCTTCTTGGTTGATAACCTGGATATAGTATCCATATTGGCATGACGAAGACGCTGGTGCCAGAGTAATCGTTCATCTTTGTGGGCATATAGACATCTACCTGCATTGTTAGTATCTATAGAAAGATAGAAAATATAAATGTTATCCTCTCTTTTTCCTTTAAAAGCAATGTCTCCCGTTGACATATCATAAATGAGGCAATTATTTTGTCCAAAGTTAATATCATATCCATGATCAGCAAGATGACTAATGCTGAGCTGGTTATGCTTTAACTCGGTCACTAGGCAGACATTCTTTATTACAGGAGAGAGAGGATGACCAATAATACCATTACCTATTTTGTGCCCTTTTAAATTGTTACCGAAGGATATGTATCCTTCTCTCTTCATCGATAGTGATGCGAAAAGATTTGCGTCTCCTGTCATATGTCGCGAGCATCCACTATCGAGAATCCACTTACTTTCAGTTGAGGAGGGAAGGTCCACCTACATCAAGAGTAGATGTGACCTTTGGTACCCAAGTTCTTGAGGGTCCTGAAAAGTTAGTTTTCGAAAACCATGCATATATCTTTTTGTCTACCAGTCTTCTAACTCTACATTGTGGTGAAATGTGTCCATGTGATCCACAGTAAGTACATATAGCATTTTTATTTACACTAGGGACATGAGAATAATATCTATAGGCAGCATGATATGGATGGACATGATGTATAGAGTTTGCATGGTGATCATGGTGATGTTGTCTATGTGGCATGGCATGGTGATATTGTCTATGAGGCATGGCATGCTGATATTGTCTATGTGGCATAGTATGCTGATATTGTATATATGGCATAGCATGGTGATATGGCATGATATGGTGATCTTGTCTATATGGCATGACATGATGATCTTGTCTATATGGCATGGCATTGTGATGATTTCTATATGTAAAGTGATGTTGGTTGTGTCTTTGTGCAGCATGATGAGTATGAGAAGTATTCTTACGTGCACGTGGTTTTTGTGTTTTATGAAAGTTAGTGTATATAAAAGCATGGTTACGTGCTGCATGAGGATGACGTGGTTGACTAGCTTGAGTGGTGTTGTGCCCATGTGATTGGGTTTGAGGTTGAGCAACCTGTTTTCCCAATTTGGTTTCTAATCTCTTAGAAACAGCTTGCAGTTCATCAACCTTAATATTTAATCCATATATCTTAGTCATGGAAATCTTGTGTCTACTCTTTTCTTCAGCAAGCATCGTGTTGAGTATAGTGATTTCTTGAGTTTGTTGCTCAATACGTGCTTCAGCATCATATAAGCTTATTTTAAGCTTGGATACTTCATCAGTGATATCAGTGGGTGACGTGTCTCTAATGTTATCAAGTAATAGAGAAATTCTTTGTATTTCGTCTTCAAGACTTTTGATTTTGTCCTTGGCATGTTTGTATTTACCGATGACCTTTTTGTGATCATCAAGTAAATCAGTGAAGGCATCGCCAAGTTCATCAAAAGAGAAGTCGTCTAAAGTTTCGTTAGATACCTTGTTGGAAGTTTCCATTAGGCACACATTTTCTTTATCTTGAGGAGAGTCCTTTTCTTCCTCGGAGTCACTTGCTTCACTTTCATGCCAAATGCTTGTGTTGGCATATTTTTTTGATGAGGTCTTCTTGTATGGCTTCTCATAGCGGTTGCTTTTCTTCAAGAATGGACAGTCTTTTCGGACGTGTCCAGTCTTCTTGCAACCATAGCAGGTTGGCTCTTCTTCATCGTCTTCTTGTGGTTCCTTCTTTCTTCTATTGAAGCGAAGGAATTTCTTGAAGTTGCGAACCATGAGAGCTTGGTCTTCGTCATCCGAGTTGTCGTCTTCGGTCTCATCGTGCTCAGCCCTTCGTCGATGAGCTTTGAGAGCGATCTCCTTAGTCTTCGGAGCAGGCTCTTCGAAGTCCTTGAGGTCAAGCTCGTGAGTCATAAGCTTACCCATCAAGGTCTCCATTGACATGGTTGTGAGATCGTTCCCTTCTATGATGGCTGTCACCTTAGGGTTCCAAATTTTTGGTAGCCCCCTAAGCAACTTGCGAATCTTCTCATGATTTGAATATTGCTTTCCAAGTGAAGACAGGGGGTTGATGATGTCGAGGAATCTTGTGAACATCTGTGTGATCGTCTCGTTTGGCTTTATCTTGAATGCCTCGTATTCTTGCGTAAGACGACTGATTTTTGATTCCTTGACTTGGGTGGTTCCTTCATGCGTCACTTCTAGAAGTTTCTATACTTTGTGGGATGTGGTGCATGTGGATACCCTGTTAAACTCATTCCTGTCTATAGTACAGAATAAAGCATTAATAGCTCTCGCATCTAGACTTGCCTGTTTCTTCTCTTCATCAGAATATTTGTCATGTGATTTCTCAATGAGATCACCGTTGACAACTATCCTGGCGGGCTTTTCGTAACCGTCAGTGACGACTGTCCACAGGTCGAAGTCTAGAGACTTGAGATAAAAACTCATCCTTGTTTTCCAATACGTGTAGTTAGTTCCATCAAATAGGGGAGGCCTATGAGTGGACTGTCCTTCACCGTAATTGGAAATCAAGGATTATGTGGTTACCATGGATCAGCTCTAGGATGTAAATCCTTGTAAAGAGAACAGAGCTCTGATACTAATTGAAGAACAGGTGGCAACTCTAGAGGGGGGTGAATAGAGTTTATATAGAAAATAATCAATTAAAAATTAACTCTTTCACGAATTATAAATAATCAGAGTAAAATGCGGAAAGTAAATGAAGAGCAAGAAAGCATACGCAAACACAGCGATTTTAACCTGGTTTCCGTCGTGGAGGACTAGTCCAGGCCTGAGAACTCTAGCTCAGGATTAAATCCACTATTTGTGAAATAGTAGTTTACAACCCGTGCCTTTACTTCAGAAGAGCACGTCAACTTCTTACAGAGGATCGCAGTGGCGATTTGCTTGGAATTGTCCAAGCGACTTCTTCAACTCTTGCACAAGAATCCTAACTGAGAGATGCTGAGCACTCGAGACTTAGGAGGCTTGTGGCTAGTAGATGGGAAGGGTATGGCTTATTTGAGCTATAAGAGAGAAGAGAAGAGAAGATTGGATGATTTGAAAAGAGAAAATTCATGGCCTATTTATAGTGTTTTTGTAGGCAGAATTCGGCCAGAATTCGGGTAGGAAATTTCAAATATTTGGCCGTTGGACAACTAGCAACCAGCTAACCCTAAAATTAGGGATCCTGATTTTTAGGGGACAGAGTTCGGCCCGAACTCTGTGTGGAGGCAGAGTTCGGACCGAACTCTGTCTCCAGAGCACAAAGCTGGTCTAAGTAGCCAGTGGGTATTTTTCTGGATGGTGGAGTTTGAGGATTATTGGGTAGGCTATAGGTCAAGTCTCAAGAGCTCAGCATGACACAGTTTACATCAGTCTAGACTCAACAAAAGTGTAAAATACAGACTCAAATATAACTGAGAAGCTGAGACTGAGCTGTCGTCTGACTTGAGCTTAATGTAGACGTCGTATGTCATATTGAATTATTACAAATATTATTTAGTCAATGTTATCAATATCTGGTTGACTGTGACTTTGTGTCAACAATTTCCACAGTGCAAGGCTTGGCATAGCCTTTACTCGTCCCATGGGTTAAGTTGTATCACATAGTTTATGGCACATACATGGCACTGATATGGAATACGGTTGACTCAAGTCGAGTTTGGCAAGAGGGCTATCAAATAGTCATTCCTGAGTTGAGTCATGATATAGTAACATGAAAATGCTTGCGACCATGTGTCGTCGAGGCAGTCTCTGACTTTGGGAGTCTCCAACGTAGTTCTGAAAAATATGGTAACACTGAAAGAATAATGATTGTGTAAGACGGTAGTTCGAGTTAAGTCTTACATAGTCATTGGACAACTTGTGCACAAGAAAAGTTTTCGTGGATGACAACCTCGGACACATGACCATTTCGGCCTAGGAGGAAATATGGTATTTCCAAACTGGGGTACCGCTCAGGTTAGTCGGGAACTTTCAGCGGGGCTTGCTACTTACGCTGAAAAGGGTTGTCGTTGAAAAGGGTTGTCATCTAATAAAGCTATAAGTCCGAGATAGTTTGTGGTACTAGTGACCCTTTCATATTGATGAGTCGGCATAATAGCGGCGATCTGCGTGTATGTCTTTGGATTGAGTCAAAAGTGTATACATGGTACAAATAAGTCAAAAAATATACACTCAATATGTAACACAAAGTTTGAGCCTAAGATTTAACAAAAACACGTACTTGGACACGAGACATAGTGTTGTGAATTGAGTCGTTGACACTAAGTTCATGAGTCTATGACTAAGCCATTTCCGGAGACGAAATGGGAGTTTATGATTTAAGGCATTTTGGGAGACGAAATGGGAGTCTATGATTAAGCCATTTCCGAAGACGAAATGGACGAAAGGCCGTAGTGCAAGTATTGAGTAAAGATACACTATGTTACGAGACACGACCTCGATGATGATATACAAGTAGACATTATGGCACGACCACGATATTGGCACAATGAGTCTTTTATGGTTATAAGATTTTAGAGCACGACCACGATATTGCAACACGAATAGGCCAAAAATCTAAGTATTAAAATCGATCCTAAGACAAGAATAGAAAGACAATCAAAGAAATAGTTACACAAACTAAATGAACATGTTGGTTTCGTATGGGTGGACGAGGAGCTCACACCACCAGTATGGTTGTGTACTGACCACCCAAGAGTTTTCATGCGCAGGTGACAGGTACTTGCTCGTCGGGGCGGAGCTTGCTTGGACGCGTCGAGACATAGTGTTTTTCAGCATTTCGAGGCATGTAACCGCATTGGAGTCTTCACCTATACGAGACATAATGTATGGACATCGCCTTCTGAAGTATCTACAAGTGGCATCCTTAAACTTCTGTATTGAGATATGAGAGAGAGCTGAGTGATTGTATTATAAGCAAAAGCGAGCTTGAGCGACTAATAATCATGGCCTCGTGCCTCATTATAATCAATGAGCCAAAAAACAATAAAGAGTTATTTGTCAAGGGGTATGCATTTTTTGGGTTTAGAACCAAAAACTGACCCGAACCATCCCGAAATAGAGGTTTGGGTCAATTTTTACAAAATTGGGTCGGATGTTGATTTTTAACATATAACAAATTCGGTTATCGGGTCGGATATCGGATTTAAACTTTGAAACCCGACCCGAATCGAAAACTGATTAGTTATTTACCATTTTACCCATCCATCCATATAAAAGTTAAAAACCTAAACCTACCTAACATATTTCTCTCTCCTCTCATACTGATTTTACTCTCCCATGTCGTCTCTTTCTCTCCCCAGGTTTTTCCTTGCGGCTTCTTCTCCCCATTCTCTATTTTTGCTTGTGGCCATGGTGAGGCATAGGTCGAATCCTCTGAGCGTCGTCACTGACTTGTTCATCTACCACCAAAACTCGTCCCACACTGCTGCCTAGGCGGGCGCCACTGGTCTCGTGAATATGGTACTGGAGTCGAAAATGGTCCCCGTGTCGGTGGCGGGATTGAAGGCAAGTGCGGTGGCTGGGATGGAGGGCACAACTGAGGACGAGGGGATGGCGATTTCGACGACGGGGTCGGTTGGGAACATCGCCAGCATGTCACTGAGGGTTTGCCATGGTAAAAATGTATTCTCCTCTTGATTTGTTCTTTTTCAAAAAAAATTAATAGTAAATCATAGATTATTTTTTACAAAATTTTAATTATTATTTTTTTGGAATTAAATTTGGATATCCTTTGTCTCAAAATATCATATGTATGCTTGACAGCTTGAGGAATTCTGAATGTCAAAAAATCCTCATATATTGTGGTATAATTTACTTGATATTATTTTCCCCCTTTTTAATCCAAATGAGTTTGTATTTTGTTTTCGGAATTAAGTTGGAATTTGAGTCTCTGAAAATCAAAATTGATTTTATTTAGGTAAAAAAAATTTGTGAAGGACCCGCCTATTGTTCAGCTACAACCAAACCGACCAAAACCGAGATGTTTTCTTTCGGTTCGGTTTTATTCGGTTTACATGAATTTGGTTCAGTTTTCGATTTTTAAAAAATTAGTTTTCGAATTAACCGGTTTTAGACATACGGTTCGGTCTGAACCGAACAGAACCGTTGCTCACCCCTATGTTTGTCTGACTTGTGTTTTGTTTCAACTTAGCGCTGAAAACATACTGATTATTCAATGTTTCTTCTTTAGGACTTCTGTGCGACGACCCCATCGCTTAGCCTGAAATCGGTCGTTATGGCATCATGCCTTAGCGAGGACGATCGGTTCTGCGGAACCAGGACATGATAGTATAAGCTTTGATCTCTTTTCGAGACTGCTTATATTTGTCAATGACTCTATTATGTTCATCTAACAAGTCGCTAGAGGCATCAGAAAGTTCATCAAATGTAAATTCATCATATAGAGCGTTAATTGTTACCTGATCAAATGCCATCAAGCAAACATTTGCAGAGCTGCTTAGTCTATCTTCTTCCTCTAATTCAATGGCCTCACTTTCATGCCAGATGCTGGTATTAGCATTCTTTCATGATGAAGACTTTCTGTTAGATCGTTTTTGTTGGCCCATTCCTAAATGGTCACACCCGATTTTGATAAATCAACAATGACTTAAGTCAATACACAAAATATACAAACTGCTGCTAAACATTTCAGGTCAAGTGAAATCAATATCAAGAGTGTACTACAACATCTGGAAGCATATCAATCATCATTTCTAAGCGTTCATGTATTAGAATCGGTCTGAGTCATTTTATAATTTATTATGCATTTTTATCTGTATTGAGTCTAGGATACAAATTATAAAATCGACTGGATATTACTGGCTTAGGTTATCCACAGTCCACCTATCTAAAAAGCCTGCCTATCCACCAAGATTCCTTATACCAACAATATTACATATCCTATGCAAACAGAATTGGACCAAACATTCTTCTAAGTATTGGATGAACTTAGACAGTACTCTGGCTGATTTCGGTCCGAATTCGGTCAGTTAAAATTCAAATGTTTGTTGCCTCCAAATCTGCATGCAACGTTCGTTTACAAAATCTTTGCAACCGAACTCTGTCCGAGTTTGGTCCTCAAAAAACACCTATAAATAGAAGAGAATTTCTTATATCAAATCACTCATCAATTCATCTTCTCTTTTCTCTATTTATATCCAATAATGTTTTCATTGATCTGAAGCTTTCATACACCAACTATACATCTCTTAGCCAAAGACAGTAACATCGATCCGATTTAGAGTCTTTGGTTTTCAGACTTGTAAGGAGGTCGTTCAAGTTCAGAATACATTTCTATTTTCGGAGCCAATCGTGCTCTCATCGCCAAGCACGGTGTTGTGAAGTCGGTCGTGCACTTGTCACCAAGCACGGTGTTGTAAAGAGACTGCAAGCTCTCAATTAGCTTGTGAATAGTGGATTAATAGCAGGCAAGAGTACATGTGACTGGATTAGTCCTCCAAGAGGAAAACTACTATATATCGCAGTGTCTAATGAGTTTGATTCTCTGATCTCTTGCTAAATTTATTTGTTGTCCCTTTATTCACTGCCATAGTTATATGCATTTAATTTTTAATCGGTGATTATTTTCCGCTGCACTTGCACTCACACTATTCATACCCCCTCTAGAGGTGCTCAACGGTCCTACAATTGGTACCAGAGCAGGTTATATTCTAATATAACAACCTTAGAGAGTATATATGGCAGCCGTGAAATCAATATTCAACGGTAAAGGACAATCCACAAATAGACCCCCACTATTTGATGGAACAAACTATACTTACTGGAAAGCACGAATGACATTCTTTTTAAAGTCTCTTGACCTTGATCTTTGGTCTATAGTTATTGACGGTTATAAAAAATTGGTACCTACAGTAATTGATGGCATACTTATAGACAAGCCTCATGATAAATATACAGAGGCAGAAAAAGCAAAGGCTAGTCTAGATGCACGTGCCATCAACGCACTATTCTGTACAATTGACAAGACGGAGTTCAATCGAGTTTCAACCTGTAGGACGTCTCATGAGATTTAGAAACTTCTTGAGGTAACTTATGAAGGTACTTCCCAAGTGAAAGAATCCAAAATCAGTAGACTAACACAGGAATATGAATCTTTCAAAATAAAATTCGGCGAGTCAATTACACAGATGTTCACTTGTTTCCTTGATATTACTAATCCTTTGAAATCTCTTGGTAAGGATTACAGTAATCATGAGAAGATCAAAAAAGTGCTACAGGCTCTAACCAAGAACTGGAACCCAAAAGCAATAACAATTGTTGAAGGAAACGATCTTACCACCATGACTTTGGAAACACTTATGGGCAAGCTAATGACCCATGAGCTGGATCTTCAAGAGTTTAAAGAACCTACTCCAAAAGAGAAATCAATCGCCTTCAAAGCTCAAGCCAGAAGATCAACATGCAAAGATTCTGATGAAGAATCATCCAGTGGTAATGAACAAGCCCTACTAGTAAAGAATTTCAAAAAAATTTAAAGTTTGAGAAATCAAACAGAAAGAAGAGAGATGTCCATAAAAGCAATAAAGAAGAAACAATCTACTTTGGATGCAAGAAGTCAGGGCATATGAAGAAGTACTGCCCAACTCCAAAGAAAAGCAGTCCATATGATATATCAAGATCAAGCCGAAGAACAACAACTGGTCAAAAGTATGCAAATACAAGTATCTGGCATAAAAGTGATGCTAGTGAATCAGAGGAAGAAGATAGACCCTGCAGCACTGCAAATGTCTGTCTTATTACTTTTGATAAGGTATCCTCAAATCCTTTGTTTGATGATTTTACTTTCGATGAGGTAGAAAATGCCTTCAACAAACTACTTGAAGAACACAAAAATTTACTTGACAAGTATAAGCAATCTCGAAAAGAGTTTAAGGCATGACAACCGAAGTAGCTAGACTGTCAAGTCTTATTGAAGACATTAAAGAGACATCTACTACCGGTAACACGGAAGAGATAGCCAAGCTTAATGTAGACTATCATGAGACTATCCTCAAAATTGAAAAGAAAGAAAGAGACTATGTCAAGATACAAGAGTTATATGACATAGAGAAGAAGAAGCACTTAGTCACAGAGCAAAGACTTATTGATATGACCACTAAATATGAAGTCTTATGCGATTTTTAAAAAGTTAGAAATCAAGTTAGGCAAACAGGCTATACCTGTGACATAGCCTAAATTTAGTCCTAATGCTAAGCATACACCTAAAAGGACTAAAATATAGAAAGCATGCAAGAAACACGAATATCACCATGCTTTCACATATAGGTTTTCAAAGAAACCACATATGCATGTCAACACAAGATCAACTAACACATTTTCAAAACTTACTTGCATATACTGTGGTACTCATGGGCACATATCACTGTATTGTCTAGCAAGAAAGCTTGTTGACAATCACACACTGATTTGGAGACCTAAGACTAATCAATATGGACCCTTCAGTAAATAGGTACCAAAGGATTCATCTACTTGTTTTGTAGGTGGACCCTCAACCCTCTCATGCTAAAAGCAAGTGGATCCTCGAGAGCGGATGTTCGCGGCACATGACTGGTGATGCATCTTTGTTCGCCACGCTATCGATGAAGAAAGAAGGATACGTCTTCTTCTGAAACAACCTGAGATGTGATATCATTGGAAATGGCATTATTGGTATATCTCATTTTCCTGTAATAAAAGATATTTGTCTAGTTATAGAATTGAAACATAACCAACTGAGCGTAAGTCACTTGGCAGATAATGGTTATGGCATCAATTTTGTTAAAGACAAATGTACAATATATGATATGTCATCGGATAATCCCGTATATGAAGGGTTTAGAGAAGACAATATTTATGTTTTCTTTCTAGAGAGTACTAATAATGCAGGAAAATGCCTAGTCGCAAACTTAGATAAAAGCTGGCTATGGCATATGAGGCTAGGACATGCTAATATGTACACTATCTCACGACTAAGCACTAAAAAGTTGGTAAAAGGACTCGCTGAGATATCATTCAAGAAAGATATGGTATGTGTAGACTGTGAAAAGAACAAAACACATAGGTCAACATTTAAATCCATCAATGTTGTAAGTACTTCTAGACATTTGCAGTTGATACATATAAATTTATTTGGTCCTAGTAGAGTCACTAGTCTTGGCGGTAAGCTCTACGCCTTTGTTATTGTTGATGATTTCTCTCATTTTACTTGGGTTTACTTTTTATCAAACAAAAGTGATGTAATTTTTGAATTTCAGATATTTTGTAAAAAGGTACAAAACGAAAAAGGCTTCATGATTACTCGTATCCGAAGTGATCATGGTGGCAAATTCATAAATACTGATTTCAAAAAGTTTTGTGACGATAGTGGATATTACCACGAGTTTTTCTGTCCTAGAACTCCTCAACAGAATGGTGTTGTGGAGCGGAAGAACCGTACTCTAAACGAGATGGCTAGAGTCATGCTGAATCAGCATAATCTTCCTAAATACTTTTGGACAGAAGCTGTTAGTATAGCATGTCATGTATTAAATAGGGTGTTAATTCGACCTATATCGAAGAAAACACCTTATGAACTTTGGTTTGGAAGAATTCCAAACATTTACTATTTTAAAGTTTTTGGATGTCGTTGTTTTATCCTGAACACCAAGGACAACTTGGGAAAGTTCGACTCTAAAGCAGATGAAGGGATATTTCTCGGATATGCTGCTAACAGTAAGGGATATAGAATTTTTAATAAAAGATCTATGATTGTTGAGGAATCCATTAACATTACTTTTTATTAGCTCAATAGTCACAGATCTCGCGATAGTGATGATGAAAATGTACAAGCCAAAATCGATAAAGTCCCGTGGAAGATCTGACTCTGTCACGACCCGCACCTAGTGTAGGGGCACGAGAAGTGGGTACGTCCAGCCTACGCCGCAGTATCGGCGGTAGAACGTTGTCCTAGGTTACTATCTAATCAACAACTCACGCAATTATATAGAAATCTCAATCACAGTCAAAGCATGATATGATAACACAAAAGTTTATAACTAAGACTAAATAACAACAACAAACCAGCTACTAAATAATAATAATCTCAAAACAACAATATCTCAACTTATTACAATTCAAGATCTAAAACATGAAAACAAAACCAAGTCAACTAGCTAGTCTTCCGATCACTCCTGAATGTCGGGGCCAAAGGTAGCTAAGCCATCTCCTGGTCCATAGTAAGTAGGGCAAGTGTCCTCGAGACAAGCGCCTGTAATATTTTTAACAGGTCCAGTCATGACGGGAACGAGCACAACTCATCAAAAAATCCCAAGTAAATGTCAAAGGACTATAAGCAGTTATAGATAGTTGTATTGATGAACATGACAGTTCATATGAGCAATGATGTAGAGAAATAGTTAAGGTACAAGAAAAGTAAGGTAACTAAACAAAAGGATAAGCATGACAATGAAGACTGTAAAATTGATCTAGCTGGACTAGAGTAACATGATATAAGTCCAGACAGTATAATATGAGTCAAGTGTAATCCCAGTGTAAGTCCAGACAATATAAATCTAATACCAGATGATTCCAGTACAAGATGAGTCTAGTATAAGTTGAGTCCAGTCAGTGATCAAAGATTCCAGGGTGAGTCCAGACTATACTTTAACAGTATGTTTTAAAATATCGAGATTGACATGTAAACGGCTGTAGGTAATACGGCACATTGCACACTCGGCCAAGTGTGGGATGGCTATCATTCCAATATAATTCCAAGGGAGTGGTTCCAGTATTTGGGAATGTTCACATGTCTACTCCAATATTTCCCCTCCCAACAAGTACAAGTGAATCCATAACCCGATACGAAATAAGTACAAGTCCAGCCAGAACATGAATGATACCAGTAAGTGATTCCAGGGTGATTCTAGTAGGTGATGTCAGTAGTGGTTCCAAAAATGGAGACCAGACATGAATAAACGAGTGTCATGTGAAATAGATCTAGCAATATCAAATCGTATTTGTAACAGAGAATCAAATAGAACTAACTAGAACTGAACTATAGTAATCGACAAGTAAATGAAAGAACTATCAGAGAATGTACTCGCCAGATACCCTGAATGACTGATTTATATCAGATATCTGAACCGGAGTCACAATGTCCTAAATAGAGTAATATGGGTTATAATGTGTTTAAAATAAAATAAATGAAGTTTACGATGCAATCTACATGATTCTAGGTCAATCTAGGTCAAAGTCAAACTTGGTCAACTCTGGTTTATCATGCTAGTCAAACTAGTCAAACTGAGTCAAACCTTAGCAATTTGCGGTCAACTGGTCAACTTGGTCCTAACAGTCAATATCTAGGGTCTTGGTTAACATTGAACTCTTGGTTAAACTTTCTAGGGCTATCTCAAACCATAACTTAAACTTCAATCCTAATATATGCATATAATAACCACTCTAAGAGGCCTATCCACAACCTTATCATATATGTAACTTGATTTCCAACTAACCATATTAAACCTTACCTATACTTCATATTTACTCTCTATATATATACTTGCCCACTGTCTTCCTTTCCCTCTCTTGCATATACTAATATACATATATATAGACACACAAGCAAGGGAAGAGAAGGGGATATATAAAATCAGTTAGCCCCCTCCTCTCCCTCATCTCTCCTTATCAAGTATTCCATTTCACCACTGCCTATGCTACTGCTATAGTATACTATCCTGAACCCCTTGCCACACTCACTCACAGATACATATATCTATATACATATATAGAGACAACCTGTAAATCCAACTCAAAACTGAACATGGACTGGACAAATATATCTAATTATAGGGCAAAACATGGATAGCTAACCAATACTCAATATGTAGGACACCCTCTATCTGTAGGATGCAGGACAGTTTAGTATGAGCCCTCAATCTGACATGAATGTATGATGCAGGGGTGGTTGACATGTAGGCAGTGCATCAATGAGTTAAAGATAAGGTAATTCATTACTGCTACTCAGGGATTAAACTAATATCTAAACTAACGACTGGGATTTAAAGAAGTAGGGACTGATATAATGTGAAATAGGCTAAACATTAAAAGAAGGACTGAGCAGATAAAAGTAGACCAACTGATCAGTTGGATATCTGAGTATGAAACATGTGACTGATACACTAACTAGGCTACAACCCCTATCCTTGCCTACCAACTCTCTCCAATTTCAGTCGAAACCCTTTCCACTTAGGCACTAGGAATTTACCTACCACACAAATACCCAATTTACTGATACATACCCCCCTTAGTTAAGAAATGTTTTAAAACCCAAATCAGCAGCAACTCAACCCTCTATAACACATATACTATGCAACCTACATAAACCTGTATAAATCAACAAACTCGCATCTATCAATCTCAGGAATCAACTCTTAAACCTTAACTAGGTCAGAACACTCGACTGATACCCATATTAATTACTCAAAACTCAAACCTAAACTCATGCAATCCTAAACCAAAAACTCGTGCGCTAGGGGGTACATGTGTGTGAGTGACACGTGTCTACTAGTGTCAACCATTGTTTCCTAAATGTGTCAAAGCGCAGTGTCGAACAGGCGTCAAAACTGTGCATAGGCAACCCTCGTGCAGTGGTGTCGAGCATCACAGGATACGACACACACCCTCTTGTGTTACATGCTCGTGTCCAGAGGTAGCCTAGGTATAGGGGTAGGTGTCGAGGTGCCTGATATATGTCCACGTGTCCAAATCCCTAGCTAATTCGTGTCCAAACAATAGACTGAGAGACAGTACAGTGCACAGGAAACAGGGGCTCGTGCTAGTGTGTCGGGTGTCCTAGGACACGTTGTGTCCAACACTTAGATCATGTAGGTGTGTCAACCTGTAGACTAGGTGTCCACGTGTCTACTGAGTCTACTAGGTCGAGTCCAAGACGTGTCGTGTTGTGATACGAAGCCCATATCAGAATAAGTTTCTGCATGTGTACGCGTCTGTACAAAATCAGTACGAGCTTGATAACTTCGAAAATACCCAACCATGTCAGCCACTACCAAAATAAGTCAAATCAGCGACGTATTTAGCGACTCCGTGAAATTTTGTCGCTAATGTTTGGGGTTTTAGCGACGTTAATATAAGACGTCGCTGTTAGTCGCCAACAGCGACTAATAGCGACGTCTAGCGTCTACATTTTGTTAAATGGGGTAGTGCGTCGCAAGTTCGTCGGTACTCGTCGCTGATATAGCGACGTTTTGCGACACATTTTAAGTTGCATCGCTATTTATTATATATCAGCGACGTTTAGCGACGTCCTAGGCGGACGTCGCTAAACGTTTCATATAGCCAGCGAGGGTTTCCTTTTCGATCATTTCACAATTTTTTCCTCCCAATTTTGGGCGCGCTCCTCCTCCGCGACGCTCCTCCGGCGATTTCCCTCCTCCTCCGCGGCGCTCCTCCGCGATCTCCCTCCTCCGGCCTCCTCCTTCTCCTCCTCCTCCTTCCTCAGGTAGCTCCTCCTTTTCCTCCTTCTCCTCCTCCTCCTTCCTCTGGTAGCTCCTCCCCAGTTTCTCCTCGTCTTCTAGCTCTCTCTCTCGCTTCTAGTTCGTGTCCACGAGAGCGTGGACTCGCTGCGGAGGACACGAGACTGACAGTGGACTCGCTGCGGGGGACACGAGAGCGTGGACTCGCTTCTAGTTCATGTGACACCTATTTTGTTGGTTTAGACATGTCGTGTCCCACTGTGTGGACACGAGATTCACAGTGTGACACTTATATACTGAAAAATCTCGTTTTTTTTGGGCATATCAACTATCAATTTGATATTTTGGGTGGATTCGAATTCTAATTTAGGGTTCGAGCCCTATTTACTGACACTGGGAGTTTTTTTGGGCATTTTCAGGGTTTTGAATTGATGAATAAATTGACTAATAATTATTATCAAGCCCTATAAAATTTTAGCTATGTCACGAAGGATGGATATACTAATCCTGTGAATGAGTTTTTTCCTAAGTATTCTCGACAGTTGAATATGATTTAGCTCACTGACATTACTGAAATATGGGATAATTAGACTTTCTGTTCAGTACCCTTTGACCGAATTAAGATGACCTGAATACCATATTTTAAATCCTAAATCTACGGCATGACATCGTGATCAGGACATAGTCCCTGCAGCCATTCGACTGGCGAGGCAGAAAACTATATAGCCGTAGATAAAGTTGACTGTCCTCCGACCCTCATCCCTCGGCAATGATGATACGACAACCTATCACTATATCTTATATATATAGTAGTAGATGACGTCTTAGTATTACATTATGTGAGTTCATCTTGATTCTGTTACATTCTTCAGATACGACATACGATAAGAACATATACTACACCATATGTACAGAACATAGATGATTCACACTAATGTATGCTAGAATGAATTTTAGGTTGTGTTCTGAGCCATTCGTTCCTATACTTGGCAATTAAGTTGTGATTAGGACATGGTCCCTGCAGCCATTCGACTGGCGAGGCAGAAACTATGTAGCCGTAGATAAAGTTGACTGTCCTTCGACCCTCATCTTTCGGCAATGATGATACGACAACCTATCACTATATCTTATATATATAGTAGTAGATGACGTCTTAGTATTACATTATGTGAGTTCATCTTGATTTTGGTACATTCTTCAGATACTACATACGATAAGAACATATACTACACCATATGTACAGAACATAGATGATTCATACTAATGTATGCTAGAATGAATTTTAGGTTGTGTTCTGAGCCATTCGTTCCCATACTTGGCAATTAAGTTGTGATCAGGACATGGTCTCTGCAGCCATTCGACTGGCGAGGCAGAAACTATGTAGCCGTAGATAAAGTTGACTGTCCTCCGACCCTCATCTCTCGGCAATGATGATACGACAAACTATCACTATATCTTATATATATAGTAGTAGATGACGTCTTAGTATTACATTATGTGAGTTCATCTTGATTCTGTTACATTCTTCAGATACTACATACGATAAGAACATATACTACACCATATGTACAGAACATAGATGATTCACACTAATGTATGCTAGAATGAATTTTAGGTTGTGTTCTGAGCCATTCGTTCCCATACTTGGCAATTAAGTTGTGGACCATTATGTTTGACATTGTTGTTACAAATTTTTATATATCTGTGTTGATTGATGAGATTGTGTTTCAAACGTGTTCGTGATTGTGTGTATCTGTGTTGTTTGATACTGTGTTCGTGATACACACCGTTGTTGCTGTAAAAAATGGCGTGGAGGATGCTGCAAATGCTGCAGGGAATGCTGCAAATGTTGTATTTATTTTTTATTTTTTTTTAATATTAGCGACGTTCAGCGACGATTACCGACGGTCAGCAACGATAAAAACGTCGCTATCAACGTCGCTAACTGTGTGGAATATCGTCGCTGATCGTCACTAAACGTCGGTACTGTAGCGACGTAAAAAAGTCGCAGAACGTCGCCATATGGCTCTCAAGCCAGGTCAGCATCGATGCATGTCAAGTCGCTCAACGTCGCTAGATTACGTCGGTAAATTATGACGTTTTATGTCGCTGGTAGTCGCTAAATTAGCGACGTGGACACGTCGCTAAAGCTCGTCGCAATAGCGACGTATGGTGACGTTTTCTTGTTTAGCGACTAGGTTAATCCCGACTACTTGAAAATGTCGCTAAATACGTCGCTAATAGAAATTAGCGACGTATTTTCCCTTATTAGCGACGTCTTTACGCGTCGCTGAATTGACAGATTTTAGTAGTGAGCCCAAACTTCGTGTGTGTCGTGTCAGACATTAGGCCCACGTGTCCACCAAGTTTCATCCATTCTAGTGTTGTGTCGTGTCCTATGTCGAGCCCGAGCAGCAGGGGACAGCACGGGCACCGTGCGGTGTCTCGTGCATGAGGTGCGTGTCCATTTTGGACACGAATACAATCCTAAATCGTGCTCAGTCACATATAAAATTAATTTCCATATATAGGTCCTTCCAAATCTGTAATTTGTTTTGAAAAACAATAACAAACAGTCCACAGTGGCATTCTAACAAACACATGCACATACATATTGACACGTGTCCGATACGGACACCAAATGGACATGGTTTCCTACCAAACTCGAGGGACAGCTAGGGGACACCAAGGTCTAGGCTATTATGCAAAGAAATCAGAATTAAAACATAATTTAGAGGGTTTACCTATAGTGTGTCAATAACAAGAAAAAAGCCCCAAATAGAATGATTCTCCATGCAAGCCAATAGCTCCAAATTGTATCAAAACTGAGATTTCTCTCCATGAACAGAAAATAGAGTAGGATTGGACTCTAATGCAAGAAACTAGAGTCAAAAAGGAATTAAAATGGAATAGTTATGGATTGGGAAAGAATGGCCAATACCATTCTTTTCCAAAAGTTGATTTGATACAAAAGAGGCAAGAAGAATAGGAAGAAAGATTTTATAGTGGGGGGTATCCCTATGTGGCTGGCCATAAAGGGGGAAAATTAGGGTTAGGGTTATAACTAATGGGCTTGGGCCAAGTTTCAAGGATAAAGGAAATCACCTTAAGTCAAAAGTCCATGAACCTAATTATTTATTCTCCTATATGAAACTTGATTCTAAATGACTTAACTTGGGTTGATTTAAGTTAAACTAGGGTCACACCATGCTATTCAAGTCACCATAGCTAGAGTCAACATGTAGGTCAGTCTCTTAAGTCACAACTAGTAAAAGTCAAAATTAACAACCATCAATCCAATAATTAATCAAATAATTCCAATAAGTCAAAATGATCAAAATATCCCTAGGCTAAAAATGATAAATAAATATCCCAATCACATGGTTAGGCTCTAGGTCAGACAGTCTCTAGGGTTTCACTAACAGCACATCAAAATCACATGTCATGGCATTTTAAATAGTTTTAAAATAATTAAAAATCACCAAAAATCATAATATGATATAAATATCAATAAATAATTAATTATAATTACAAAAGTTCAAAATTACCCTCATTTGGAAAACTGGGTATTACAGACTCAGATTTGAATCATTGAAGTTCTTACCTGATCATCTAGAGATACTCATTGTAGGTGATATATCAAAAGGTGTAAGTACACGCTCTTCTTATAAAGATACTAAAATAGAAGCTAATGTAGCTTTCATTTCACAAGTAGAACCTAAGAATGTAGCAGATGATTTTAATGATGATTTTTGGATTGATGCCATGCAAGAGGAACTTAATCAATTTGAGAGAAACTAAGTTTGGGAACTCGTTCCTAAACCTATTGGTCAATTAATAATTGGTACTAAATAGGTGTTCCGATATAAATTAAGTGAAGATGGACAAGTTCTATGTAACAAAGCACGTCTAGTGGCACAAGGTTATAATCAAGAAGAAGGTATTGATTATGACGAGACATATGCTCATGTTGCTATACTAGAAGCTATCCGCATGTTTTGTGCATATGCATATTTTATTGATTTTAAATTATTTCAAATGGACGTGAAAAGTGCATTTTTAAATAGATTTTTGAAAGAAGAAGTTTTTGTGAAACAACTCCCTAGTTTTAACGATTTTTAAAAACCTGATCACGTCTTCAAACTTACACTACACCAAAAAGGGTATTTAGGAACAGTTTTTATGTATGCCTAATATTTTTAGGAACATATCATAACCGTTCCGAAAAGTGGCGTTACAATATTTGGAACAGTTATAAAGTGTTCATATATTTAGTTTAGAACAGTTATAAGGCGTTCCCAAATTAAATTTTGGAACATATATAGTATGTTTCTATACTTTTTTGGAATATCTTTGAAATGTTTCTAAATATCATTTTGAAACACTTTAAAGTTGTTCCTAAATATAATTTGCAACATTTTTGGCATAATCTTATGTTAGTTTTGCAACACTTTATTAGCGTTTCTAATTTCTTTCTTTTTTAACGTCATTCTTGCATTCCCATTTTTAGTTTGAACCACAATTAAATCTAGTGATTTCAAACTAGACATGGAAACACATAATAAGTTGTGCTACAATCATATTTTCGAAGATAGGATATTAAATGATGATATTCGAAAGGCACAACATACCATACTTTCATCCATACCTTTTTTTACTATTCTAAATTAAAGTTCGACTGAAAACATAAACTTAAACACAACAATTAAGAAAATTATTAAACATCCAAAACATCTCTTCCAAACATCCAGAAATCCATAGTGTTAATCAGATAACACTTTAATACAAGTCACAATTATTCCATACAAACTGAAATGCTTCAAAATGATTGAGAACTAAAGGATATGATAACATTCACCCTAGTTCAGCTAATATTCGAAGTAAAACTAGGACAATTTTGAATCAAGCAACCATCAAAGCCCCTCCTAGATGACCCATGGATGACCCAACTTTTATAGTACACCTAGTTGGATCTCTGTCTCACCAAAAATTAGTTCTTCGACACATGATCCCAAAACTATAATCCAACCAAATGATGGAGATTTGAATAACGGCAACAAGCAACACCTGCATGCAACATGATAAAACATGTTAAAATCAGGAATCACTAATAAATTGCATAATTAGTAAACTGGATCTTAATTAGCTTGTTATTTTCAAATAAATTGCATAAATACCTCTATTTTGTTGTTGTTTATACATACTACACATGTATGCCAACACAACAAACTCTCAGTGATGATACACAACACCTTACCAACAGTTTGTATTTGCAGAACTGTGCACACCACTCCCAGGCACTGCATGTTTACACAACTCCTAGGCACTGCATGTTTACACACATCTGCAGGAACATGAGTCGTCTTGAATCTTTTGGATTCAGGACATGAAACTTCTATAGGGAGAAAAACAGACATAACATTATCCATGATCAAAATGTTCTATTAAATGTTTGAAAATAACAGAAAAATAACAAAGAAGTACTGACTTAGAGGTTCAAGTGGTAAAATATGTTTTGCTAACAGCTTATTCATCTTGAACATGTTAGTAGAATCTGTCTCAAAGACCAGGTGTAGTTCATCATTGCATATTATCTTCCTCTTGTTAGCAAGATCTTGGAGATTATTTTTTCTAATGTAAGCCCATAGCTGCTTCACAGTCTGAAGGAATAAAAGGGCATATCTAGAATCTTCAAAATAGCAAAGTAGGAAATAAATGTTAATATTACTGAAATACTGAATTGAACGTCTCAAGACAATCAAAACAAGAAAACACAGTCTAACAGAGGCACCTGAGTCCTTTCCATGGTTGCTTCGTCAATAATCTCCTGCAATTCTGGTAAAACACTACATACTTTACTTAGCCCCCCTGAGCCACCTTTTCGTTTGACAACAGTAGGTGAACTACAGTATTATATTTATATATGTCAAAAATCAGTTTAAGCATCATATAGGAAAGCATATGCCCAATCAGAACTATGCATCAAATTCAAGAAAAATAAAATAATATTGGAAATAGCTCAGAAGGACTAACCTTTAAGAAATATTGATACATCATATATGGTGTTTTGCATATTCCCTAACTACAAATGCAGTAGCAGGTATTGGTGTGTGCATAATGTGTCATAATGTTAGATACGCTGCAGAACAGATACGGATCCAGGTAACCAGTGAAGATGTTTCCACACTTATCAACTGAATAATGGTCAGCATGGTTGTTTGTGAACAAACTTGTGTGGTGACATTTATGAACCACCACAAAAGTTACAGGTGGCTGATAATTAGCTCAAGAGAGGCACATGACTGAAATAAAATTAATTAATATAAATAAGAGATAGCCAAGTGAAGAACTGATGGCAACTCTAGAGGGGGGTGAATAGAGTTTATAACGATAATAACCAATTAAAAAATTAAACTCTTTCACATGCTGAAAGTAATCAGAGTAAATACAGAAATAAATAGGGAGCAAGAAAGCATACGCAAACACAGCCGATTTTTAACCTGCTTTTCTTCGTGGAGGACTAGTCCAGGCCTGAGAACTCTAGCTCAGGATTAAATCCACTATTTGTGAAATAGTAGTTACACCCCGTGCCTTTTCTTCAGAAGAGCACGTCAACTTCTTACAAAGATCGCAGTGGCGATACTTGGAATTTTCCAAGCGACTTCTTGAACTCTTGCACAAACTCCTGACTGAAAAAGCACTGAGCACTTGAGGCATAGGGAGCTTGTGGCTAGTAGATGAAGAAGGGTATGGCTTGTATTGAGCTTTAGAGAGAAGAGAAGAGAAGATTGGATGAATTAAAATGAGAGAATTCATGGCCTATTTATAGGATATCAGGTAGGCAGAATTCGGCCAGAATTCTGGTTGGAATTTTCAAAAAATTGGCCGTTGGACAACTTGCAACTAGCCAACCCTAAAAATTAGGGTGTTGATTTTTAGGAGACAGAGTTCGGCCCGAACTTTGTGTGAAGGCAGAGTTCGGCCCGAACTCTGTCTCCAGAGCACATAATGGGTCATGGGTCCAATTGGCTTATTTTGGATATGTGTGGAGCAATTGGATTTGGGTATGGTTGTAGGCTAAGTCTCAGATGCTCAGTACAGCTCAGTTTACATAGGTCTAGACTCAATAAAATTGTAAAAGTACAGACTCAAAATAACTTTCATTGCAAATTCAAGCTGTCGTCTGACTTGAACTGGAAGTAGTCTTCATGTGTCGTATTGAATTATCACAAGTATCATGTAGTCAACTCCATTAATATTTGGTTGACTGTGATTTTGTGTCAACAATGTCCCCCATATTGATAATTGACAAAATGATAGTTGTATATTCAATATTCATACCTGGACATATTATATGGTATAGCTCCCCCGTAATTAGTGCCGAGCTAGCAATAGCTCCCCCGTAAACATTGCTTTGAATCCTGTTGGCCTGATAAAAATATTCTCCCCAAAGCACAGATACAGATACAAAAAGAATATAGAATATACCAAATTTTCTCCCCCTTTTGGCATTTAGCAATAAACCATAAACAGATAAGAACTGGCAAGCACACCAAAAGGTAATAGATGAAACTGCATAGATACTGATAAAACTACTGAATGTCTCAAAAGTCATAATAAGTCTAATACAACCAAAGTGCATAAGAGCAACTAAAATCCAAAGTGGACAAAAAATATAAGCTATGATCCTCAGTAGCAGCAGCAAGTAGAAGTCCATATCCATTATCGAGCTCGTGAAGGCCCAGCGTCGTCGGATGGATCAGTGAAGGAACGACGAGGGTCCACGAAGGCCGCATCTGGATCCAAGTAGCGAATAACCCAAGGGTCATCGATAAGATATCCTTCACGACCAGGGTCCCGCTCCATAGGGATAGGCATGGAAGGATGGCGAGACATGGAGTACCGAATATCATGTAGTGAGTTGCTAATGGCACTCATCTGCAAGGTAGTCCGATAATCAAGCTGAGTCCAGCGATCATCCTCCAAGGTAAAACGATCGCGGAGCAAAGTCTGGAGGGACTCGAGAGTCGCAGGAGGAGGAGGAGGATCCTGTCCCAGAGGAGGGGCATCTGGCTCATCATCAGAATGCTCAGACACAACAGGTGAGCCAACTGCTGCCTGAAGTCTCCGTGCCTTAGAGAGAAAGGCAGGGGCAGGTAAGAACTGACACTCATCAAGAGGTATGCGAAAAGCACGAAATATCATAGGAAGATACAAAGCATAAACCAAGGATCTTGGTTTCTTCCTAGAATTAATCATCCAGTCCATCATGGTATATGGAAGATTAAATGGTACATAAAAGTGAAGGTGATATAAGGCCAAGATTTCAAAGTAGATGACTTTATCGGTAGATCCCGCTTTGGGTAGAATAGTATTAAAGATAATCCGATGAAGTTCATAAAAATAGGGATTGAGATACTAGGCCAAAAGCTTGCGGGGACGTGTGTTTAGAGTACACAAGTCGTCCTTGAAGCTTTCAAGTGAAGACCCATTGGGAAATTGAAACGATCGAGCTTCAACAAGCTTTTCCCATGAGTTTGGCTCTTGGAGTTCAAGGTGTTCGGCCAAATCAAAATCATCAAACGAGATGTCAATGCCCGCAACCCGTGAATAAATATGTGTATCATAATGAGTTAGGTCGCAGTAGAACATTTGAATAGCACTACGATATATGACCGAGTTGGTTGTGACAAGTTCGTCAAGGCAAAGATCATAAAAAAGTGCATCATATTGAGATAAAATAGTAAAATTGATAGGATGACCCGCAAACACCGGACGTGTCCGAAAGTCACTAAACCAGTCATTTGATGCGTCGAGTGATACAAATATTCGGTCGTCAAATGTGTTTGGGTCAAGTGGACAAGACGGGTTGAACAACGGATGGATAGGTAGTTGTTGTTCAACGGGCGGTTCACCACGAGGAGGAGCATTCGAAGAGGACGCTCCCTCGGTTCGAAGTCTCTTTCACGATTGAACAATCGTGGAGCCATGAAAATAATAAAGACAATAGAGAAAATTGAGATGGAGAGGAGTGTTGAGATATACCTCAATGTGATGAAGAACAATGAAGGAGAATGATGAGGAAAGCCTTCTCCTTGAGTTTGGAGAAGAGATAAGCTCTAGGGAGAAAGAACTAGGGTTAGGGTTTGAGAAAAATATGTTTGGAGAAGTGGAAAAGGTGGCAATGGAGGAGGAGAAAGAGGAGAGCCCGAATATATGTGAAAGGGTTCCAATGGTCAGAACAAATATGGACCATTGGATCAACTTATGATCAGCGGCTGAGACTGCTCCCTGTTCTGGAACAGTCAGGCCGAATTCGGCCCGAACTCTGGGTAGGACAGAGTTCGGCCCAAATTTCGGATCCTGGGAACAGAACAGGAATCAGGCTGAAAAATGATTCTAAGTTAAAAATAAATGATTAAGTGAGAGAGACCAAAGAAAAAGTACATATACAAGAAAAAAATCTAAGTTGAAAAAGTCTAGAAAATTGATTTCGAAGCAAAATGAAGTTGGAAACTCTGCATTTCAGCATGTGATAAATAAAATGAACCATGTAATAAACAAGGAATTATGCCATAATTCAATATTTTGAAGCTGCCATGGGTTAGCTGCAGGGGCCGGATCCCAGCTAGCGGTAGTCCTGAGGACTAGTACACCGTATCGCTTAGGCTTTTACGCCTTGTTGTCAGAAGGACCCTTTCGGCTTGTACCCATAGCAATTTTATCATAAAAGAATCAAGACATACCCGTTATTTATGCAGGTTTATTTTAATTAATAACAGCTTCGTCCAAAATTCTAAGTTCACGATAGAAAAATTGAAGCGCTCTCCGGATAATGGTTTTGTAAAGAAATCTGCTAGCTGATGATCAGTGTCAATAAATTCTAAATTAATAGTGCCATTTTGCTGATAATCACGCAAAAAGTGGTGATGTATTTCTATGTGTTTCGTGCGTGAGTGACATATGGGATTCTTAGTGAGATTTATAGCACTAGTGTTGTCACAAAAGATTGGAATGTGCATAAAAGATAAGTTGTAGTCTTCAAGGGTTTGCTTCATCCACAGAATTTGTACACAACAACGCCTGGCTGCGATGTATTCAGCTTCTGTTGTGGATAGTGCGACAGAATTCTGCTGCTTGCTAAACCAAGAGACTAAAGCCTTTCCTAATAAATGACACGTACCGCTCGTACTTTTACGGTCGACCTTGCATCCGGCGAAATCAGCATCAGAGTAACCGATGAGGTCAAATGATGTTGACTTGGGATACCATAGGCCCACTGTAACTGTACCCTTAAGGTATCGAAAGATACGCTTAACAGCGGTCACGTGTGATTCCTTAGGATTTGCTTGATATCTAGCACACAGGTAAACGCTAAACATTATATCAGGACGATTAGCAGTTAAATAGAGTAGACTGCCTATCATACCTCGATACTTACGTTGATCCACGGTTTTGCCGCTTTTATTTGGTTCTAGTTTAGTTGTAGTAGCCATTGGAGTGCTGATTGGTTTGACGTTGTCAAGGTCGAATTTCTTCAGCATGTCCTTTGTATACTTTGACTGACAGATGAATGTTCCATTTGACATTTGTTTGACTTGCAGTCCAAGAAAGTAGTTGAGCTCTCCCATTATGCTCATCTCAAACTCGGTCTGCATACACTTGACAAAATCTTGACAGAGGGTTTTATCAGTAGAACCAAATATAATATCATCTACGTATATTTGTACTAAGAGAATAGTGTCTTTAAAAGATTTTATGAAAAATGTGGTGTCAATTTTCCCTTTTGAAAAATCTTTCTCAAGCAAGAAATTGCTTAGCCGTTCATACCAAGCTCTAGGGGCTTGTTTGAGGCCATATAGCGCTTCCTTTAGCTTGAAAACATGGTCGAGAAATTTATGATTTTTAAAACCAGGGGGTTGTTTTACATAAACTTTCTCCTTAATAAATCCATTCAAAAAAGCACTTTTAACATCCATTTGAAATAATTTAAAATTTTAAAAATTTGCAAATGCACAAAGCATCCGAATGGATTCCAATCTCGCAATAGGAGCATACGTCTCATCGTAGTCGATACCTTTCTCTTGGTTGTATCTTTGGGCTACTAGACGAGCTTTGTTGCGTGTAACTGAACTATCTTCATTTACTTTGTTTCTAAAAACCTATTTAGTACCAATAATCGAGTGATTTGCCGGTCTAGGAACGAGTTTCCATACTTTGCTCCTCTCGAATTGGTTGAGTTCATCTTGCATAGCAGAAATCCAAAATTCATCATTAAAAGCTTCTAAAATGTTTTTCGGCTCAATTTGTGAAATGAAGGCAGTGCTAGCAATAGAGTCTCTTAGTGATGATCTAGTAGTTACTCCACGTGAAACCTCACCTATTACCAAATTTTCTGGATGTGACAGCTTGAAAGAGAATTTCTTAGGCAAGCCTTCCAGAGAATTGGTTTCGGTGGTGGTATTCATTGGAGTAGAAGTTGATGGCTCAACATCATCATCAAGAGTAGCTGCTGTACTGTTATCTTCATCAAAAGTCACATTGGTAGACTCTTCCACAATTAATGAGCGTTTATTAAAAACTCTATATCCCTTGCTCTTTGCAGCATAGCCAAGGAAAATACCATCGTCAGCTTTGGCATCAAATTTGCCTAAGTTGTCTTTGGTGTTAAGGATAAAACATCTACAACCAAAAACTCTAAAATAAAAAACATTTGGGGTTCTTCCAAACCAAAGCTCATAGGGTGTTTTCTTCGTAATAGGACGAATAAGCACCCTATTTAAAATGTGGCATGCTGTACTGACAGCTTCAGCCCAAAAGTATTTCGGAAGTAAAAACTTGTTCAACATGATTCTAGCCATATCGCCAAGAGTCCTATTTTTCTGCTCCACAACACCATTTTGTTGAGGAGTTCTTGGACAAGAAAACTCATGATCAAAACCATTAGAATCACAAAACTTTTCAAAATCATTATTTTCGAATTTGCCTCCATGATCACTTCGGATTCGAGTAATCATGTAGCCTTTTTCGTTTTGAACTTTCTTAACAAAAATATTGAAAACCGAAACAGCATCGCTTTTATTTGTAAGAAAGAAAACCCATGTAAATCTAGAAAAATCATCAACAATAACAAAAGCATAAAGTTTTCCACCAAGACTGGCTACTCTACTAGGGCCAAATAAATCCATATGAAGAAGTTACAAAGGTCTAATAGTACTTACAGAGTTTATGGAATAAAATGAGGACTTAGTTGCCTTATTCAATTCACATTCGGCACATACAGTGTCCTTTCTGAATGTGATGTCGGGCAAGCCTCTAACTAGCTTCTTAGTCAATAGCCTGGATATAGTATCCATGTTGGCATGACCAAGACGCTGGTGCCACAGTAATTTTTCATCCTTATAAGCATATAGGCATCTACCTACATTGTTAGTATCTCTAGACAGATAGAAAATATAAATATTATCCTCTCTTACCCCTTCAAAAGCAATGTCTCCCGTTGACCTATCATAAATAAAGCATTTATTTTGTCCAAAGTTAATGTCATATCCATGGTCAGCAAGATGACTAATGCGGAGCAGGTTATGCTTTAACTCGGTCACTAGACAGATATCCTTTATTACGGAAGAGGGAGGATGACCAATAATACCATTACCTATAATATACCCTTTTAGGTTGTTGTCGAAGGATACATATCCTTCTCTCTTAATCGATGGTGATGCAAAAAGATTTGCGTCTCCCGTCATATATCGCGAGCATCCACTATCGAGAATCCACTTACTCTTAGTTGAGAAGGGAAGGTCCACCTACATCAAGAGTAGATGTGACCTTTGGTACCCAAGTTCTTGAGGGTCCTGAAAAGTTAGTTTTCGAAAACCATGCATATATCTTTCTATCTACTAATCTTCTAATTCTATATTGTGGTGAAATGTGTCCATGTAATCCACAATAAGTACATATAGCATTCATATTTATGTTAGGAGCATGCATATGATGTCTATGAGTAGAGTGATGTGGAGTAGCATGATGATATATAGAGTTAGCATGGTGATGATGTCTATATGTAGAGTGATGTGGAGCAATATGGTGATAATATCTATATGGAGTAGCATGGTGATGATGTCTATATGGAATAGCATGGTGATGATGTCTATATGTAGAGTGATGGTGATTTTGTGCAACATAGTGATGATTGTATCTATGTGTAGCATGATGATTCTGTGACAAATGAGAATTATTTCTACGTGCATGTGGTTTGTATGCTTTATGAAAGTGTGTGTATATGTAAGCATGATTATGAGCTGCAGGTGGATGACGTGGTTGACTAGTATGAGTAGTGTCATGCTTTGTGTGTGTCTCATGTGATTGGGTTTGAGTTTGAGCAACCTGTTTTCCCAATTTAGTCTCTAATTTCTTAGAGACAGCCTGCAGTTCAGTGATCTTAGCATTCAAACCATATATCTTAGTAATAGAAATCTTGTGTCTACTCTTTTCTTCTGTAAGCTCCGTGTTGAGTGCTGTAATTTCTTGTGTTTGTTGTTCAATGCATGCTTCGGCATCATGTAGGCTTATTTTAAGCTTAGATACCTCATTTGTGACATCCGTGGGTGAAGTGTCTCTAATGTTATCAAGCAGTAAAGAAAGTCGTTGAATTTCGAATTCATGACTTTTGATCTTTTCCTTGGCATGTTTGTATTTACCAATGACCGTTTTGTGATCATCAAGTAAATCGGTGAAAGCATCGCCAAGTTCATCAAAAGTGAAATCATCAAGAGTTTCGTTTGATACCTTGTCGAATGTTGCCATTAGGCACACGTTTACAGCGTCTTGAGGAGAGTCCTTTTCTTTCTCGGAGTTACTAGCTTCGCTTTCATGCCAAATGCTTGTGTTGGCATATTTCTTTGAGGAAGCCTTCTTGTATGGTTTTTTATAGCGGTTGTTCTTCTTTAGGAATGGACAGTCTTTTTGACGTGTCCCGTCTTCTTGCAACCGTAGCATGTTGGCTCTTCTTCATCATCTTCTTGTGGTTCCTTCTTTATTCGGTTGAAGCGAAGCAATTTCTTGAAGTTGTGGACAAGGAGAGCTTGATCATCACCTTCCGAGTTGTCGTCATCCGTCTCTTTGGAGTCAGTCCTTCGTCGGTGAGCTTTGAGGGTGATCACCTTAGCCTTAGGAGCAGGCTCTTCGAAGTCCTTGAGGTCAAGCTCATGAGTCATCAGCTTTCCCATCAAGGTCTCCATGGACATAGTTGTGAGATCATTTCCTTCTATGATGGCTGTCACCTTAGGGTTCCAAATCTTTGGTAGCCCCCTAAGTAGCTTGTGAATCTTCTCATGATTTGAATATTGTTTGCCGAGCGAAGATAGGGGATTGATGATGTCGAGGAATCTTATGAACATTTGCGTGATCGTCTCATTTGGCTTCATCTTGAAAGCCTCATATTCTTGAGTGAGACGGCTTATCTTTGATTCCTTGACTTGGGTGGTTCCTTCATGCGTCACTTCTAGAAGTCTCCATATTTCATGAGAGGTGGTGCATGTTGAGACCCTGTTGAACTCATTCCTGTCTATAGTATAGAATAAAGCATTATTAGCTCTCGCGTCGAGAATTGCCTGTTTCTTCTCCTCGTCAGAGTATTTGTCATGTGGTTTCTCAACGAGATCACCATTGACAACTATCCTGGCAGGCTTTTTGTAACCATCAGTGACGATGGTCCACAGGTCGATGTCTAGCGACTTGAGATAAAAGCTCATCCTTGTTTTCCAATAGGTGTAGTTAGTTCCATCAAATAAGGGAGGCCTATAAGTGGACTGCCCTTCACCGTGATTGGAAATCAAGGATTGTGTGGTTGCCATGGATCAACTCTAGGATGTTAGTCCTTATTGAGAGAACAATGCTCTGATACCAATTGAAGAACAGATGGCAATTCTAGAGGAGGGTGAATAGAGTTTATAACGATAATAACCAATTAAAAAATTAATCTCTTTCACAAGCTGAAAGTAATCAGAGTAAATGCGGAAATAAATAAGGAGCAAGAAAGCATACGCAAACACAGCCAATTTTTAACCTGGTTTCCCTCGTGGAGGACTAGTCCAGGCCTGAGAACTCTAGCTCAGGATTAAATCTACTTTTTGTGAAATAGTAGTTACACCCCGTACCTTTTCTTCAGAAGAGCACGTCAACTTCTTACAAAGATCGCAGTGGCGATGCTTGGAATTTTCCAAACGACTTCTTGAACTCTTGCACAAACTCTTGACTGAAAAAGCACTGAGCACTTGAGGCTTAGGGAGCTTGTGGCTAGTAGATGAAGAAGGGTATGGCTTGTATTGAGCTTTAGAGAGAAGAGAAGAGAAGAGAAGATTGGATGAATTAAAATGAGAGAATTTATGGCCTATTTATAGGATATCAGGTAGGCAGAATTCGGCCAAAATTCTGGTTGGAATTTTAAAAAAATTGGCCGTTGGACAACTTGCAACCAGCCAACCTTAAAAATTAGGGTACTAATTTTTAGGCGACAGAGTTCGTTCCGAACTCTGTGTGGAGGCAGAGTTCGGCCCGAACTCTGTCTCCAGAGCACAGAATGGGTCATGGGTCCAATTGACTTATTTTGGATATGTGTGGAGCTATTGGATTTTGGTATGGTTGTAGGCTAAGTCTCAGATGCTCAGTACAGCTCACTTTACATAGGTCTAGACTCAATAAAATTGTATAAGTACAGACTCAAAATTACATGCATTGCAAATCCGAGCTGTCGTCTGACTTGAACTGAAAGTAGTCTTCATGTGTCGTATTGAATTATCACAAGTATCATGTAGTCAATTCTATCAATATTTGGTTGACTGTAATTTTATGTCAACACCAAGGTAATTAGAATACGTTTCCATAAAGGATGTTTACCATCAGAGAAGATGTAAGGGGTACATGTGCCATCATAGAAGTAGAAAATATATGCTTGATTTGAACATTTAAAAAAATATAAAGCATGTTTACCATCAGAGAAGATGCAAGGGGTATATGTGACCTCCCTTTTGATCATGAAGAATAACAATTACATCATAAGTTCAAGAAAATAAGTGAGATCCAAGTTTTCTTCTCGTACCTCAAGATGCTTCCAATTGAAAAATACCTGAATGAGGAAAGATGAAAAATAAGAAGAAACTGTACAAATCCAATTTTTTCACTCATACATCAGTTTTTTTTCTAGGAAGCAAAGGCTTGGGCGAGGCATGTTCTATTGATATTACAAAAATAAAAGTCTAACTAGAACACATACCATTAACTTAGAATTGTATTTTGACGTGGTCTGTTTGGCATTTCTTACATGTAACAAATCATTTTGTAATGATTATCCTATCATCATGCGCTTCCAACCTTGTTGTATTAATGTTGAGACAGAAAAGGATTAGAATCTAATAGAACAATCAAAATTGCAGCATATGTGAAAGAGAGGAATTATTGGAAGTCTTTGCACTTTGAGCTAGATTGTTCTATATGGATGACCACTATTTTTAGGATTTTCTATATGCAGGGAGTATCCCATCCATCTGCTCAAGAATAATGACTTAGTATCCTCCCAATCAGAAAATACTTTAAAAGACCAATAGTAAGGCCAAAATATGACTGACATGAATTTTACTTCAGCTTCAGTCTTAACCATAAATGGCAAAGGATCAATCGGTAGAATGAAAGCAGATTTAAGGAGAAGTTTGATGCAAGAGAAATAAATTACCAAATTTGAAGGCTGCGGATGACATCAGGAAAATAGTACGCTCCTTTAAGGTGATTTTATGTCCACTTTCTGTAAGGACTCAGAGATGTATAAAAAAATAGCATTTATGAGATAAAAAAGAAAAATCACAGCTTAAAGTGCAGCATATTGCCATGTTAAATCCTGATGTTTAAAGGGACAAGCAAGGTTCTCATTATCAGTATCGAAATCCCTTTTGGACCCTTCTTATGAGAATTACTATCGAGGGTTTCATCAGTTTTGGATTGGAGTCAACTTCCTCAGTGGTCATCTTTACTGATATTATAGGAAGTAAATAAAGCCACCTTTGAATGTTTTGGCATCTTTGAATATGAAATTCATTTAGATGTTTACTTGGATTAAAATTTTGCTTTGTGTTAAGCTTTAACACTTAAATTGTGATTGTAGTTAACCAGTTTAACTAAGACTCTTTGCAGAGTTTTTTCCATCTTAAATTGTGATTTTAGTTAACCAGTTCTACTTAGGCTCTTTGTTGAGTTTTTTCAATCTCGAATTTCCTGTCCCTTTTAGTTCCGAATATAAAATTAGCATTTCAATATTTCAATATTTTGTTTCAATATGCTGCCATATAAAATTCTCATAGAAATATGAAATTCTCATTGAAACCAGAACACTCTCAAAGAAACATGACTATCTTACAAGCCATAACCTTGCAAGCACATGTGATGTGCTTCCATAGAAATTTTTAACATTTAACGAATTCCTACTAAACAATGATAAACAAGCAGGTCGTAAACTACTATGATAAAGCTATAACATCCAAATAACAATTCAAGATATATTAGGATACCATCATGTGTTAGTTCCTCGAATATAGACATGATATCTACCTTTAGATGCTTTGCTTCAAATGTGGTAGCAAAATTTCCAACTTTTCATGCAACGGACCTTCTCATCACCTTGACATAATTAGGCCATATATCGACATCAATTCCTAAACCCTAACCAAATCTGACGCTAAGACAACAAAATCACAAAATAAAACAAATGACGACAATGAGAAAAATTTAAGAATAAACAATAAAAACTCTAACCTATCCTAAACAACAACCAATATTCACCAAATCTTCCCAAGCCCTAACACAACCGAAATCGACCAAAAAATGAAGGATCAGTCGAGTAGATACACAAAAAAAATGTGGATTATGGAAAAAGTGATAAATAACGATAAAAGCACAATTTAAAATTGATTCGAAAAATTTCCATCGAATCGATCGAGAATAGGGTCATAATTAAAGAGAAAAAGGGGAGTATTTGAAGGCTTAGGTGACCTCTGAGGAGCCGAAGATTCCGAAGGAGGACCTGAGGAAGTGGAGGAGGCGTTCAACGTCGACTCCGTCTCCTTCTTATCCTTTGCCCGAGAAAGAGAGAGAGATAGAGAGAGAGAGAGAGAGATCACAGGGGGACGGAGGGAAGGGAAAGAGAGGGATAGATGGAGAGGGGGAGGGGGAGACAGAGAGGATTACTAACCAAAGAGAGACGACGTTGTGGCCGGGGGATCGGGGGTTGCGGTGGTCTCTCTCTCTCTTTCAGGTAAGAATAAATATGAGATAGAGAATTTTGTGTGGAACACTTTTTTATTCTCACGTGACTAGTGGGTAGGTGTTGACCACAAATTAAAACACTTACAAAGTGTTCCGCAAAATATAATACAAATTATTCTTAGGTAAAATAATTTTAGGAACATTTAATTAGTTTGGAATTGTTACAATGTGTTCCAATACCTAAGAACATATACATACTGTTTCAAAACCAAAAAATTTAATATTTCAAATTGTCTATTTTGGTGTAGTGTTAAGAAAGCACTCTATGGACTCAAACAGGCACCTCGTGCTTGGTATGAACGCCTAAGTGCCTTCTTACTTGAAAATGGTTTTACAAAAGGAAGAGTTGATAATACTTTATTTATCAAGTCTTTAGATGATGATATTCTTCTTATGCAAATATATGTTGATGACATCATATTCGGATCTACTAATGAAAAACTTTGTCAAGAGTTTGCTAAGTGTATGCAGAGTAAATTTGAGATGAGTATGATGGAAGAGCTGAACTTCTTCCTAGGACTTCAGATCAAACAACACGACAAAGAAACATTCATCAATCATACAAAATATACAAAGGGCATAATAAAAAAGTACGACTTCGACAATATAAAGCCAATCAGAACTCCACTGGCTACATCAGCAAAGATTGACACTGATGAAAGTGGTAAACCTGTCGACCAGCGTAAGTAGCGAGGTATGATTGGTAGTTTATTGTATTTAACTGCTAGTCGCCTTGATATTATGTTTAGTGTCTGTATTTGTGCACGATATCAGGCAAATCCTAAAGAATCACACTTATGTGTCGTTAAGCGTATCTTCTGATTCCTTAAGGGAACTTCAATAGTCAGCTTATGGTATCCTAAAACCAAATCCTTTAACCTGATAGGTTACTCGGATGCAGATTTTACAGGATGCAAAGTAGACCGTAAAAGTACCAACGGTACATGCTATTTCCTAGGAAAAGCCTTAGTCTCATGGTTTAGCAAGAGATAAAATTCTGTAGCACTATCAACTACTGAGGCTGAGTATATAGCCGCAGGTCGATGTTGTGCTCAAAATTTGTGGATGAAGCAAACCTTAGAAGACTAAAATCTGTACTACACTAAGATTCCTATTTATTGTGACAACAGTAGCACTATTAACCTGACTAAGAATCATGTATGTCACTCACGCATAAAGAACATAGATATTCGTCATCACTTTTTACGTGATCACCAATAACACGGGGATATTTGCTTAGAATTTGTTGACACAGATCATCAACTAGCAGATATTTTAATTAAACCACTAGCTGAAGACTGCGTTAACAATCTGTATCGAGAGCTCGACATACTTGAATTTTTATATTCATAATGTATTATGATTAATAAATCAATTTATAACTCAAAACTTTGACCTTTATTAATGGACATTATTTTGGGTACAAGCAGAAAGGGTCCTTCTGTCATATAGTCGTAAATAGTCTTAAGCGACACGGTGTACTAGTCTTCGGACTACCACTAGCTGGGATTCGGCCCCTACAGCTAACCCAAAGTAATAGAAATTATTAAATGAAGAAGTATGAATGTTATACATTGAAGTTTATCAATTATACAACATTAATGACATTGGAAATACAAGTAGCCAAACTCGGACCGAACTCGGACCGAGTTCGGAACGAGTTCGGACCGAATTCGGATCGAGCTGGTGCAAATTTCCAGAACACCAGCAGCCGGACCTAGCCTATATATACTTTGTTTTTACCTCCTTCTTTCACCATCTCACAAACCGAGAGCCTCCTAAAAGTAAATTTTTACTACTTCCTAGCCTTCCTCCTCCCTCCGTCGTAGATCTTCGAAGCTCGGAAGCAGTCTTCTTCCTCCTCCCTTAATCTTTTAGAGGTATCCTCTCTTTTTCAATTCTATTCCTATGGCACCCAAACTTCACCACAAAAAGAAGAAATTAGCTTCCAAGAGTGATTCTCGTGCTGGATCCTCCTCCGCTGAGTATGAACCAGTGAGCAAATTTAGTCATGCTCGTCCTACCGACGATGATGACTATGATACTGGACTTTTCCCATCTGCAGACTTTTCTATTGCCTGGTTTGACAACTTTAGTTATAGAGATATTTGTCCCGGTCGTTATGTTAACTTCACTATATTCTCTGAGCATGTCATTCAATTTGAAAATCTATCTCTTCGTGACTTTTTCTATACCGCCGACAATATATATGATAATGTCGTTCGCATGTTTTACTGTAACTTACAAGTTATAGAGAGCGATATTTATTCATGTGTTTTAGGTAGAGAAATTGAATTCAACTCTACAGATGTCAGTGAATGTTTTCATATGCCTGACGTAGGTGAAGCCCTAGTTGACATCAATCATGTCCAATTTCCTGAGGACATGACTCATGATTCTTTCAAGGTCGTCATGTGTCATCCTCGTCCTGTTTCTAGAAATGGCAGGGTATACTCACGGCACCTTAATCAAAAAATTTATGAGTTACATCGTTTCATGTTCTCTGCTTTGCTTTCCAAGACGGGATCTTTAGACGAGGTCACATTTTTTGAGATGTCTGCTATGTATCACCTGCACTATGGTATCACTTTCTCTGTCCCTAAGACTTTTATTGCTTGGATAATTAGTTGTAGGAGGATGGGGCGCGACCTCTTGTACCCCATGCACTTGGCTAAGATTAGACGTCTTGGAGTTGATCTCTCTCAGTGTCCTTTCTCTTCTACTGCTTCTGAATAAAGTAGATCCAGGACTTACCCAAACCCACCTCCTCTACCTGGGGCTGAACCTACTGCTCCGGTTCACATTGACGATCCTCAGGCTCCTGCCCCTGCTGCTCCAGCCCCTGCTTCTGGTTTTGACCCAGGTTTCTATCATCGATTTGATGAGTTCGTTGCCCTCTCAGTGCAACATCATCAGCGCTTTGATGACTTTGTTGCACTTTCTGCACAACGTCATCAGAGCTATATCAACTCTGAGTTCTGCCACATCACTCAGGCTCAGGTGGTATGGAACAGCCTTGTTGATATTCAGTGGAGTTTATCACATGATCCCACTCATTTACTGTTGAGTTATGACTGATTATGATTATGTTAGTTGCACTTCAGTTGATTTTCTTATATCAGATTTTAGTTGCGTTACTGCTTCTCTTAGTTCATTTTTTCATGAGATTTATTATCTGTGGAATTACTCTGTCTCTGTCTTTGTTATATGCTAAATATTGTTGGCTTCACACATTACGAGGGAGCCGAAACATTTTGAACATGTCAAAGGGGGAGAAAGAGCACTACCAAATCAGGTATTTTATTTCAATCAAATATTTTACATATATTTTGGTATAGACTCAAGTTTGTTATTTATCAAAATGGGGGAGATTGTTGGCCCATTCCTAAATGGTCACACCCGATTTTGATAAATCAACAATGATTTAAGTCAATACACAAAATATACAAACTGTTGCTAAACATTTTAGGTCAAGTAAAATCAATATCAAGAGTGTACTATAACATCTGGAAGCATGTCAATCATCATTTCTAAGCGTTCATGTATTGGAATCGGTCTGAGTCATCTTGAAATTTATTATGTATTTTTATCTTTTTTGAGTCTAGGATACAAATTATAAAATCGACTGGATATTACTGGCTTAGGTTATCCACAGTCCACCTATCTAAAAAGCCTGCCTATCCACAAAAATTTCTTATACCAACAATATTACATATCCTATGCAAACAGAATAGGACCAAACATTCTTCTAAGTATTGAATGAACATGGACAGAACTCTGTCCGAGTTCGGACCGAGTTTGGTCAGCTCAAATTCAAATGTTTGTTGCCTCCAAATTTGCATGCAATGTTCGTTTGTAAAATCTTTGCATCCGAACTCTGTTTTTCCAGTTCGGTCCTCAAAAAACACCTATAAATAGAAGAGTTGGTCTCATCAATTCATCTTCTCTTCTCTCTATTTATATCCAATAACGTTTTCATTGATCTAAATCTTTCATATACCACCTATACATCTCATAGCCAAAGCCAGTAACATCGATTTGATTTAGAGTCTTTGGTTCTCAGAGTTGTAAAGAGATCGTTCAAGTTCAGAACACATTTCTATTTTCGGAGCCATTCGTGTGCCCATCTCCAAGCACGGTGTTGTGACGTCAGTCGTGCACTTGTCACCAAGCACGGTGTTGTAAAGAGACTGCAAGCTCTCAATTAGCTTGTGAATAGTGGATTAACAGAAGGCAAGAGCACCTGCGAATGGATTAGTCCTCCAAGAGGAAAACCAGTATATATCGCGGTGTCCAATGAGTTTGATTCTCTGATCTCTTACTGATTTTATTTATTGTCTCTTTATTCACTGCCAAAGTTATATGCTTTTAATTTTTAATTGGTGATTATTTTCTGCTACACTCGTACTCACTCTATTCATCCCCCTAGAGGTGCTCAACTGTCCTACAGTTTGTAAGCCCCCTGATTTTTGGATTTTATTTTTAATTATTTTATATGGATATTTTTAATTTATTAAAGTTAATAATGACTATGTTAGTAGTTTATCGTAGCTTTGATTTTTGAAGCACAACAAATATTGCTTTCACAAATCCAGTTCCATATTTAAATTCTAGACTCGTCCACCTTCAGTTTGATATATCATGTCTCATCCAAAGTTTTTGTTCAACATTCTTTTGACTTCGTGCAACTTCAGGCCAACTTATAAGACCATTTGATCATTTACCGTAATTCTAGGCCCAAATTCTAATTCGATTTCTATATGCAGGGAGTATCCCATCCATCTGCTCAAGAATAATGACTTAGTATCCTCCCAATCAGAAAATACTTTAAAAGACCAATAGTAAGGCCAAAATATGACTGACATGAATTTTACTTCAGCTTCAGTCTTAACCATAAATGGCAAAGGATCAATCGGTAGAATGAAAGCAGATTTAAGGAGAAGTTTGATGCAAGAGAAATAAATTACCAAATTTGAAGGCTGCGGATGACATCAGGAAAATAGTACGCTCCTTTAAGGTGATTTTATGTCCACTTTCTGTAAGGACTCAGAGATGTATAAAAAAATAGCATTTATGAGATAAAAAAGAAAAATCACAGCTTAAAGTGCAGCATATTGCCATGTTAAATCCTGATGTTTAAAGGGACAAGCAAGGTTCTCATTATCAGTATCGAAATCCCTTTTGGACCCTTCTTATGAGAATTACTATCGAGGGTTTCATCAGTTTTGGATTGGAGTCAACTTCCTCAGTGGTCATCTTTACTGATATTATAGGAAGTAAATAAAGCCACCTTTGAATGTTTTGGCATCTTTGAATATGAAATTCATTTAGATGTTTACTTGGATTAAAATTTTGCTTTGTGTTAAGCTTTAACACTTAAATTGTGATTGTAGTTAACCAGTTTAACTAAGACTCTTTGCAGAGTTTTTTCCATCTTAAATTGTGATTTTAGTTAACCAGTTCTACTTAGGCTCTTTGTTGAGTTTTTTCAATCTCGAATTTCCTGTCCCTTTTAGTTCCGAATATAAAATTAGCATTTCAATATTTCAATATTTTGTTTCAATATGCTGCCATATAAAATTCTCATAGAAATATGAAATTCTCATTGAAACCAGAACACTCTCAAAGAAACATGACTATCTTACAAGCCATAACCTTGCAAGCACATGTGATGTGCTTCCATAGAAATTTTTAACATTTAACGAATTCCTACTAAACAATGATAAACAAGCAGGTCGTAAACTACTATGATAAAGCTATAACATCCAAATAACAATTCAAGATATATTAGGATACCATCATGTGTTAGTTCCTCGAATATAGACATGATATCTACCTTTAGATGCTTTGCTTCAAATGTGGTAGCAAAATTTCCAACTTTTCATGCAACGGACCTTCTCATCACCTTGACATAATTAGGCCATATATCGACATCAATTCCTAAACCCTAACCAAATCTGACGCTAAGACAACAAAATCACGGAATAAAACAAATGGCGACAATGAGAAAAATTTAAGAATAAACAATAAAAACTCTAACCTATCCTAAACAACAACCAATATTCACCAAATCTTCCCAAGCCCTAACACAACCGAAATCGACCAAAAAATGAAGGATCAGTCGAGTAGATACACAAAAAAATGTGGATTATGGAAAAAGTGATAAATAACGATAAAAGCACAATTTAAAATTGATTCAAAAAATTTCCATCGAATCGATCGAGAATAGGGTCATAATTAAAGAGAAAAGGGGAGTATTTGAAGGCTTAGGTGACCTCTGAGGAGCCGAAGATTCCGAAGGAGGACCTGAGGAAGTGGAGGAGGCGCTCAACGTCGACTCCGTCTCCTTCTTATCCTTTGCCCGAGAAAGAGAGAGAGATAGAGAGAGAGAGAGAGAGATCACAGGGGGACGGAGGGAAGGGAAAGAGAGGGATAGATGGAGAGGGGGAGGGGGAGACAGAGAGGATTACTAACCAAAGAGAGACGACGTTGTGGCCGGGGGATCGGGGGTTGCGGTGGTCTCTCTCTCTCTCTTTCAGGTAAGAATAAATATGAGATAGAGAATTTTGTGTGGAACACTTTTTTATTCTCACGTGACTAGTGGGTAGGTGTTGACCACAAATTAAAACACTTACAAAGTGTTCCGCAAAATATAATACAAATTATTCTTAGGTAAAATAATTTTAGGAACATTTAATTAGTTTGGAATTGTTACAATGTGTTCCAATACCTAAGAACATATACATACTGTTTCAAAACCAAAAAATTTAATGTTTCAAATTGTCTATTTTGGTGTAGTGTTAAGAAAGCACTCTAAGGACTCAAACAGGCACCTCGTGCTTGGTATGAACGCCTAAGTGCCTTCTTACTTGAAAATGGTTTTACAAAAGGAAGAGTTGATAATACTTTATTTATCAAGTCTTTAGATGATGATATTCTTCTTATGCAAATATATGTTGATGACATCATATTCGGATCTACTAATGAAAAACTTTGTCAAGAGTTTGCTAAGTGTATGCAGAGTAAATTTGAGATGAGTATGATGGAAGAGCTGAACTTCTTCCTAGGACTTCAGATCAAACAACACGACAAAGAAACATTCATCAATCATGCAAAATATACAAAGGGCATACTAAAAAAGTACGACTTCGACAATATAAAGCCAATCAGAACTCCACTGGCTACATCAGCAAAGATTGACACTGATGAAAGTGGTAAACCTGTCGACCAGCGTAAGTAGCGAGGTATGATTGGTAGTTTATTGTATTTAACTGCTAGTCGCCTTGATATTATGTTTAGTGTCTGTATTTGTGCACGATATCAGGCAAATCCTAAGGAATCACACTTATGTGTCGTTAAGCGTATCTTCTGATTCCTTAAGGGAACTTCAATAGTCAGCTTATGGTATCCTAAAACCAAATCCTTTAACCTGATAGGTTACTCGGATGCAGATTTTACAGGATGCAAAGTAGACCGTAAAAGTACCAACGGTACATGCTATTTCCTAGGAAAAGCCTTAGTCTCATGGTTTAGCAAGAGATAAAATTCTGTAGCACTATCAACTACTGAGGCTGAGTATATAGCCGCAGGTCGATGTTGTGCTCAAAATTTGTGGATGAAGCAAACCTTAGAAGACTAAAATCTGTACTACACTAAGATTCCTATTTATTGTGACAACAGTAGCACTATTAACCTGACTAAGAATCATGTATGTCACTCACGCATAAAGAACATAGATATTCGTCATCACTTTTTACGTGATCACCAATAACACGGGGATATTTGCTTAGAATTTGTTGACACAGATCATCAACTAGCAGATATTTTCATAAAACCACTAGCTGAAGACTGCGTTAACAATCTGTATCGAGAGCTCGACATACTTGAATTTTTATATTCATAATGTATTATGATTAATAAATCAATTTATAACTCAAAACTTTGACCTTTATTAATGGACATTATTTTGGGTACAAGCAGAAAGGGTCCTTCTGTCATATAGTCGTAAATAGTCTTAAGCGACACGGTGTACTAGTCTTCGGACTACCACTAGCTGGGATTCGGCCCCTACAGCTAACCCAAAGTAATAGAAATTATTAAATGAAGAAGTATGAATGTTATACATAGAAGTTTATCAATTATACAACATTAATGATATTGGAAATACAAGTAGCCAAACTCGGACCGAACTCGGACCGAGTTCGGAACGAGTTCGGACCGAATTCGGATCGAGCTGGTGCAAATTTCCAGAACACCAGCAGCCGGACCTAGCCTATATATACTTTGTTTTTACCTCCTTCTTTCACCATCTCACAAACCGAGAGCCTCCTAAAAGTAAAATTTTACTACTTCCTAGCCTTCCTCCTCCCTCCGTCGTAGATCTTCGAAGCTCGGAAGCAGTCTTCTTCCTCCTCCCTTAATCTTTTAGAGGTATCCTCTCTTTTTCAATTCTATTCCTATGGCACCCAAACTTCACCACAAAAAGAAGAAATTAGCTTCCAAGAGTGATTCTCGTGCTGGATCCTCCTCCGCTGAGTATGAACCAGTGAGCAAATTTAGTCATGCTCGTCCTACCAACGATGATGACTATGATACTGGACTTTTCCCATCTGCAGACTTTTCTATTGCCTGGTTTGACAACTTTAGTTATAGAGATATTTGTCCCGGTCGTTATGTTAACTTCACTATATTCTCTGAGCATGTCATTCAATTTGAAAATCTATCTCTTCGTGACTTTTTCTATACCGCCGACAATATATATGATAATGTCGTTCGCATGTTTTACTGTAACTTACAAGTTATAGAGAGCGGTATTTATTCATGTGTTTTAGGTAGAGAAATTGAATTCAACTCTACAGATGTCAGTGAATGTTTTCATATGCCTGACGTAGGTGAAGCCCTAGTTGACATCAATCATGTCCAATTTCCTGAGGATATGACTCATGATTCTTTCAAGGTCGTCATGTGTCATCCTCGTCCTGTTCCTAGAAATGGCAGGGTATACTCACGGCACCTTAATCAAAAAATTTATGAGTTACATCGTTTTGTGTTCTCTGCTTTGCTTTCCAAGACGGGATCTTTAGACGAGGTCACATTTTTTGAGATGTCTGCTATGTATCACCTGCACTATGGTATCACTTTCTCTGTCCCTAAGACTTTTATTGCTTGGATAATTAGTTGTAGGAGGATGGGGCGCGACCTCTTGTACCCCATGCACTTGGCTAAGATTAGACGTCTTGGAGTTGATCTCTCTCAGTGTCCTTTCTCTTCTACTGCTTCTGAATTAAGTAGATCAGGACTTACCCAAACCCACCTCCTCTACCTGGGGCTGAACCTACTGCTCCGGTTCACACTGACGATCCTCAGGCTCCTGCCCCTGCTGCTCCAGCCCCTGCTTCTGGTTTTGACCCAGGTTTCTATCATCGATTTGATGAGTTCGTTGCCCTCTCAGTGCAACATCATCAGCGCTTTGATGACTTTGTTGCACTTTCTGCACAACGTCATCAGAGCTATATCAACTCTGAGTTCTGCCACATCACTCAGGCTCAGGTGGTATGGAACAGCCTTGTTGATATTCAGTAGAGTTTATCACATGATCCCACTCATTTACTGTTGAGTTATGACTGATTATGATTATGTTAGTTGCACTTCAGTTGATTTTCTTATATCAGATTTTAGTTGCGTTACTGCTTCTCTTAGTTCATTTTTTCATGAGATTTATTATCTGTGGAATTACTCTGTCTCTGTCTTTGTTATATGCTAAACATTGTTGGCTTCACACATTACGAGGGAGCCGAAACATTTTGAACATGTCAAAGGGGGAGAAAGAGCACTACCAAATTAGGTATTTTATTTCAATCAAATATTTTACATATATTTTGGTATAGACTCAAGTTTGTTATTTATCAAAATAGGGGAGATTGTTGGCCCATTCCTAAATGGTCACACCTGATTTTGATAAATCAACAATGATTTAAGTCAATACACAAAATATACAAACTGTTGCTAAATATTTTAGGTCAAGTAAAATCAATATCAAGAGTGTACTATAACATCTGGAAGCATGTCAATCATCATTTCTAAGCGTTCATGTATTGGAATCGGTCTGAGTCATCTTGAAATTTATTATGTATTTTTATCTTTTTTGAGTCTAGGATACAAATTATAAAATCGACTGGATATTACTGGCTTAGGTTATCCACAGTCCACCTATCTAAAAAGCCTGCCTATCCACAAAAATTTCTTATACCAACAATATTACATATCCTATGCAAACAGAATAGGACCAAACATTCTTCTAAGTATTGAATGAACATAGACAGAACTCTGTCCGAGTTCGGACCGAGTTCGGTCAGCTCAAATTCAAATGTTTGTTGCCTCCAAATTTGCATGCAATGTTCGTTTGTAAAATCTTTGCATCCGGACTCTATTTTTCCAGTTCGGTCCTCAAAAAACACCTATAAATAGAAGAGTTGGTCTCATCAATTCATCTTCTCTTCTCTCTATTTATATCCAATAACGTTTTCATTGATCTAAATCTTTCATATACCACCTATACATCTCATAGCCAAAGCCAGTAACATCGATTTGATTTAGAGTCTTTGGTTCTCAGAGTTGTAAAGAGATCGTTCAAGTTCAGAACATATTTCTATTTTCGGAGCCATTCGTGTGCCCATCTCCAAGCACGGTGTTATGACGTCAGTCATGCACTTGTCACCAAGCACGGTGTTGTAAAGAGACTGCAAGCTCTCAATTAGCTTGTGAATAGTGGATTAACAGAAGGCAAGAGCACCTGCGAATGGATTAGTCCTCCAAGAGGAAAACCAGTATATATCGCGGTGTCCAATGAGTTTGATTCTCTGATCTCTTACTGATTTTATTTATTGTCTCTTTATTCACTGCCAAAGTTATATGCTTTTAATTTTTAATTGGTGATTATTTTCTGCTACACTCGTACTCACTCTATTCATCCCCCTAGAGGTGCTCAACTGTCCTACAGTTTGTAAGCCCCCTGATTTTTGGATTTTATTTTTAATTATTTTATATGGATATTTTTAATTTATTAAAGTTAATAATGACTATGTTAGTAGTTTATCGTAGCTTTGATTTTTGAAGCACAACAAATATTGCTTTCACAAATCTAGTTCCATATTTAAATTCTAGACTCGTCCACCTTCAGTTTGATATATCATGTCTCATCCAAAGTTTTTGTTCAACATTCTTTTGACTTCGTGCAACTTCAGGCCAACTTATAAGACCATTTGATCATTTACCGTAATTCTAGGCCCAAATTCTAATTCGATTTCGGGACTTGACATAGATTGAAACTGTATGACCCAATATATAATTTTGATCCATTTTGAGTCTACAATTCACATGCCTAGGGTGTACCATCCAATCGAGTTCCCATGTGCTACTTATTTTCAAATGGCACATGAGACTCATTAAATTAGTTTTCGGGTCCAATTTGACTAGTAATGCTACTCGGACCCTAACCTAGTCAACCCTACTAGTTAGAGCCTAAGTAGGATTACCAAAACCAAGTATACATATATTTAAGAGAATTTTAAGGATTAAATTGCAGCCATATGCAATATTCCTTTATATCTTTGACTTGGTCAAACTATTATCCAAATTAGGAAACCTATTACTAATAATATAATTTGGAGAACCAAATCATATCCAAATTAGATCAAACCAAAGCTCATGCCCTAATAATATAAATACAAACCCAATCCTAACCTTTTCGTCTCTCTTTTTAACCACCAACACCCCACGTAGCCCCTACTTGCACGCGGCCACAACCTCCCAACCCGAAACCCTAGCCGACCCCCCTTTCTTCACAAAGTATGATTTATCTTTGATTTCTCCACCAACTACAACTACTCTTGTGACCCCCTTGATGTTCTCTTCTACCCAAGAAACCTTAGTACAACTTGCGACCGTTAGAGAGGTGCACAACGCGCTACTTGGGCCGAAACTCTGCTGAATCGATGTCTGAAATGTCACAGCAGGTTAGTCGACTTGTAAATGATGTTTCACCCACTTTTTCTCATCCATTTTACTTAAAACTAAATCTGAGAGTTACCTTTGTATGTCTACTCCAACCTTTGATTGTCGAATCCCCTAGTTTCAAGAAGTTTGCCCGTGGCGTCAATTCTACGACAGGGTATCCAGAACCGATGAATTCTATTGTAGGCCACTTTTTGCCTATGTAAAGTCAGTTTCTAACCTTTTATATTTTTATTCATAATCTAGACATTGATACCTTTTCGACGCATATCTGAAAGTTAGATTTTGCATTCGTTTACTATTTTTAAAAATTCATGACATTTATCATGTCATCGAACTCCGAAAAATTCTGTTTACTTGTGTCCAAAAGTGTCAAAACTCCATGAATCCATATTAAAGTTTATGTTGTGCAAGGTTCAACATTATAAATACTATTTTAACTAATTTTTGGAATTTTTACAAAATTTATTAATTTAATTTTATTATTGTTTAGAACTAAATTAATGGGTCGAATTGAGAAAGTCATATGTGGCATTGACATAAGTCCCCTTGTGAAAGGGTTTCCCTATTGGAAATATCATTATAGCAATATATAAATATTTATAGATAAATTTTATAATTTAAATATATTATTTTTTTATAATTGTAAAGTATTTACAAAAGGATTTGATACCTTATGTACTTATACAATAGATGCAGTGTAGTAATAATGTTATGGCAACTAGGAGATGTCGATAGTCATATAATTTAGGTATGGAATGTTGATATAGAATATTAAATATAATGTATTATTATAGGTGATCTTGGAAGGATCAATAGGAACACCGGAGTTGGTCAGGCCTACCCGCAGACAGCAGTTACAGGCAATCATGCCTGGCCATCGTTACCGATCTTTCTTTTCTGTCTTGTTGTTTTTTTATTAGCATTGGATGACGTAGTATGTTGATACTTAGTTTACATTTATAGATGGGTACCGATGTCATGATAGTAACATCGAGTATTGACATTTGGCATTATGTACATACTGATATGTCCATTGACACAATTAACCATAGGACACCGACACATTCATGATACGAGGTTACATGACTATTCGTGGTATTGACCTCGTGTTAGCATTCTAGATTTCTTTATCGATATTGCTTTTACTTTCGAGATGACTGTACAGACTTGACATTGCTAGATTCTAGGCATAGGAATTGGGGAGAACTTGACTACAATATCAGACTTATTATCGTGTGGCCCATTGTTTAGTGACATTTGTCTCTGTAGTAGAGTAAGGGATTATCACTGTCAAGAATTGATTGTCCTTGGTGCCACGACACAAGTACTGGGGACAATATCCTGCTGAGGTACTAGTGAGCCTTAGTGGAAGGGGTCTGGTATTCTAGAAAAGTATCTCACTTGCATAGCATATAGACGGATAGAGTAGATTGCCTTAATTCATATTTTCATTTCTATACCTTGGAATGTATATTATGCGCCTTGTTAGTCCTTGGAGGACCTGGCTATTTCCCAGGCTTAGACGAAGCTGAAGACTACCCAGAGGTTTACGGTTCGGGAGCTGAGACCGGAGGCGTACCGGCACAAGAGGACGAGATAGTGACAGAGGACTTCTCATGATCATGTTACATTCATATTTAGTTTTACTATATTATTTCCTTTTCTTTTCATCAGACTTGTAGTTGATTTGTACTTTATTTAAATCTCTGTGGTTTCGGACTATTTTACCCCACAGACTTTATTACTTTTATTGCTGGATATTTGATGTAACACCCAGTTTTCCAGAAGTGGGTAATTTTGAAATTTTTTAATTATAATTATTATTTAATGGTATTTATTTCATGTTATGATTTTTAGTGATTTTTAATTATTTTTAAACTATTTAAATTCATGACTTATGATTTGGTGTCTTGCTAGTGTTCATTTCCAGACTGAGGGATATTTTAGTCATTTTTGTAATTTTAAGAATTATTTGGGATTATTAATTATTATTTAAATTTATTAGAATTTATTGGAATTTATGGGAATTTTTAGAAATTATTTTAGAATTGTTTGGACTAGGTTGACTTTGACTAGTTTGACCCTTGTAGACCAACCTAGAAGCTAACCCTAGTTAGTATGGACTTGGTTAGGTTATATGAATCTAGTCTAACCTAAGCTAATATTTGGGTTGGTCATTAGACTCTAGTTAGCACTAGGATTTAGAAAGCCATAAGTCATGGCTTATGATTTAGAGCCTTTGGTTAATCATTTAACTCAAAGCCTTGTAGTTTGGCCCAAAGCCCAAGACAAATTCCAAAATCCTAAGCCCTAGGCTAAGTGGCCAGCCACCATATCCTCCTTGGGAACACCACCCTATAAATACTCTCTTAGTTTAGGGTTGCCTCTTTCTTAGGAAAGCTCAAGTTTAGAAGAAAAGGTTTGTTCCTATTCAATAAATCCCTAAAATTCCATTCCTCTTCCTTTTCCATTCAAATCTTTTCTATTAGATCCTAATCTATCTATTCTTGCTGTCATTAAGGTTCCATTTCAGTTTGTGGTGATTTTGGTGGATTGGGACATCAAGAGGAGAGCATTTGAATAGGGGATTTTTTCTTGAAGGTTCAAGTATAGGTAACTTCCTCATTCCTTAATGAAATTCCGATTTCTTTACATATTTAGGAAGCCCTAGGAGTCCCCTAAGTGTTTGCATTGATTTTGTGTCGAGTTTCATGAGTTTCATGTTCGTTTGGACATGTGTCAGACCTGTCCCTTAACTGTTTGTCGAAATACCACAGAGAGACTTTTTGTGTTATTTTCGAAATCATTCTGAATAGGATTGTAGATCTAGGATCCCTCTTGAATGTTTGTGTTGACACTTAGGTATTTCGTGCTGTGTCGTGTCCACACGAGGGACACGAACACGCTGGAACTGAGTCCAGTTCTGTCCCCTGCTACCCGACCTCTATTCCTTCCTACACAGGACACGTGGACACGTGTAATTTGACACAGAGGTGGGGGCCATCACTGTCAGACCACCCCTCGAGTTTTACGACACGTCGTGTCGAGTCGAACACGAAATCACGATCGTACCAATTTTATACTGTAATGTGCACACACGCACAGAGCCAACTTCGAGCGTGTCGTGTCGTACGGACACGCCACGTGGACACCTCGTGGTGACACGAGCGTGTAGCCCATCACTTGGCGTACACATAGAGAAGAGCATGTGGTGTGTCGTGTCCTGTGTCGTGGGCACGAGACACTCAACCGCGTGCACGATGCGGTCTGAATGTATGATTTTAGGTCTCTGATATGCGTCTCGTGTCCTTTCTATACGACACGAGGACACGATTCAGGGTGTTGGTTGTGTAACCATGTAACCCCTCTATGTGCGTGCTAGAGCCCATGGGTGTTCGTGCCCTGTGTTGTGCGCAATCGTGCACGACACAGCTGCACGAGACAGTCTACACTGACTGTTTGGAACTGAGCTCGAGTCTTGATTTGGACACCTCGTGTCCCCTTGTTTGGACACGAGGACACCCCTTTAACACTTGTACACGTGTATAACCCCTCTGCGCACACACATTGGTGTTTAAACTTGGTTTTCGAAATCAAATTTTGAGTTGCATATGTCATGTTCTTGACACTCAGATACTGTGCTTAAAAATAGGGTTTTTCTGATGTTTGTAAATCTTTTAAGTAAAGGTAAATATGTGATCTATATGGTATTTAACCTGCTGTACATGTGTATCACATTGGTGTAGGAATTGATGTTTGAATTTTGTAAAGTTACATTTCAAATGTGGTTCTCTATATATATGTGAATGAATTACATAGATATATATTGATATATATATATATATATATGTATATATTTGTAACTTAACTGAATTGGGTTTGCATGTTGAGGAAATATGAGATTTTTTTATGTATAGAAAATGGAGAATTTGGGTTTTGATATGTAAACTGAATTCTAATTCCCTGAAAACCTGAGAACCCTTAACCTGTCAACCTGAAATTGGGATGTTCATGTTTCCAGTTTTCAAATGAAAACTGAGAATGAATGGACCTGGGAATGGGTTTTCCCCTTCCCTTGACAAAAGAAAACCTGAGATTTGAAATACAAATGTTAAGAATAGGTTTGAGATTTAAGGTATAGTGTAAATGAAACTGAAATTTAGATAGGTCCATGTATGAAAATCTGAGAATTCATTCATGATACAAAACTAGAGATTTGGGGTTTTGATTAATGCATTGCATGCTAAATTTTAAACTGAAACTCAAGGTCTGTTTCCTGTATTGAAATCAATTCAGTTTTGAAGTTATGATTGTATAGGATACATGTTAGTTTAGTTTGTATTTTAATATGTAAACTGAACTAACTAACTGAGTTTTACTTTAGAATGATTCCTGTCACTCTTTAACACTAACACACATATATATGCTCATACTCATATGTAATTACCTATCCTTCATTACTTCCAATTGTAAATGAAATATCAGTTTTCATATATAAACATTGAACTGTCATTTGCCTACTTCAGAAAATGTGTAAACCTGAGTATTCATTTCAATTTATAACCTTAACTTGAAAACTGAGATACATTACTACCTACTGTCCTCTCATGTGTACCACACACACACACTCACCACTCCTACACACACACCACATATATTTACATGTACACCAAACCCTCATACACACACTACACATATGTAGGTTTCCCTCTCTAAACTCTCTATGTGTACACATGTATATATATGTAATAATATACATGCAACCAATGTGAATTGTAATTTAATGTAGGAATAGCCTACATAGATAGTGTGTATAAATTTGTGATTATAATGTGTAAGTTGAGATTCCTATGTTATATGCATTTATATGCCTAGATAGTGATTAGCGTAGCTTGGTTTGGCTTGTGTTTGTAATTGGGTTGTAAACTAGATTGGTTAGGCCTAGATTGACTAGAATGACTTGTTAGTCTAGTTTTAGACTTTGAATGGTTTAGTTGACCTAGTTTGACTAGTATAGTTGACCATGGTTGACCAAGAGTTGACTTTGGCCTAGAATGACCTAGATTCATGTAGAATGCATCATAATGATCAATTACTTCAGTTTAGACATGTTGTGACTTGTGCTGTTCTGATTAGGAGCCAGACACCACTCCCCATGCAGCATTTTCTTCTGGACATCCAGGGTATCAGTGTCACGCCCCAGAACCAGAATACTGGAGAGCGGGGGCAGACATAGCCAGCTACGTATATTGAAATGGAAACCACCTCGATATACGGTCACGGCTGTCTAGATATGTGAGGGTTTTCTACAAGCTAACAGTCTCTTATGGTCATGAACAAGCCTAGTGTCTCAATCACCACAAGTAAGTAAAGTCGCAAGATGTATGATCATTAAATATACAATAATAAGGCGTCCCAAATATTACATATTCAGCTGATCATGAAGCTAGTCGTTACAAAATGTTAGGACTAGCAAGAGTTTAGTCATACATGATCAACCCTAGGATTTGTCAATCATGTTTACAGCCCGTAGGCAGACAGTAAGTAAAAGTGCTCCGAGCTAACAGGTGCTCGTCGGCTAAACGCCTCAAAAAAATAATTTTTACAATAGAGTGAGCGAAACAAAATAGAAAATCCACTCTTGGCCCGGATTCCGTCTAGTGTTCACCATTGGGCTGGAAGCTTGGTAGATCCTCGGAAGCTGCTCCGAAATCTGGCCACACAAAACCAGCTGGGTCAACCCCAGAAAGAGCAAGTGCCACAAGGGGGCCACGAAATAAGAACAAAAGCCAGCAATCAGCACAAAAAATCTAATATTAAAACTAAAATTACGAAAACATGTCAGGATGATATACGACGAGATAACCATGGAACTATTCCGATAGCCAGGTTACAACCCGTAAACCAAACAAGGACCGGGGTTGTAACCCTTCATCTGAACAGAGCTTGGTTTCTCACCATTTATCGGCAAGATAAGTAATGTAAGTAATCAAGACAGGAAGCAATCTTGCATGGGATCAAGACATGACTAGACTGGTTATACCTCATTCAATCAATCACGGCCAAACAGATCCTACGGCTTACTACTTTAACTAACTAGGGTTATCACAGGCCTAATTACTAACAAGATGCAGTGAGATTGTTCCACAGCCACAAGCCCTGCAGACCATCCAGGTTACCCAGGACGAAAGATTAGGGTTGAATTCAGGTGGGTACATCGTCCAGGAGACGCATGTACCCTTAGGTGACTTAGAGGGTGCAACACCTGACAGTGTGCTGGAAATGCGCCCTACTCGACGGCAGGCTACAAATCCCTGGAGCGCCCAGATAACGGGATTGCCTGTAGCTGTGTCATCTCTTCATGACTACTGTGTTATTCTAGTTATTAACCTTAATCTATTTTAGTAGGTACTCCTGACCGTGGTACTCAGAAGTCCCATCCTAGACATGATGCAAGACAGGACAAGTGGATTTAACAAGCAAGCAAGAAAGAACTACCCACGGTGTCAAGGCAAGTCAAGTAACAATATTAAAATAAATCAAGTCAGGGTACTTGTCAGGAGTGCGCCACGACGGCCACTATCATGTCAGGTTGGTCATGTCAGGAGTGCACCACTACGGGTCACTGTCATGTTATGCTAGTTCCTTGTCATACCATGCCATGTACAATAGTCATTCCAAACATGTTAAGTAAAATCAAGTTCATGACAAAAGGCGTAAGGATATAAAATGGGCGTAAAATATCTAATAAAATATCAATAAACAGGACCATAGAAAAGCCAAGCTTAAGGAAAGGGGTCAGGGGAGCAGCGTACGAAAAGTCACGCACGCTGAAAGAGCCGCGTACGTGAAAGTCACGCACGCTACAGAGCAGTGTGCGTGAAAAGTCACGCACGCTCAAGGGAGCAGCTGCGTGAAAAGTCAAGCACGCTCAAGGGAACAGTGTACGTGAAAAGTCTCGCACGCTCAAGGGAGCAGCTGCGTGAAAAGTCACGCACGCTCAAGGGAACAGTGTGCGTAAAAATTCACGTACGCTCAAGGAGCAGTGTGCGTGAAAAGTCACGCACGCTCAAGGGAGCAGCTGCGTGAAAAGTCACGCACGCTCAAGGGAGCAGTGTGCGTGATAAGTCACGCACGCTTAAGGAGCAGTGTGCGTGAAAAGTCACGCACGCTCAAGGGAACAGTGTGCGTAAAAAGTCAAGCACGCTCAAGGAGCAATGTGCGTGAAAAGTCACGCACACTCAAGGGAGCAGCTGCGTAAAAAGTCACGCACGCTCAAGGAAATAGTGTGCGTGAAAAGTCACGCACGCTCAAGGGAACACGCTTCCAACAGGGAGCGTACCCAAGTCTACGTACGCAGCGCTAAAGAGCGCGCGTAGCTCAGTGTGTGTGAGTTAAACAGCTCTGCACACTGCTCACTGTCTTCTCCAAACAGCAAGAACACCATGGATGAACCCAAGGCTTCAAGGCATCATAACTTGGCCATCCGAACTCCAAATCCAGATTTTCAAAGTTCCAACTAGAGTGAAACTGAATGCTCTTCCACAAGGAAACACCAAAACCCATGAAAATCCAACTTAAAGAGATCAAACCATGCAAAATCCGAAAATAGAAATAACTTAGATCTAGAGCAAAGGAGACTTCAAATCACAAAATACCAAGTTCTAATGATGATCTCCATCTCCTAATCAAGCAAATGAACCAAGAAAATAGTGCTCTCATGAAGTGGCAAGGTGCACTTGCCTAGGGTTAGAAGAGTTGTGGAGGAAGGAGAAGAAGAAGAAGAAGGAAATTAATGGTGGAAGTTATGAGAAGAGAGAGTGGTAGGTGGGGATATAAAGAGTGGGAGTTGTGGTGGGGATGAGGGGTAGCATAGGTTAAGGTGATCCAACTCATATAAAACCGAACCAAACCAACCCAATAAAACCGAGCCATGCCAAACCCAAATACGAGAAATACTGAAATCCCACAAGTTGAGAAAAATAAAAAAAATACATGCCAAAAATCCAGATACGAGTATAAATACAAAATACGGAAAATACGGGAAATGAGGGTGACAACTCTACCCACCTTAAAAGAATTTCGTCCTCGAAATTTAATCAAGGAGCTAGAGATTGCCACGACAAGCTACACTAAGCACATGCAAGCTACACTAAGCAGTCCAATCATACAATCATACAATGCAAGCAAGGAAGGAAAAATGTAAGGCATAAGAAAGACATTATACCTCACGAGTCAAACATGTAGGGATATCGTGATCGGAGGTCGTCCTCACGCTTCCACGTTGACTCACCCAGAGAGTGATGACCCCAAGCAACACGGACTAATTTTATAGTCTTGTTCTTGAGTTTCTTTTCCCTCCGGTCCAAAATAGACACGGGCTTCTCCTCATACGAAAGGTTGGTACCAACAACCAATTCCGAATGGTCTAGGATGTGGCTCGGGTCCAGAATATACCGTCGTAATTGGGACACATGGAATACATCATGTACCTCACTTAGCGACGGCGAAAGAGCGAGACGATAGGATACATCTCCTACTCGCTCTAGAATATCGAACGGCCCTATATACCTAGGACTAAGCTTTCCCCGCACGCCGAAGCGAATGATGCCGCGGTTAGGCGAGATCCTAAGGAATACATGGTCGCCGACAGCAAATTCTAAGGGATGCCGATGAGCATCGGCCCAATGGCGCTGGCGGTCCTGGGCAACTCGGAGGTGATCTCTGACCTTCCTGACCACTTCAACCGTCTGGGAAATCAACTCGGGTCCGAGCATCTGCCTCTCTCCGACATCGTCCCATGCTAGCGGGGATCTGCACTTCCTGCCATAGAGAGCCTCGAAGGGTGCCATCTGGATACTGGTCTGATAACTGTTGTTGTACGAGAATTCTACCAGGTGCATATGATTCTCCCATGAACCACCGAAGTCAAGGGTACAGGATCTCAACATATCTTCAAGAGTCTGGATTGTGCGCTCTGATTGACCATCTGTCTGTGGGTGATAAGCTGAGCTGAACTGAAGACGAGTCCCCAAACTCTTCTGCAAGCTGCGCCAAAAATGTGATATAAATCCCTGTCTGAGGTGATGCTGACTGGCACACCGTGAAGCCTGACGATCTGCCTGAGGTACATCTCTGCTAGCTGTGCCGTCGACTGTCCAACTCTGAATGGAAGAAAGTGTGCCACCTTGGTAAGCCTGTCCACAATTACCCAAATAGCATCTCTGCCGACCGGAGATCTGGGCAATCCGGTCACGAAATCCATGGTTATATGTTACCATTTCCATTCTGGGATCGGTAAGGGTTGAAGAAGTCCAGCGGGCCTCTGATGTTCAGCTTTAACCTGTTGGCAAACCAAATACCGAGAGACAAACCGGGCTATCTCCCTCTTCATGCCATTCCACCAAAAATGTTGACGAATATCACGGTACATCTTCGTACCACCCGGATGAATAGAATACTATGAACTGTGGACTTCTGCCATGACTTCCTGTCTGATATCTCCACTAGGTACACAAAGACGAGTGTCGTGCCGAAGGGTACCGTCTTCATGGATACATAACTCTGGCCTTCTTCCTGCTTTACACTCTGCTCTAAGCCGCTGGATCTTGGAATCTGCTGACTGCGCCATCCGGATCCTCTCAACTATGCTGGACTGAACCTGTAGACTGGCCATCAATGCCACACTGGTAGGAAGAACCACTTCAATTCCCATCTTCTGAAGATCTGCCAATAATTCTGGTTGTGCCGTCAGGAAATAAACTCCGGCTCTCCTGCTCAATGCGTCTGCTACAACGTTGGCCTTCCCGGGATGATACTGCAAATCCACATCATAGTCCACCAATAGCTCGAGCTATCTTCTCTGCCGCATATTAAGGTCCTTCTGGGTGAAAACATACTTCAGGCTCTTATGAGCAGTAAAGATCTCCACTCCATCTCCGTACAAGTAGTGTCTCCACAACTTCAAAGCAAACACTACCGCCGCCAATTCCAAGTCGTGGGTCGGGTAAATCTTCTTATGATCACGAAGTTGGCGTGACCCATAAGATATTACCTTCCCATGCTGCATCAAGACACAGCCCAATCCTCTGCCTGAAGCGTCGCAATAAACTGTGAATCCTCCGGTCCCATCTGGAAGGATGAGAATGGGGGCCGTTATCAAACCTCGCTTCAACTTCTCGAATGATTCCTGACACTCTGCTGTCCAAACAAACGGCACATCCTTGCGGCTCAGCTGGGTCATCGGCGTCGAAATCCTTACGAAATCTGAAACAAACCGCCGGTAGTAGCCGGCCAATCCAAGGAAGCTGCGAACCTCTGCCACTGAGCTGGGTACCGGCCATGACTCGATAGCCACAATCTTCTGGGGATCCACTTCCACTCCTCCTCGGGTAATGATGTGACCCAAGTACGAAATGCGATCGAGCCAGAACTCGCATTTACTGAACTTGGCGTACAACTGATGCTTCCTAAGCGTCTGAAGGACGACTCTGAGATGCTGCTCATGCTCTGCTTCACTCTTGCTATAGACCAGGATGTCATCTAGGAACACGATCACAAATTGGTCCAAGTAAGGCATGAAAATGCGATTCATGAGGTCCATGAATACGGTCGGCGCATTGGTCGCTCCAAAGGACATAACAAGGAACTCCCAATGCCCATACCTCGATCTGAATGCTGTCTTCGGGATGTCCTGCTCTCTGACTCTGATCTGGTGGTATCCCGACCGCAAGTCGATCTTCGAGAACACTGAAGCCCCTCTGAGCTGATCAAACAAGTCATCTATCCTTGGAAGAGGGTATCTGTTCTTGATTGTCACCGAATTTAAGGTACGATAATCAACACATAGCCTAAACGTACCATCCTTCTTTTTCACAAGAAGTATCGGGGCTCCCCAAGGCGATCCACTTGCACGGATGAATCCCTTGGTCCTCATTTCTTTAATCATCTTGTATAAAATCTCCAATTCTGAAGGTGCCATCCTGTAGACTCGCTCTGACACTGGTGCTGTCCCGGGAATCAAGTCTATAGTGAACTCAATCTCCCGCTCTGGCGACATCCCTGGAAGCTCCTCTGGAAAGACATCTGGAAACTCTTCAACTATCCGGGGTAACTGCACTGCTGCTACTGCCATCCGCAATGCAGGGAAAGATGGCTCCACTGCGCCTCTGGAAAACGAAAACTCTGGCTCACCGGGGATACTAAAGACAACTCTGCCAATATGGCAGTCTATCCTAGCATACTGGTTCCTCAACCAATCCATGCCTAGGACTACATTATAGTCTACCATAGGAAACTCTATGAATCTAGCAGGGAACTCCCTACCGCTAACTACGATCCGACACGAGGAAAACACTCGATCTACTCCCACAAGACCATTACTAGTAAGTATATTGAGCCTCACTGATAATGACTCAGGCTCCAATCCTATCCGTGTCGCGAATCGTGCAGACATGAATGAATGCGATGCACCAGAATCAAACAATACCGAAGCTGGAAAGGAGTTGACGAGAATAGTACCTACCACTACCTCACCTGGTGCAACTTCTTCTTCCATAGCCATCATCATGGCCTGACCTTGTCCTCTGGCTGCTGGTCCCCTCTACTGGAAACCTCTCTGCCTATTCTGGGTCTGAGCTTGGGCATGTGCATACTGCTGGGGGTGTTGTTGCTGGAATGCCTGAGACTGAGGCGGCAAGGGCCTCGAAGACTGATACTGCTGCTGCTGAACTGGTGCTGGGGCCGGTCCTCTCACCGAAGAGCTAGAAGGGTTGGATGCAGATGAACCACCCCTATTCGGGCAAGCCCCAATCCTATGATCTGCTGCTCCACAAGCCAGGCATATTCCCTGTACCCTGCGGCAGTCTGCCACCACATGCCCTGGCTTTCCGCAATGAGAACATCCCATCGCGAAAGTCTGCTTCTGCTTCTGCTGCTGCGGGTATGTCGGGGTCGAATGCTGAACCGACGTTACTGAGACCGCCCGCCTCGGAGTTCCAATGGTCAAACTTCTAGCTGCCGGGGCTGGAGCTGATGATTGGTGCATCTGACTGTGGGACCGCTTCCTACTTTCGGTCCTATCTACGATCCTCTGGGAGGTATACTCATGCCTCCTAGCTGCTCTCAAGACTGCATCGAACGTCTGGTGCTCGAACTGCTCAACCGCCAACAAGATCTCCAAATGCAGTCCCTGCTGGAACCGCTGGGCTCTATCGAGCTCGGTTGCCACCAAGGTGGGGGCAAACCTACTCAGCCTAGAAAACTCTGATGCATAACTGTCAACTGTCCTGCCTCCTTGCTTCAAGTTGGTAAATCTGGTCTGTAGGTCGTACCGAGCCACAGCATCGAAATACTTCGTCTGGAATCTCTCCCTAAACACTGCCCAAGCAATGGGTGCCACTAATCCCATGGCCTGCGCCGTCCACCAATTGTGAGCTAAATCCAACAACTGCAGGCGTACCACCGCCACCTTCTCATTCTCGGGTGTCCTGGCTGCTTCCAGAATCACCTCGGTATCCTGAAGCCATGCATCCGCGACAATCGCATCCTCGCTGCCGTCGAAGAAAGGAGGGTTCAGTCGTTTGAAACTGTTGGCCGCATGGTTCCCTGGATGTCTGCCTCGGGTCAAAGCATCTTGAACTGTCTGGTGTAGGGCATCGCTTCGACGATCCTGGGAAGCTATTAAGGTTCTGATGAGGCCTACTAAGGTACCATCATCTGGCTCTGCGGGCTGGACGGGCCGAACTGGTGACTCTTCTCCCGTAGGCACAACTCTGGAGGCTACCCCGGAATGCTGGGCTTGATCTCCGGGTTGCTGCTGATCTGCGGGAAGTGCTCCACCTCGTCGATCGGCAGGGCCAGGTACAGTGCCGCTGAAGAAGACGACACAGGGAACAATAAGGAAACGACCAGGACAAATCAACGATATAAGCACAGGATCAGGGCAAGAATCCAGGGATTCAGAGGATACGAACATAGATCAAGGACGAGTACTGATTGAGACATCTATCTGGTAAACCCCCACACATCTTGATTTACAAGACCTGCATGGGCCACCACTTAAACCATGTCACGCCCCAGAACCAGAATACTGGAGAGCGGGGGCAGACATAGCCAGCTACGTATATTGAAATGGAAACCACCTCGATATACGGTCACGGCTGTCTAGATATGTGAGGGTTTTCTACAAGCCAACAGTCTCTTATGGTCATGAACAAGCCTAGTGTCTCAATCACCACAAGTAAGTAAAGTCGCAAGATGTATGATCATTAAATATACAATAATAAGGCGTCCCAAATATTACATATTCAGCTGATCATGAAGCTAGTCGTTATAAAATGTTAGGACTAGCAAGAGTTTAGTCATACATGATCAACCCTAGGATTTGTCAATCATGTTTACAGCCCGTAGGCAGACAGTAAGTAAAAGTTCTCCGAGCTAACAGGTGCTCGTCGGCTAAACGCCTCAAAAGAATAATTTTTACAATAGAGTGAGCGAAACAAAATAGAAAACCCACTCTTGGCCCGGATTCTGTCTAGTGTTCACCATTGGGCTGGAAGCTTGGTAGATCCTCGGGAGCTGCTCCGAAATCTGGCCACACAAAACCAGCTGGGTCAACCCCAGAAAGAGCAAGTACCACAAGGGGGCCACGAAATAAGAACAAAAGCCAGCAATCAGCATAGAAAATCTAATCTTAAAACTAAAATTACGAAAACATGTCAGGATGATATACGACGAGATAACCATGGAACTATTCCGATAGCCAGGTTACAACCCGTAAACCAAACAAGGACCGGGGTTGTAACCCTTCATCTGAACAGAGCTTGGTTTCCCACCATTTATCGGCAAGATAAGTAATGTAAGTAATCAAGACAGGAAGCAATCTTGCATGGGATCAAGGCATGACTAGACTGGTTATACCTCATTCAATCAATCACGGCCAAACAGATCCTACGGCTTACTACTTTAACTAACTAGGGTTATCACAGGCCTAACTACTAACAAGATGCAGTGAGATTGTTCCACAGCCACAAGCCCTGCAGACCATCCAGGTTACCCAGGACGAAATATTAGGGTTGAATTCAGGTGGGTACATCGTCCAGGAGACGCATGTACCCTTGGGTGACTTAGAGGGTGCAACACCTGACAGTGTGCTGGAAATGCGCCCTACTCGACGGCAGGCTACAAATCCCTGGAGCGCCCAGATAACGGGATTGCCTGTAGCTGTGTCATCTCTTCATGACTACTGTGTTATTCTAGTTATTAACCTTAATCCATTTTAGTAGGTACTCCTGATCGTGGTACTCAGGAGTCCCATCCTAGACATGATGCAAGACAGGACAAGTAGATTTAACAAGTAAGCAAGAAAGAACTACCCACGGTGTCAAGGCAAGTCAAGTAACAATATTAAAATAAATCATGTCAGGGTACTTGTCAGGAGTGTGCCACGACGGCCACTATCATGTCAGGTTGGTCATGTCAGGAGTGCACCACTACGGGTCACTGTCGTGTTATGCTAGTTCCTTGTCATACCATGCCATGTACAATAGTCATTCCAAACATGTTAAGTAAAATCAAGTTCATGACAAAAGGCGTAAGGATATAAAATGGGCGTAAAATATCTAATAAAATATCAATAAACAGGACCATAGAAAAGCCAAGCTTAAGGAAAGGGGTCAGGAGAGCAGCGTACGAAAAGTCACGCACGCTGAAAGAGCCGCATACGTGAAAGTCACGCACGCTACAGAGCAGTGTACGTGAAAAGTCACGCACGCTCAAGGGAGCAGCTGCGTGAAAAGTCACACACGCTCAAGGAAACAGTGTGCGTGAAAAGTCACGCACGCTCAAGGGAGCAGCTGCGTGAAAAGTCACGCACGCTCAAGGGAACAGTGTGCGTGAAAAGTCACGCACGCTCAAGGAGTAGTGTGCGTGAAAAGTCACGCACGCTCAAGGGAGCAGCTGCGTGAAAAGTCACGCACGCTCAAGGGAACAGTGTGCGTAAAAAGTCACGCACGCTCAAGAAGCAGTGTGCGTGAAAAGTCACGCACGCTCAAGGGAACAGTGTGCGTGAAAAGTCACGCACGCTCAAGGAGCAGTGTGCGTGAAAAGTCATGCACGCTCAAGGGAGCAGCTGCGTGAAAAGTCACGCACGCTCAAGGGAACAGTGTGCGTGAAAAGTCACGTACGCTCAAGGGAACCGTTGCGTGAAAAGTCACGCATGCTCAAGGGAACACGCTTCCAACAGGGAGCGTACCCAAGTCTACGTACGTAGCGCTAAAGAGCGCGCGTAGCTCAGTGTGTCTGAGTTAAACAGCTTTGCACACTGCTCACTGTCTTCTCCAAACAGCAAGAACACCATAGATGAACCCAAGGCTTCAAGGCATCATAACTTGGCCATCCGAACTCCAAATCTAGATTTCCAAAGTTCTAACTAGAGTGAAACTGAATGCTCTTCCACATGGAAATACCAAAACCTATGAAAATCCAACTTAAAGAGATCAAACCATACAAAATCCAAAAATAGAAATAACTTAGATCTAGAGCAAAGGAGACTTCAAATCACAAAACACCAAGTTCTAATGTTGATCCCCATCTCCTAATCTAGCAAATGAACCAAGAAAATAGGTCTCTCATGAAGTGGCAAGGTGCACTTGCCTAGGGTTAGAAGAGTTGTGGAGGAAGGAGAAGAAGAAGAAGGAAATTAATGGTGGAAGTTATGAGGAGAGAGAGTGGTAGGTGGGGATATAAAGAGGGGGAGTTGTGGTGGGGATGAGGGGTAGCATAGGTTAAGGTGATCCAACTCACATAAAACCGAACCAAACCAACCCAATAAAACCGAGCCATGCCAAACCCAAATACGAGAAATACTGAAATCCCACAAGTTGAGAAAAAAAATATATGCCAAAAATTCAGATACGAGTATAAATACGAAATACGGAAAATACGGGAAATGAGGGTGACAATCAGGCGAGTACATTCTCTGATCGTTTCATACTTGTCACGATTTATATTCTCGCTCTAGATTACTTTTACTTGATGCTGTCACGTTATCATCACGGATTGGTACTATATGGATCTCTTCTTGGGATGTTATCCCCCTTAGCGGGCGCATCGAATATTTTATGACATGTGTTTCATGTACATCATATATTCCTTGCTCTTGCGTTACTCATGTACACTCATGTTCTCTCATGTTCTTTCATGTACGCTCATGTACTTTCATGTGCTCTCATGTACGTTCATATTTCCTCATGTATTTCCCTGTGTAACCAAAACATCATGTCCGTAACGTAACTTGAATAGATCCTTGTGTATTGATTGTGGGTAGGGGTGAGTATAAATGGTCATGTGATTTATCCATCATGTACACTCTGTTACTTCTATGTTTTATCATGTACAATCTAAGCCAATTACATGCCATCTCGTACTCTAAATCACTAGTCACTTACAGTTCTTACTTATCATGTATATATTTCCAGTTATCAAATATCTCTCATATTTTTATGTACATCTTTTTACAGCGTTTCATGTATCTTACTCTATGGCCTGCTTTATATTTCCTGACATGATATGAACTGCATGAGATGTATTGTGCACCTGTCCTGACTGGATCTGTTGAAAATATTACAGAGGATGAGGAGGAGGTTGGTCTAGATACTTACTACGGGGCAGCCTTAGATGACACCTATGAGCTGGACCCCCAGGAGGACCCAGCTCTAACTGAGGATATCACCCCGATTGCCTAGTCTGGATTAGTTAGGTTTATCTTCTTTTTGTAGACATGAGACATGTTTTAGCTAGACTATATTTGGAGTTCAGAGTTGTATATATTCTTTCTTGCTGTAGTCGAGTTTGTATTTCTCTGGACATTGCTGGGATTATCTTAGACTACTTTTCATCTATTTATTTCCTCGAGTTCTATTACATATCGTGTTGTCTCTTCCTTAGTTGTGATTAAGTTTTACTGCTATGTCACCCCCATTCGGGGACTATAAACTGTTTAGAGATATTTTGTTAGATGTATGTTGACCTAGGGCAGCGTTCTACCGCCGACACTGCGGCGTAGGCTGGACGTTGTTACGTTCTCGTACCCTCACAGTGGGTGCGGGTCGTGACACATTTTTAGTAGTGGCCCATGCAGGTCGAGTTTATGTAGTGGTATTCGAACTAGAGTATCACTACAGCCTGCAGTAGAATTAGGATATTTTTTGAGGTACTCAATCACATTAGAAAAAACTCTTATCTAATTCATACCATCTCAGTTCTTGCTGATATTATTTTCCCTTGAATATAACTGTCCTCCTTTGCTATTTTGACTTGTTCTCAGCAATTGTTTCTTTTGATCTGTCTCCAGGATGGTTGAGATAGGATCACCTCGCCAGGGCCAGGAGGACATCGATGGGAGGACTGCCACCTCTCATACCCAGCAGCTAGCCCCTGGTACCGCAGCCCCACTCATGCCAGCTGGGGTAGACGTTTCAGCTGCGATCGGAGGAGCCCCTCCACCAGCAGTAGGGGGTATGCCTCCACCAGATCGGAGGCAGGACCCAGTCATTCCAGAGGATCCTTTCCAACAGCCGCCTCCAGGATACGTGGATACAGCTCAGATGTTCGCGTATTTCCAACAGTTCATAGACCGACAGCAGGCTCGACAGGACAGAGGCATAGAGTTGGCCGTCACGACAGCCGCAGCTCGACCAGTGGTGCAGCAGCCGAAGACACCCGAGATAGAGCAGTTCCAGAAGATGAGCCCCAGAGACTTCCTGGGGACGGAGGGGATTATATATGCTGACGAGTGGATCGAGCATATAGAGGAGATCTTTCGCCTGGCCAGGATACCAGCAGATCTTCAGGTCGAGGCCGCAGCTAGTCAGATACGAGATCTTGCTCGCACCTGGTATCAGTCAGACCCCAGGATGGGGGTAGCTGGGCAGACTTGGGAGGAGTTCAAGGGCTTCTTCAAGAAGAAGTTCTTCCCAGATTCAGCACTCAGAGCCTTGAGACGCAGTTCGAGAGCCTAGTCCAGGGGAGTCTTTCAGTGGAGGAGTATGCGGGGGAGTTTGGCCGCCTCAGGAGGTTCGTAGAGGGTCTGAGCGAGACGGCGAAGGCCCAGATATTTCGGAAGGGTCTAGTCAAGGAGGTCAAGTCCTTGACCAAGGGCAACCGGGATGCCACATTCGAGGAGATCTTGACGGAAGCCTTATTGGCAGAGGATAATCTTGAGCTTAGGCTCAAGAAGGGGCGAGACCCAGTTGGGGGCAGCAGCAGCAGAGGCCAGGCCAAGAGGCCTCACCTTCAGCACCAGCAGCCGAGGCAGTTCCAGCCGGAGCCGTTCCTGCAGAGACAGCAGCAGCAGCAGAGACAGCAGCATGTTATCTTTTGCCCCTTCTGTAAGAAACCAGGACATGATTGGGGTGAGTGCCGGCTGAGGCTAGGCAAGTGCCTACTCTGTGGATCATCAGATCATTAGTTGAGAGAGTGTCCCAAGTCTGCGGGACGGACAGCTTAGGGAGCAGGAGCTAGGGCTCCGGCAGGACAACAGAGAGGACCAGCATTGCAGACTCAGCAACAGAGGTTCGTACAGCATCAGTAGTAGGCCAGGGGAGGCCAGCAAGGACGAGCTTATGCCATGACACTTGAGGATGCTCAGGCAGTAGGAGGGGTGCTTGCAGGTTCTGATCTTCTCGATTCTATTTCCACCTTATCTCATTATATCTATCTTGAAATTCAGTTCCATCTATTCCTATCTGTCTCCTCATTGTTGATAAGTTTGATCTGGTGTTTCATTATAATTTAATTTTCTTCTGAGATAAATTGTATGGGCTAGGTCGCCTCGATTATGAGATTTTAGAATCCTCTAGGGTCATGTTAGCGGGCATAGTGAGGACATATAGTCGGATTATGGACGTATTTCTCGGGTGAGGGAATTTAAGATTTTTGCTGCCAAGTGCGCGGCAATACGAAAATTTTAAATACCATAGTTCAAGAGGTATGTACCATAGTTGAGGACTCTGTGATTATCGTAGCCTTGCTCACGGGCATGACGGGGATTCTGAGAATCATGGTTTTGGACAGACGTATATGATTATCTGACGGTATGTTTGAGACTCTGATTGTGGGATGTTTGACCTAGAAGGACTACTACCATTTTAATTTCGAGGACGAAATTTTTATAAGGTGGATACGATTGTAACACCCAGTTTTTTAGAAGAGGGTAATCTTTAAATTTTGTAATTATAATTATTATTTAATGGTATTTATTTCATGTTATAATTTTTAGTGATTTTTAATTATTTTTAAACTATTTAAATTCATGACTTATGATTTGGTGTCTTGCTAGTGTTCATTTCCAGACTGAGGGATATTTTAGTCATTTTTGTAATTTTAAGAATTATTTGGGATTATTAATTATTATTTAAATTTATTAGAATTTATTGGAATTTATGGGAATTTTTAGGAATTATTTTAGAATTGTTTGGACTAGGTTGACTTTGACTAGTTTGACCCTTGTAGACCAACCTAGAAGCTAACCCTAGTTAGTATGGACTTGGTTAGGTTATATGACTCTAGTCTAACCTAAGCTAATCTTTGGATTGGTCATTAGACTCTAGTTAGCACTAGGATTTAGAAAGCCATAAGTCATGGCTTATGATTTAGAGCCTTTGGTTAATCATTTAACTCAAAGCCTTGTAGTTTGGCCCAAAGCCCAAGACAAATTCCAAAACCCTAAGCCCTAGGCTAAGTGGCCAGCCACCATATCCTCCTTGGGAACACCACCCTATAAATACTCTCTTAGTTTAGGGTTGCCTCTTTCTTAGGAAAGCTCAAGTTTAGAAGGAAAGGTTTGTTCCTATTCAATAAATCCCTAAAATTCCATTCCTCTTCCTTTTCCATTCAAATCTTTTCTATTAGATCCTAATCTATCTATTCTTGCTGTCATTAAGGTTCCATTTCAGTTTGTGGTGATTTTGGTGGATTGGGACATCAAGAGGAGAGCATTTGAATAGGGGATTTTTCTTGAAGGTTCAAGTATAGGTAACTTCCTCATTCCTTAATGAAATTCTGATTTCTTTACATATTTAGGAAGCCCTAGGAGTCCCCTAAGTGTTTGCATTGATTTTGTGTCGAGTTTCATGAGTTTCGTGTCCGTTTGGACACGTATCAGACCTGTCCCTTAACTGTTTGTCGAAATGCCACAGAGAGACTTTTTGTGTTATTTTCGAAATCATTTTGAATAGGATTGTAGATCTAGGATCCCTCTTGAATGTTTGTATTGACACTTATGTATTTCGTGCTGTGTCGTGTCCATACGAGGGGCACGAACACGCTGGAACTGAGTCCAGTTCTGTCCCCTACTACCCGACCTTTATTCCTCCCTACACAGGACACGTGGACACGTGTAATTTGATACAGAGGTGGGGGCCATCACTGTCAGACCCCTCCTCGAGTTTCACGACACGTCGTGTCGAGTCGGACACGAAATCATGATCGTACCAATTTTATACTATATTGTGCACACACGCACAGAGCCAACTTCGAGCGTGTCATGTCGCACGGACATGCCACATGGACACCTCGTGGTGACACGAGCGTGTAGCCCATCACTTGGCGTACACATGGACACGAGCACGTGGTGTGTCGTGTCCTGTGTCGTGAGCACGAGACACTCGACCGCGTGCACGATGCGGTCTGAATGTATGATTTTAGGTCTCTGATACGCATCTCGTGTCCTTTCTACACAACACGAGGACATGATTCAGGGTATTGGTTGTGTAACCCTATAACCACTCTATGTGCATGCAAGAGCCCATGGGTGTTCGTGCCCTGTGTTGTGCGCAATCGTGTACGACACGGCTGCACGAGATAGCCTACACTGACTGTTTTGAACTGAGTTCGAGTCTTGATTTGGACACCTCGTGTCCCCTTGTTTGGACACGAGGACACCCTTTTAACACTTGTACACGTGTATAACCCCTATGTGCACACATATTGGTGTTTAAACTTGGTTTTCGAAATCAAATTTTGAGTTGCATATGTCATGTTCTTGACACTCTGATACTGTGCTTAAAAATGGGGTTTTTCTGATGTTTGTAAATCTTTTAAATAATGGTAAATATGTGATCTACCTGGTATTTATCCTGCTGTACATGTGTATCACATTGGTATAGGAATTGATGTTTGAATTTTGTAAAGTTACTTTTCAAATGTGGTTCTCTATATATATGTGAATGAATTACATAGATATATATTGATATATATATATATATATATATATATATATATGTAACTTAACTGAATTGGGTTTCATGTTGAGGAAATTTGAGATTTCCTTATGTATAGAAAACTGAGAATTTGGGTTTTGATATGTAAACTGAATTCTAATTCCCTGAAAACCTGAGAACCCTTAACCTGTCAACCTGAAATTGGGATGTTCATGTTTCCAGTTTTCAAATGAAAACTGAGAATGAATGGACCTGGGAATGGGTTTTCCCCTTTCCTTGACAAAAGAAAACCTGAGATTTGAAATACAAATGTTAAGAATGGGTTTGAGATTTAAGGTATAGTGTAAATGAAACTGAAATTTAGATAGGTCCATGTATGAAAATCTGAGAATTCATTCATGATACAAAACTAGAGATTTGGGGTTTTGATTAATGCATTGCATGCTAAATTTTAAACTAAAACTCAAGGTCTGTTTCATGTATTGAAATCAATTCAGTTTTGAAGTTATGATTGTGTAGGATACATGTTAGTTTAGTTTGTATTTTAACATGTAAACTGAACTAACTAACTGAGTTTTACTTTAGAATGATTCATGTCACTCTTTAACACTAACACACATATATATGCTCATATACATATGTAATTACCTATCCTTCATTACTTCCAATTGTAAATGAAATATCAGTTTTCATATATAAACATTGAACTGTCATTTGCCTATTTTAGAAAATGTGTAAACCTGAGTATTCATTTCAATTTATAACCTTAACTTGAAAACTGAGATACATTACTACCTAATGTCCTCTCATGTGTACCACACACACACACACTCACCACTCCTACACACACACCACATACATTTACATGTACACCAAACCCTCATACACACACTACACATATGTAGGTTTCCCTCTCTAAACTCTCTATGTGTACACATGTATATATATGTAATAATATACATGCAACCAATGTGAATTGTAATTTAATGTAGGAATAGCCTACATAGATAGTGTGTATAAATATGTGATTATAATGTGTAAGTTGAGATTCCAATGTTATATGCATTTATATGCCTAGATAGTGATTAGCTTAGCTTGGTTTGGCTTGTGTTTGTAATTGGGTTCTAAACTAGATTGGTTAGGCCTAGATTGACTAGAATGACTTGTTAGTCTAGTTTTAGACTTGGAATGGTTTAGTTGACCTAGTTTGACTAGTATAGTTGACCATGGTTGACCAAGAGTTGACTTTGGCCTAGAATGACCTAGATTTATGTAGAATGTATCATAATGATCAATTACTTCAGTTTAGACATGTTGTGACTTGTGTTGTTCTGATTAGAAGCCAGACACCACTCCTCAGGCAGTATTTTCTTCTGGACATCTAGGGTATCAGGCGAGTACATTCTCTGATCGTTTCATACTTGTCACTATTTATATTCTCGCTCTAGATTACTTTTACTTGATGCTGTCACGTTATCATCACGGATTGGTACTATATGGATCTCTTCTTGGGATGTTATCCCCCTTAGTGGGCGTATCGGATACTTTATGACATGTGTTTCATGTACATCATGTATTCTTTGCTTTTGCGTTACTCATGTACGCTCATGTTCTCTCATGTTCTTTCATGTATGCTTATGTACTTTCATGTGCTCTCATGTACGTTCATGTTTCCTCATGTGTTTCCCTGTGTAACCAAAACATCATCTCCGTAACGTAACTTGAATAGATCCTTGTGTATTGATTGTGGGTAGGGGTGAGTATAAATGGTCATGTGATTTACCCATCATGTACACTCTGTTACTTCCATGTTTTATCATGTACAACCTAAGCCAATTATATGCCATCTCGTACTCTATATCACTAGTCACTTACAGTTCTTACTTATTATGTATATATTTCCAGTTATCAAATATCTCTCCTGTTTTCATGTACATCTTTTTACAGCGTTTCGTGTATCTTACTTCATGGCCTGCTTTATATTTCCTGACATGATATGAACTGCATGAGATGTATTGTGCTCGCTCCTGTCCTGACTGGACCTGTTGAAAATATTACAGAGGACGAGGAGGAGGCTGGTCTGGATACTTACTACGGGGCAGCCTTAGATGACACCTATGAGCTGGACCCCCAGGAGGACCCAGCTCTAGCTGAGGATATCACTCCGATTGCCTAGTCTAGATTAGTTAGGTTTATCTTCTTTTTGTAGACATGAGACATGTTTTAGCTAGACTATATTTGGAGTTCAGAGTTGTATATATTCTTTCTTGCTGTAGTCGAGTTTGTATTTCTCTGGACATTGCTGGGATTATCTTAGACTACTTTTCATCTATTTATTTCCTCGAGTTCTGTTACATATCGTGCTGTCTCTTCCTTAGTTGTGATTGAGTTTTACTGCTATGTCACCCCCATTCGGGGAGTATAAACTGTTTAGAGATATTTTGTTAGATGTATGTTGACCTAGGACAGCGTTCTACCGCCGACACTGCGGCGTAGGCTGGGCGTTGTTACGTTCTCGTACCCTCACAGTGGGTGCGGGTCGTGACATTTGAGACATTTCCTTATTTATGCTTGATCTCTTTATGGACAATGTGGATGTGATTAGATGTATATACCTGTGGATTGTGTTGTATTTTTGGGTGTTATCATGATTTATAGCTTAAGTATTTCGCTCATGGGCTTGTTGTGTAGCTTGGCCCATTGGTGAAGTGCTGCTGGCATATATTCGTATACCTGGTCCTACGTATTTTGGGACTGAGGCATTACATATTTTTTTGTTGGCCCATGCAGGTCTACGTTAATCACTTCGGTTACGTTATTGTACCGACGTGAGCCTGCAATTAGAATAGAAAAGACCCATAGGATCACATCTACATGCTTGATACCTTCCTTGACTTCGTTTTGAACTCTCACTTGACTGGATGATTTGCATCTAGTTTGATTCTGTTCTACCATAATCCTTATCTATTTCTGCTAATAAGATGAATCTTCATAGTGGACGTATCTTTCCCTTACTATCACATCAGAAAGGGCACAGGCATGAGAAGCCATAAGTGCATGTGGAGTCTTCGCGAATTATGCAAAGTCATGGTGATACCTAGGATAGTCGTACTATTACGAGCCTACAACCGATTGAGAAATAGGACTTGAGGATACTTCCACAAGCAAGATTATAGACTTCTCTTAGACTCTTTAGCATGAATGTTTCCATGTTATCTTCTTTTTCAACATGATTGCTTTTGTGTTCTTTCCTACTCGAGATATGACTAAACCCTTCCATGTTGACTTCTTTAGTAATTCTTCTCGTTCTTTTTGTGCTAAGTTGTTGGAAAGTGTATTATGGATTGGTCCAAAGAAAAGTTTAAGGAATTATATTTAACCTTGTATTACGGAATCAAAGCTTTTGCAGCTAGAGAAATACTGGCAAGGCAGGACTTCAGATAACGGCATCATGGCTATATATGTTGTTCGAATTCTACTTGACCTATATCATATACATATTAATCTCTCCTCCTGTATTTCTATAAAAATTTAATTCAAAAATCTTTTATGGATTTGGAAATGATAAGCTCGAGAACCTGTATTATTTGGCATGACAGATGTGCACTGCAGCCATCCGTCGTATTATGTAACAAAAAGGTTATTTACAGCCAGATGCACACTGGCTTGGTAGTAACTTCATGTGATATAATCACGTAGATATATGGTTCTCGAGTCTTACCTAGACTACGTACTATGCATCTTGTTTGGCCTCACATCGTTCTTAGAAATAATTTGACAAACCTTTCTGCTTTGCTTGACCCTACCATTGTTTGAAATTTGTATATAGGTTTGTTTGACCCAGCCTTAGGCTTCCGTTACCTTCTATTTACTAGATGACTAAAATAGACAAACCTTATAGTTATATTATAGAATATAATTAAGCTAGATTATTAGTGTGATTGTGATGTTAGGTAGCTAGAAACGGATAAGTTTCTTATAGATGGATCCTTGTAAGATTATGAATCGAGTATGAGTGTTTGGATATCAGATGCATAGAGTCTATTAGGAGAAATTGCTAGGAGTGAACTAACGAGTATCATTGAATAGGTTATAATACTATACCTACGGTAGAATGGTACGACTAGTGGTATTAGAATTCTTCTACAGTAAACACTTTAATCCTTTTCCCTAACTTATTTTCGAGAAGCATCTTAGAGTTGTGTTGGGAGTATTAAGGAAGGAGAGATTGTATGCTAAGCTTAGTAAGTGTGAATTTAGACTTGATAGAGTTCCTTTCACTGGATACATTATCTCGGGAGAAGAACTTTTAGTTGATCAGGAAAAGATAGCTACCGTAGAGTCTTCGCCAACACCAACATCGGTTGCAGAAGTTAGGAGTTTTCTCGGACTTGCAGGGTATTACTGCAGGTTCGTAGAGAATTTCTTACGGAATGCAGAGCCATTGACATGGTTGACCCATAAGGATCAGGAGTTCCGGTGGACAGAAGATTGTCAGAAGGCTTTTAAAGAGTTGAAGAAGAGGTTGACCTCAACACCTATTTTGACGCTTCCTTCTGGATCGGGAGGATTCGTTGTATATAGTGATGCGTCGGGTAGTGGACTTGGATGTGTTCTGATAAACAGAAAGATCATAGCCTACGCATCGAGGTAGTTGAAGGTACATGAGAAGAGTTATCCTACTCATGATCTGGAGTTAGCAGCGGTGATCTTTGCATTGAAGCTATGGAGGCATTATTTGTACGGAGAGCATGTAGAGATATTTACGGATCAGAGCTTGAAGTATGCCTTCACGCAAAAGGAGTTGAATATGAGATAGAGGCGGTGGTTGGAGCTCATGACAATGATATATAATTGCAGCACCATCCTAGCAAGGCGAACGTAGTGGCGGACGCTTTGAGTAGGAAGCCTACTGTATATTTCTTGACAGCCCAGCCACAATAAATAAAGGATCTTAAGGATCTTGGAATAGAAGTCATTATGACGGGACATCAAGGAGTACTTGCCAATCTTGAAGTACAGTCTTCACTTGTGGATAGAATAAAGACAGCGTTACTTACAGATGCAAGATTTCGAAGTGAGAGGACAGAGGCTGGAGAACGATAGATACTTGGACCAGAGCTTGTGGTACAGATAGTCAAAAAAGTGAAGCAGATTCAGAGTCATCTTCAAGAAGCTCAGGACCGACAGAAGCATTAGGCCGATACGCATCGTCGACAAATAGAATTCAAGAAGGGAGAGCATGTATTTCTTAGGATTTTACCGACTAGGGGAACATTAGATTTGGGAGTAGAGGAAAGTTTAGTCCAAGGTATATAGGACCATTCGATATCATTGAGCGTGTAGGAAAGGTGACATACCGTCTTGCATTACCCCCATCACTAGAGGGAGCGCATGTTGTATTCCATGTCTCACAGCTGAGGAAGTATATGACTGATCCCAGTCATATGGTAGATCACTCTGAGACCACGGTGGGACCCAATTTATCATACGAGAAGCAGTCAGTAGGTATCTTGGATACGAGTGAAAAGACGCTCAGAGGGCAGACAATTAGATTGGTTCGTGTTGCATGGAGGTACTATTCTCCAGGAGAATCAACTTGGGAGCATGAAGATTCTATACGTAAGTGTTATCCCCACATATTCGTAGATGTAGGTAAGTCTTAGCTTAATTATTCTTATGATAAGTTTTTTTTTATAGAATTGTGTTATTTTTAATTTCGAGGATGAAATTTTCTAAGGTGGGTAGGTTTTAAGCCCCCTAATTTTTGGATTTTATTTTTATTTATTTTATATGTATATTTTTAATTTATTAAAGTTAATAATGACTATGTTAGTAGTTTATCGTAGCTTTGATTTTTGAAGCACAATAAATATCGTTTTCATAAATCCAGTTCCATATTTGAATTCTAGACTCGTCCACCTTCAGTTTAATATATCATGTCCCATCCAAATTTTTTATTCAACATTCTTTTGACTTCGTGCAACTTCAGGCCAACTTAGACCATTTGATCATTTACCGTAATTCTAGGCCCAATTTCCAATTCGATTTCGGGACTTGACATAGATCGAAACTATATGACCCAATATATGGTTTTGATCCATTTTGAGTCTACAATGCACATGCCTAGGGTGTACCATCCAATCGAGTTCCTATGTTCTACTTATTTGCTAATGGCACATGAGAGTCATTAAATTAATTTTCGGATCCAATTTGACTTGTAATGCTACTTGGACCCTAACCTGGTCAACCCTACTAGTTAGAGCCTAAATAGGAGTACCAAAACTAAGTATACAGATATTTAAGTAAATTTTAAGAATTAAATTGCATCCATATGCAATATTCCCTTATATCTTTGACTTGGTCAAACTACTATCCAAATTAGGAAACCTATTACTAATAATATAATTTAAAGAACCAAATCATATCCAAATTAGATCAAACCAAAGCTCATGCCCTAATCATATAAATACAAACCCAAGTCTAAATTTTTCTCTCTCTTCATAACCACCAACACCCCACGTAGCCCCTACTTGCATCCGGCCACAACCTCCCAACCCGAAACCCTAGTTGACCCCCCTTTCTTCACAAAATATGATTTTTCTTCGATTTCTCCACCAACTACCACCACTCTTATGACCCCCTCGATGTTCTCTTCCACCCTAGCAACTGTATTAGCAATCTTGCAGCCGTTAGAGAGGTGCACGACGTACTACTTGGGCCGACACTCTGCCGAATCGAAGTCTGAAACGTCATAGCAGGTTAGTCGACTTGTAGATAATGTTTCACCCACTTTTTCTCATCTGTTTTACTTCAAACCAAATCTGAGAGTTACCTTTGTATGTCTAGTTCAACCTCTGATTTCTGGATCCCCTAGTTCCAAGTGGTTTGCCTGTGGCGTCGATTCTACGACAGGGTATCCAGAACCGATGAATTCTATTACGGGCCACTTTTCGCCTATCTAAGGTCAGTTTCTAACATTTTTATATTTTTATTAATTATCAAGACGTTGATACCTTTCTGATGCATTTCTGAAAGTTAGGTTTCACATTCGTTTACTATTTTTAAAAATTCATGACATTTGCCTTGTCGTCGAACTCCAAAAAATTCTGTTTACTTGTGTCCAAAAGTGTCAAAAATCCAAGAATCCATATTAAAGTTTATGTTGTGCAAGTTTTAAAATTATAAATACTATTTTAACTAATTTCTAGAATTTTTATAGAATTTTTAATTTTATTTTATTATTGTTTCAGAACTAAATTAATGGGTCGAATTGAGGAAGTCATATGTGGCATTGACATAAGTCCTCTTGTGAAAGGGTTTCCCTACTGAAAATATCATTATAATAATATATAAATATTTATAGATAAATTTTAGAATTTAAATATATTATTTTGTTATAATTGTAAAGTATTTATGAGAGGATTTGATACCTTATGTACTTATACAATAGATGTATTATTTAGGTATTTTATTATAATTGTAAAGTATTTATGAGAGGATTTGAGAGGATTTGTAGTAACAACATTATGGCAACTAGGACACATCGATACTCATATTATTTAGGTATGGTATGTTGATATAGAATATTAAATATAATGTATTATTATAGGTGATCTTGGAAGGATCGACAGGGACATCGGAGTTGGTCAGGCATACCCGCAGACAGCATTTACAGGCAAGCGTGTCTTGCCATCATTACAGATCTTTCTTTTCTGTCTTGTTTTTTTATTAGCATTGCATGACGTAGGACGTTGATAGTGTCTGTTTATAGGCGGGTACCGATATCATGATAGTAACATCGAGTAGGTAGGGCAGAACTCCTCCTCATCCTATGTAATATTTTAACAGGTCCAGTCAGGACAGGAACGAGCATATCTCTCTCAAATAGTTCATATCATGGCAGAAAATGTAAAGCAAGCAATAGAGTAAGATACAGGAACTATAAGAATGTACATACAGAGTAAAAGAGAGATATTTAATAAACTGGAAATATGTATCTATAGAAGTAAGAAGTGTAAGTGACTAAGTGATTTAGAGCACAAGATGGTTCGTAATTGGCTTGGGTTTGTACATGAATAATCTGAGTTGTACATGAATAACACAGTTGGACATGAGAGCTGTGTTGCACATGAATAACACAATTTCACATGAATAAGTAACAGGGTTGCATATGATGGGAGAGATCACATAACCATTTATGCTCACCCCTACCCCTAATCAATACACAAGGATCTAGTCAAGTTACGCTATGTATATGATGGTTTGGTCACACATAAAGCACATGGGGAAACATGGCCGTACATGAGATCACATGAGAGTACATGAGAGCACATGAGTGTACATGTGTGCACATAAGAGTACATGAATAATGCAAGAGCAAAGAATACATGATGTACATGAAATACATAACATGATGTACCCGATGTGCCCGCTAAAGGGGATAACATCTCATAAAAAGATCCATATAGTACCAATCCGTGATGATAACGTGACAGCATCAAGTAAAGTAATCTATAACAAGAAAATAAATCCTGACAAGTACGAAACGATCAGAGATTATACTCGCCTGATATCCCATATAGCTGATGAGAAAAGGTGTCCAAATCGGAGTAACTGAGTCCTATTTAGAGTAACACAGGTCACAATGTATCCATAAAGGTAAATATGAAACTTATAATGCATTCTATATGATTTCTGGGTCATTCTAGACTAAAGTCAACAATTGGTCAACTCTAGTCAACAATCTAGTCAAACAAGGTCAACCAGGTCAACCCTTGGTCAATAATTATATATTGGGCCTGTTTGGTCCAATCTAAGGTTAGCTCTTAAGGTAAACTAGCTCAAACTAACTATAGGCATATAGCCTAGGATACCTTAACATATAGCTAATAGTCTTATAGCCTAACTAGACCTTACATATAGATATCAAGGGTACAAAGAACTATAGCAAGCATGTACATACTAGTATATAGATGAGGTAATCCCTCACTCTCACATATAGCTATAACCTCTATAGCCCCACCCTATATATACCTATTCTATATTAACCCACTATCTATATATATATTACATAGCCTATCCATACACTCAACACTCTAAGGTCACTTCAACTCATCTACCTATTTATCCTCTAGATGCACTTATTGGATACTAGCCATACATGCCTACATATACGTACTCATGTATATGGCCTATTCCTAAACTCAGTCTCAGGAACTGAGAACAGCCCCAACTAATGCAAATACAAACCCAGCCAAGCCAACCTCCTGGACACAGATAATGTATATCAAAATACATTCAAAGGAAATGCTAAACTCTATAAGGATATTTGAATATCAAAAATCTTCAAGCCTATTCACTCTTCTTACATGAACTAACCAATGTCCTCTCTCTCACTCAACCAACTGAATACTATCCTAAGGCCATGGCCAATGGCCTTGCAGGCACTGCTACAGTACACTAGTCTCTATTCTCATCAACCCTCACTCACAAACCAATCTAATAGAAACTGTTACTTACTAACTCATAGAACTTATAATCTAACTATCAACCCTCATAACCCATAATCTAATATACCTACATACATATAATCATACTTACATTTAAATCAAAACAACCCACTTCTCTCACTCACTAGAAAACACAATAAACTCAAAATATATATAAACCCAAATCCAAATACTTAAATCCAATCTCAGGAATCTTCTCAACTGTTACTGAACATCAACCCAAAATTAAAAACCTAAACAACACTCAAATAACCCTGGTATTAGTCGATACCCAAACGAATACATACAATCAAATGTACTGAAAGAATAGGAAAAAAATGTGTGTCAAAATGAAGTGTCACACATGGTGTCTATCATGTGTCGACCCCAGTGTCCAACAGGTGTCCACAGAAATGTCAAACTTGGACGAAAAGGTGACAAACAAGTATCAGAGAAATAGAGGCTCGTACGGTGGTGTCGGGTTCAAATGGACATAGCACACACAAAACTGTGTCTCGTGATTATGTCTATAGCTTGATCAGGTATAGTTCTAGGGTTTAGACGACCTGTATCGTGTCCAGGTCACTTCGTGCTCGCGTGTCGAGCACGTATCAGTAGCTCGATTTGAGAGCACTCGGTTTAGTATAAAATAGTACGAGCCAGATCTCGTGTCCGATATGACACAAGATGGTGTCAAACTCGAGAAGGGGTCTATCAGTGATGGCCCCGACCTACTGGCCAAGTGGCACGTATCCACGTGGCAAAATGAGAAAGAAATTATGTTCGAGCAGCAGGGCACTGTGCACATGTCTCATGCTGAGTGTCCAGTCCAAATTTGGACATGAAGACGACACGAAATCGTGATCATTCTTCACGAAACTTAAACCACGCATATAGGGCTATTCAAATTTTAAATTAGTTTTGAAAAATAAGAAGAAAAAGTTTATTGAGGTATTTCATCAAACACATAAATAGTCACTCTGATACGTGTTCGATACACATATCAAATGGAAGAGGCAAGGGGGTGTCAATATGTGTTTATATAGGGGTAGGGATCCCTTGATGGCAGCCAAGAATCATTTTTAGGGTTAGGATTAAGTTTCATGAGGTTTGAAGGCCTCTAGCTAGTTTAATTCAAGCCTTTCTAGTAAAGGCCTAGCTAAATATTTATTCCTAACAAATATCCTACTTTAAACTAATATCTAGATATTCCTAACCTTGTCATGTGGAAGCTTCTAATCTAATATCTAGGCTTATGACTTATATCTAGGTTAGGACAATTCTAGGTTAAGGCTTAACAAAATGATTAACACAAAATTAATCAATCAAAATTCATTTTCACTAAAAGTCAAAAATGACCAAAATTTCCTTATCCTAAAAAGTTGTAATTAGTCATTCTAATCATATGGTTAGGTCCCCATGGTCATGGTTAGTCTCTAGGTCAAGTAGTCTTTAGGGTTACACTAGTAAAACACAAAAATCACAATTCACTAATTTAAATAGTATTAAATTAATGAAAAAATTACCAAAAATTACTAACATGATTTAAATACTATTATCCAATGGAAAATTTTACAAAAGTTCAAATTTATCCTTATTTTAAAAAAGTGGTGGTTACAAGTCTACCCTCCTTAGAATAATTTCGTCCTAGAAATTTAAAGTGGTCGCACTTCTTCTAGGTCAAACCCCCAACAATCATAGTCTCAGATACCTTATCTAAATCATACAATTCGATAATCATATGCGTTTGTCTAAAATCATGATACTCAAAATTTGTCATACTAATAAGCAAGGCTACGATAACCTCGCCTTGCCAGCTAATATGACTATAGAAGACTCTAGATTCCATGACTGAGGTGACCTAGCACATACGATTTATCTTGGTAGAAAATTTAGATCAACAATGAAAGCCAAGATTTAAATTCATCAACAAACAAGGAAGGTGAACATGAACAGTTGGAATCGAATTTCAATATAGATTATAATAAGGCAAAGCGGGAATGGAATCGAGAAGAACAGAACCTGTAATAAGCCTTCCTACTGCATGTGTATCCTCGGCTGTCATGGCGAAAGCTCGCCCCTGCTGGCCTCCTCCTTTGGCCTACTGTTGATGCTGCATGAACCTCTAATGCTGGGTTTACAATGGTGGTCCCTTCTGTTGGCCCACCGGAGCCCTAGCTCCTGCTTTCTGAGCTATCCGTCCCGAAGACTTGGGACAATCCTTCAACTGATGATCTGATGCCCCGTAAAGTAGGCACCTGCCAAGCTTCTTCCGGCTGTCGCTCTACTTGTGCCTTGGTTTCTTACAGAAAAGGCAAATGATAACCTGTTCTTGCCTATGCTGATAAGGTGCACGGTCCTGACCCTGAAACTGCTGCTGAATAGGCCTCTGCTGCTGATACTGCTGCTGAATCTGTATATGAGGCCTCTTGGCCGGGCCTACACTGCCACTAGCTCCATGGGTATCCCGTGTCCTCTTCGCCTTCAGTTCAAGATCGTCCTCCGCTGCCATGGCTCCTATCAGAATCTTCTCGAAAATGGCATCGCGGCTGCTCTTGGTAAACGACTTGATCTCCTTGATGAAGCCCTTGCGGAACCTCCTCGCCTTCGCGGCGTCAGTAAGATCCTCCACAAATCTACTCAAATGGCATAACTCACTGCATACTCCTCAATGGTCTAGCTCCCCTGAACCAAGTTCTCAAACTATGTCTCCAGTACGCCAAGTGCGGTGTCTGGAAAGAACTTCTCCTTGAATAGCTTTTTAAAAGCTCCCCATGTCTGTCCCTCAGTATCCACTCGAGGATCGGTCTGATAACATGTCCTGGCAAGGTCCTGCATCTGATTGTCAGTTGCCTCTACTTGAATCCCAACTAGTATCAATGCGAGGCAGAAGATCTCCTCAACGTGCTCAATCCAGTCGTTAGTATATATGATACCCTCGGTACCTCTGAAGTCTCGAGGCCTCATCTTTTGAAATTTTTGGATGTTCGGGGTCCTCGGATGGCACTGGTATATCTGGCCTCCCTGCGGTTGGAAGGTAACCCTCTCCACTGTCGTCCTGACCAGCTTGTGGGCATCGTCTATGCCCCATCGGAAGTCAGCAAACTGGCGCTGCTGCTGGTGCTGATGTACCTCCATAAACTGCTGGAAGAAGGCAAAGAGGTGTATAGCGTCCACTGACCCTGAAGGTGGATGCTGCTGAAACACATCTGGAATGACGGGGGAAGGCCTCTGAACAGGTGGAGGTGCACCCCCGAATGCGGCAGAAACTCATACATGAGAAGTAATAAGGGAAGCTGCGGTCCCAGGGTCCAATTGAACCGGATGAGAGGTGGCAGACCTCTCGACAATATCCTCTGGACCGGAGCGATAAGATCATGTCTCCATCACCATCTTGAAGACAGATCGAACAAGGAAATTAATACTGAGAAAGAAGCGATATAATCAAAGGAGGACAATTTATTTCAAGAGAAAGAAATTATCAGCAAGAATTTAGATGGCAGAATTTAGATAAGAGTTTTTTCTAATGTGATTGAGTACCCCAAAACTTATATCTTATATCCTATTGTAGGCTGAAGTGATAATCTAGTTCGATTACCAATACGAAATTATACTAGTTGCGACTCTTAAGACCTGCGTGGGCTACCACTAAAAATGCGTCACGATCCGCACCCAGTGTAGGGGCACGAAAAGTGGGTACGCCCAGCCTACGCCGCAGTATCGGTAGTAGAACATTGTTTTAGGTCATGATCACAACTAGCTACAACATGATATATACTCCCAACGGAGGCCAAAACACATAAGGTACAACTCAATCACAGATCTAGAGATTGAAATAGCACGATATGATAGATGATGAGATCCTCAAAATGAGGTACAAACGGAGAGAGAAATAAATCCAAATTAACAAACATCAATTCCTAATATCTTAAAAATAATACACTCTATGAAACCACAAACACAAATGACATCAATGAAAGAAAATAACAGTCTAACTAACTACTCTAGGCAATGGTATCATCCTCAGCAGCTGCCTGAACCACCAGGGGGTCCAGGTTGCAAGTATCATCTAAGCTTGCTTCATAGTAGGTAGGGCAGAACTCTTCCTCATCCTCTGTAATATTTTCAACAGGTCCAGTCAGGATAGAAATGAGCACATATCTCTCAAACAGTTCATATCATGGTAGGAAATATAAAGCAAGCAATAGAGTACGATACAGGAACTATAAGAATGTACATACAGAGTAAAAGAAAGATATTTAATAAACTAGAAATATGTATCTATAGAAGTAAGAACTGTAAGTGACTAAGTGATTTAGAGCACAAGATGGTTCATAATCGGCTTAGGTTTGCACATGAATAATCTAAATTGCACATGAATAACACAGTTGCACATGAGAGCTGTGTTGCACATAAATAACATAATTTCACATGAATAAGTAACAGGGTTACACATGATAGGAGAGATCATATAACCATTTATACTCACCCCTATCCCCAATCAATACACAAGGATCTAGTCAAGTTACATTACGTACATGATGGTTTGCTTACGCATGAAGCACATGGGAAAACATGGTTGTACATGAGAGTACATGAGAGCACATGAGTGTACATGAGTGCACATGAGAGTACATAAATAACGCAAGAGCAAAGAATAAATGAAGTACATGAAACACATGACATGAAGTACCCGATGCGCTCGCTAAGGGGGATAACATCTCATAAAAAGATCCATATAGTACCAATCTGTGATGATAACGTGACAGCATCAAGTAAAGTAATCTAGAGCAAGAATATAAATCCTGACAAGTACGAAACGATCAGAGATTATACTCGCCTGATATCCCATATAGCTGATGAGAAAAGATGTCCAAATCGGAATAACTGAGTCCTATTTAGAGTAACATGGGTCACAATGTATCCATAAAGGTAAATATGAAACTTATAATGTATTCTATATGAATTCTGGGCCACTCTAGACTAAAGTCAACAATTGGTCAACTCTAGTCAACAATCTAGTCAAACAAGGTCAACCAAGTCAACCCTTGGTCAATAATTATATATTGGGCTTGTTTGGTCCAATCTAAGGTTAACTCTTAAGGTAAACTAGCTCAACGTAACTATAGGCATATAGCCTAGGATACCTTAACATATAGCTAATAGTCTTATAGCCTAACTAAACCTTACATATAGATATCAAGGGTACAAAGAACTATAGCAAGCATGTACATACTAGTATATATATGAGGTAATCCCTCACTCTCACATATAGCTATAACCTCTATAGCCCCACCCTATATATATATACCTATTCTCTATTAACCCACTATCTATATATATTACATAGTCTATCCATACACTCAACACTCTATGGTCACTTCAACTCATCTACCTATTTATCCTCTAGATGCACTTATAGGATACTAACCATACATGCCTACATATACGTACTCATGTATATGGCCTATTCCTAAACTCAGTCTCAGGAACTGAGAACATCCCCAACTAATGCAAATGCAAACCCAGCCAAGCCAACCTCCTGGACATAGATAATGTATATCAAAATACATTTAAAGGAAATGCTAAACTCTAGAAGGATATTTGAATATCAAAAATCCTCAAGCCTATTCACCCTCCTTACATGAACTAACCAATGTCCTCTCTCTCACTCAACCAACTGAATACTATCCTAAGGCCATGGCCAATGGCCTTGCAGGCACTGCTGTAGTACACTAGTCTCTCTCCTCATCAACCCTCACTAACATACTCTTTATGGACTATGTGGATGTGATTAGATGTATATACTTATGGAATGTATTGAATTTATGGGTGTTATCATGATTTACAGCTTAAGTATTTCGCTAATGAGCTTATTGTGTAGCTTGGCCTATTGGTGAAGTGCTACTGGCATATATTCGTATACCTGGTCCTACGTATTTTGGGACTGAGGCGTTCGTATCGACTTATCTTCTTTTCCATTGGACAGTCTTTTATGATGTATCCAGTCTTCTTGTAACCATAGCAAATAGTTTATTCTTTGTTGCTTTTTTAATGTCATGACCCGCACCCGCTTTTCGGATAAGAGTTCGTAGCAAAGTCAAGCCTACACCGCAGCATCGATGGTAGTACGTTGTCTAGGTCTCGATATCAATCTCAAATACAACAAAATCATATATATTTACTCATTCACAATAATTGTTCAAATACAAATCCAATTATACATCAAAAATTGACATTCAGGGATAACCCACTAAATAGTTAAATTCATATTGCATCTAGAATCTACGATTGGCCTCCAAGATATTATGGACACACACAAAAAAGAAGAAGAAAACGTTGTCTTTTCTTTTTATTGGCGCAAGGCACCACAAATCGAGTACGTCTGAGAGATCATGCGCTGAGGATCTCCGAGTACAAAAAAAAAATCTGGGGAATGGGATGATGGAGATCGAGCTACAATTGCTCCTTTACTCCGTTGACACTCTGATTACAAAATTGGAAGAAAACCTAAGAAAATTGCTAACTCTCGGCTCACTGGCAAGAAGTGCAGCAATTTGGTGCTTGAAAATGCTCTCCGTTCTGTGTTTTTGAAGAGGGATGAGGCCCCCTTTTTATAGTCGTTCTTGAGCTGGAATGATGTTATGCGCCCATGTGAAGAGACACGCTGGTTCTTATGTGGGTACATAGTCCATCTTTAGGCGTATAGGGTGTAGGCGCATACAGGCTGCGAGATCGTGGGTTGGTCGTGGTGTTGACGTAGCCGCATGCTTCGATGCACGACTGCTCATGGAGACTGACGTGGCCATGCGCTTCAGTACATGTTTTGATCGTGGCTTTGACTGAGTCAGGCTTGGGTGCATAGCCATGTCTCAGGCTATGCACCCTCCTTTCGGGAGAGCTAGTCTTGGGCGCATGGAGTTGCACTAGAACTGGACGCATGGGGCTTCATTCAGTGGGCGCATGGAGCTTAATTCAGTGGGCACATGGAGTCATACTGACTGGGTACATAGAGTTACTCTTGACTTGGGCGTATGGAGCTATGTTTGCTGAAACTTTTTTATGCTTCTACAGGACCCCCTTCAAAGTTTTTGACACTTCGAACAAGTTCGAAATACTTTGAAAGAAGCATGGATCGTATTCTCGCGAGACAATGGGCGCATAGCACGGCTCTCTCCTTGGGCACATAGTATTTGGCCAGCCTGTCAGGAAGATACGACTGTTGAGATTTTCCTCAAAATCCGAACTGACAGATTCATCGGAACAGAATTTGAAGCGGTCCATCCTTTGTATGTCGTCCACGTCAGCAGGAGACAGTCGTATAGTTTGCAGAGAGCTGATCCTTCATGTGGGCACATAGGCTGCAGTGGGCGTATACACCATAATGGGCGCATACGGTTTGTGGGCGCATAGGAAGTGGCCCGTGCCTATAAATAGACCCTAGGAGAGAGAGAGAGAAAGTTCATTATTCCTTTCTCTTTGAAATTTTTAGAAAAACTTTTCTTCTTCTTTCTTTGAGAATCATGTCTCCCAAGGCTACCAAGAGATCCGCGAAGGGCAAGGGTACTGCATCGGATAGCTCTCCTCCTGCGGTAGAGTCTTCGGTAGTCCAGGATCCGATTCTGGGTGAGGGCATGCTTCAAAAAACAAAGTCTCGAGCGTTAATTTGTGACGCTCAGACTTTTCTTCTGCCCGGGCGCTTGCGCCTAGGGCAACATACTTTTATGGGCATTACTACGCGCTCATAGAAGTCATGCGCCAAAACTGTAGTGCATTTATGCGCCCACGTGTTGCCATGTTAGCGCCCTTTAAGTTGTGGTACATTATGCGCCCGCTAACTATCTGTGTGTTATGCGCCCACATGTCTTTGTATTGGGCGCATATTCCCTTGGGCGCACAGCCTTTTGGGCACATAGAACCTCTTCAGAACTTAGTTTTTCCTGCGATCTTTCTAAGTCTGACTGTCTTTCTGTCCGTGGCTCTTTTTATATTCTATAGGGATCTGGCTGGTAAATTTCTCCAGGACTGGTATCGGCGATTCTGGGTATGGTGTACATGCGACACTTGGCACCCACATCAGAGAGCTCAGGACTCTTCGTGTTTTGGAAGGGTTTTTCTCAGATGGTAGGAAGAACCTTTATACATCAAAGAGTCGGACGGTAGTTGGACGTTACCGTGGAAGTTCTGCTTTCACGGTTCTTCAAGTAGGCAAAAGCAACACTAGAGGTGTTGTTTTGAAGGTATGGTCTCTTGAAGAAATGGGCCCACGACGTCCGCCATATAGAGGGAAGGAGAACACTATTTGTGGATGTTTTAGCATGCTATATTTTCCCTCCTCCGTGTAGCTTCTCGAAGGTTCAACGGCCTTGTTTGCTTGCTCAGCAGTAAAATATGACCTCCTTTGCGGGCCTCAAAAAGCACTTTTCGACAAAAGCGTGGTGCTGCCCAGTTGATCAAGCTATGTGTTGCTGATGAGTAGTGGACTCTTCCTTCTTTTGGACACCAATGAAGAGATGAAGAACCTTCTATTTTGCTATGAGATGTAGTCCTGTGAATGTAACTGATTTTGAATAAACATAGTACATTCGCTCCATTCTTGGCTTGTAATATCCGTGGTGATTGCGTTGGAGAGCAACCATTTGTGTAAAGGGTATCCCGCTAGGGGAGCTCCCACCCTCCTTTTTTTGGTCGCCATGGCTCTTGTACCTTTTTTTCGTCTTTCGATAGACGTTTTAAGTACTAAATAAAGAATCTTTTCAGAAGTGAAATGAAATATCGATGCTAGAGCTAATGTGGACGTAGCAAGGACATTTCTGATGGCTATTCCATTGGAGAAATTTTATGTGAACCTATTATCCGTTTTATATTTGAATGATTCGAACATAGATAATAGGTTGAATGGAGCTGCTAGTAGAGGTAATATGGACGTAATAGCAGAGGATGTTCTATATCTGACCAGAGGTAATATGGACGTGGAAAGGTATATAGCATTTAGGGAGGAGTGGATAGTTCAGAGGTAGTGTGGACATGACTATCTTTGATGAATGCTTTGCTCAGCGGTTACGTGGACGTGGCAAAACATAATCATTTCACTGGGGAAATAATTATCAGAAAATAATTCAGAGGTAATAGGGACGTGTCTTATTTTTGTCAAACGGAGTCAAAAACGAAAATGATTCCACTGGAGAAATAATTATCAGAAAATAATTCAGAGGTAATAGGGACGTGACTTGTTTTCGTCAAACGGAGTCAAAAACGGAAATAATTCCACTGGAAAAATATTTAGTGGGCCTATTATCCAGGGCGTATTCAAGACTCTTGAAATATGGATAATAGTTAGATAGTTTTTTTTTGAATCATATAAACATCGTACTATACATTTACATGACTGAACATATGTGAACAATATGTAAAAAAGGTTACACATAGTATTTCTTCAGGAACTTGCCGTTGATAGGCATCATGAGCAAGTCACCGTCAGGCTTGGTCAATCGGTACACACCGTTAGAATACACCGATTCTATGAAGAAAGGACCTTCCCATTTAGGCTGGAATTATCTTTTTGTTTTGTGCGTCATGACCATCGGTCTTCTTACTGCTATGACCAGATCGCCAACTTGGAAGATCCTTTCCTTCACTTTTTTGAAGGCTCTGGAAAGGTGTGCTTGGTATAGCTCAATGCGCTGCTGAGCTAACAATCATTTTTCATCTAGCACTTCAAGCACTTGGAGTCACAGACGGTAGCTTTCTTCAGTAGTCAGCTCGCTGGCTAAGGCTACTCGAAGAGAAGGAATCTAGATTTCTAGGGGAAGAACTGCTTCGCTCCCGTAAACCAGGAAGAATGGTGTACTGCCTGTTGGAGTCCGGACCGTTGTGCGATAGGCCCATAGACATTCGCCGAGCTTCTCGTTTCATTCGTGCTTGTTTGAAGACATGAACTTCTTGAGAAGTTTTATGATGGTTTTGTTGAAGGCTTCTGCTAGCTCGTTAGCCACTGGATTATAGGTAGTAGAGGCTACGTTCTGAATTCGATTCTTATCACAGAACCGATAGAACGCATGGCTTGCAAACTGTGGACCATTATCATGGATGATCCTGTGAGGTAGGCCAAAGTGGTAGATGACGTGATGTTTGATGAAACTGATCATGTTTGATGTCTTCACTTCGGTGAGCGGTATAGCTTTCGCCCATTTGGAGAAGTAATCAGTTATAGCTAAGATAAACCGATGTCTTTCGGAGGATGGCGGGCTGATTGGTCCTATGACGTCCATGCCCCAGGCTTCAAATTGCCAAGATGCTGCCGTCGGGTGTAGAAACTCCGAAGGTTGATGAATAAAATCGGCATGAAATTGACAAGCTCTACACTTTTTCGTATATTCAACAGCATCCGCTATCATTGTGGGCCATGTAATAACCCATTCGTTTGAGACAATCTTATAATTTGGGGCCTGGTTGATATGCACCACAAATTCCATTGTGCGTCTCCCGGAGTGCATGTTTGGCTTCTGTGTCTGATAAGCATCGTAACAGTAGCCCGTTGTAAGAGTGTCGGTATAACATCTTGGTAGCTGTGTTGTAGTAAAATCTGAGGGATCACCTTTGGATGGATACTGCTTCCTTCGGGTCCTCGGGGAGGATTCCATAAACAGCGTAGTCTATGAAGGGAAATCTCCAGTCTTTAGTGTCGACGTTTGTATCCGCTACGTAACTGTGATGAATATGCAAGACATCTTTCACACAGAATAATTCTCGACCAGACACTGTGATCGACTGCTGAGTATTGGTAGGAACGGTCAAGGAAGCAGCAAGACCGACTAGAGCATCTGCTTCTACATTCTGTAGTCGAGGCACGTGCTCGATGAAGAATCCAGCGAAAGTAGATGCCAGCTCGATTGTTGCTCTGTGGTAGGGGGTGAGATCTTCGTGGCAAACTTCGTAATCCCCTCGGACCAGACTAACTATTTGCTTGGAATTGCCGTAAGCCTTTAGATAGTCAACTCCCAGTTGCTTCGCTAGTTGTAGGCCGATTATTAGGACATTATATTTAGCCACATTGTTGGTGCATGGTTCCACGAGAGAATATACATGATATATAACCAGATGATCAGGTGACACGAGCACGACACCTACTTCAGCCATGATGTTTCCTTTGGGCCCTGTTCTTGATGTGCCGTTAAAGAACATTCGCCAAATAGGGATTTCTTCAGTTGCAGTGTTGAACTCCACCACTTCTTCGAGGATTTCGTCGTAGAGTTTGGATGACTCCGGCACCGGATGAGCTGCTAGGAAATCAGCTAATGCTTGACCTTTTACTGCCTTCTGAGGGACGAAGATCATATCATATGGGGTCAACAGCATTGCACATGTAGCTAAGCGGGAATTGAAAGAACCCGATTTAGTCATGAGTATCCTGAGAGGGTTGACTTTGGATATGATGTGGATAGTTTGCCCAGACACGTAGTGGCATATCTTTTGGATGGCAAATACTAGTACGAGACATTCTTTCTCCATCGGTGTGTATATGTGCTCGGCACCCACCATTGTGCGGCTGAGGTAGTAGATTGCCTGCTCATGGCCGCCTTTATTTTTTTGAGCTAAGAGGGCGCCAAGAGAATGGTCTATAGCACGGACATATAGTAAGAAGGGCTTCCCCATTATTGGAGCTACCAATACTGGAGGGCTTGTAAGATATGCCTTGATGTCGTCGAATGTGCGTTGACATTGTTCAGCCCAGACGAAAGATACGTCTTTCTTCATGAGCTGAGTGAATGGTTGACATCTTCCAGAGAGGTTCGAAATGAATCGTCTGATGTAGGCTAGCCTTTCTTGTAGTTCGCGTAGCTCTTTAAGGTTTCTTGGAGGATGCATGTCGAGGATAGCCTTCACTTTCTCCGGGTCCAGATGTATACCCTTTGAAGTGATGACAAAACCAAGGAACTTGCCGCTGGAGACTCCCAGGAAAGACTTGGTTGGATTCATCTTGAGTTGGTGTGCACGCATTAGTTCGAACACCGTTCTCAAGTCTTGAAGGTGGTTGCCCTTGAAATGACTTTTGACTGCAATATCGTCTACGTAGCACTCCAGAGTTTTGCATAAAACTTTTAAAATAATTGTGTTCATAGTTCGCTGGTATGTTGCCTCTGCATTCTTCAATTCGAAGGGCATCACCGTATAGCAGTATACCCCCAACGGTGTTCGAAAAGATGTGTGCTCTCGTCATCGAGAAACATCTTGATCTGGTTGTAGCCTGAGAACCCATCCATGAAGGACATCCGTTCGAAGCCGCAAGTGTTGTCGATCATTACGTCGGTCATCGGTAGAGGAAACTCGTCTTTCGGACATGCAGAGTTCAAATCATGGTAGTCGATACAGACTCAAACTTTTCTGTTCTTTTTTATGACTGGAACGATGTTGGCCACCCAGTCTGGGTGTTGTTCCTCGCGAATGAATCCACTGAAAATGAGCTTCTTGACTTCATTCTCGATGGCATCCATAACGTCTGGTCAGAATCGTCATTGTTGCTGCTTCACTGGCTTAGCTTTAGACGAAATGTTTAGGTGGTGCACGGTAACTTTAGGGTCCAAGCCTGACATGTCTTCATAGATCCATGCGAAGACGTCAATGTATTCTCTTATAAGTTTTATAAGAGACTGGTGTTCATCGTCAAATAAGCTTTTGTTGATAAAGATTGGTTTGAAGGATGCTTTATCTCCTAGATTGACTTGGATGACTTCGTCTTCGGTAGGTGGTTCATGTTGTTCGAAGCGCAGCTCCCACCTGGTGTCCATCTTTTGAGCCCACTATTCGAGTTCGATTGATTGGACATCATCTGTAATTTGGTCGGCAGAAACCATATTGACAGCCAGAGTTGCTTTGAACATGTCACCGATGCTGGAGTCTGAGTCCCAGAGGGAGGAACCAGAAGAATGAGAACAAAGATCTGCTTCATCATTTGATCTTTCGGGAGTTGTTGGAGGAGAGACATAGCCCAAACCAATACCGCTACGTTGGTAGTAGTTCTCGGGTTTGCCGAAAGGAGCAAAGTGTCGTATTGGCAACCGTCGTCTTCGGTCATAATTTTACCCTCCGGAGCTTTTGATGTCATATCCCATATTCTGGATGATATTCTTGGCCTACCAACTCTTCCGAAAAGTTGCATTTTTCTAGAGTCAAAGTCAGCTTATGTGTTGTGCTTAGGAGAAGTAGAGTCTAGAACGAACTTTCTCTCGCCAATTATACGCCCGAAGATGATTAGCTCTTCATCTTTCTTTCTGGCTGGAATGATAAAGTAGTGGATATCTTCTGGGTAAACGTTTTCCCGTAGATGAGGCGTCGTGACCGACATGCAGATGTGTGGTCCTATGTCGTTCTCTAGGGCGTATATCGTATCTATGTAATGGTTTATAGATTGATAGACATCGGAGTAATTCAAAGATAAACCTCTACTAACGAAATACGCAAGTTCTTCTTCAGGGATAACATCATCCGCTGAAGGTACATTATTCTGAGTATTGACATACTCAGTGAGAGGGTCATCATCTGGAAGTGGAGCCACAGTCTTGGCCGAGTTTACCACGTAGGGTAATTCTTCAGGATTGGGAGGACGGGCATCAATAGGTTCCTCCTTAGGTGTTTTGCTGAGCGTGATGGTCAATGGTTTGACCTTGTCGGGTTTCTTCTTCTTCACCCAGATTGTGAGAGGCTTCGGGGTACTTTTTGGAGTAGTACGTCCTTTGACTCGGACAATCAGGGGACCGTCGTTGGGGGATGGAGGTGCTTCAGCTTTATTGCCATCATCTTTGGGGGGTTGAGATTGGTAAAGTACCGAATCTTTATAGTAAGCTTTGATGCCCTTGAAAGGATCGACATCAACAAACTCTGTCTTGACGACACCGTCGCTGTTGACGTACTTGAAGCACTGGTGAAGTGTGGAAGGGATGATCATGTTCTCATGTATCCATGGACGTCCGAACAAGACGTTGTAGGATACATTGGCATCGATCACATAGCCGGAAACCTCCGTTCGGAGATCACCGATCTGGCACTTGAGACGGATCTTGTCCAGCGGATGGCTTCGGCCAGCATTGAAAGCCATGATAGTTGTGTTGGTTATGGATAGCTTGTGCAGAGGGATTTCCAGGATTTGAAGCAAGCTTCTAGGAATGATACTGTGGGAGGATCCTGGATCGATGTGCATGCGGTCCACTTTGATCGCCCCGATATATCCTGTATAGTACAGGGGTCTATTATGATAATTATTTTTGACTAGTATGTCCTCCTGTGAGAAGGTGATGTTGGGCACCACTTCCATAGTACTATGGCAGTGGGGGCAGGAGACAGGATCTTCAGCGGGAGCTTTGAACTCAGCGAGGTAAGAGTCGGCATGTAGCAATGCCTCACTTAAGGCCTTTCGTGTTTCTTTGGAGAGTCGCAATAGATCGAACAGGGACAACCTGGCGGGTGTATTGGCTAGCTGAGCCAATATGTCAAAGTTGTATGGTCGATCCATGCCTTCAGGAGCTGGCGCCTTCAGAGACTTGTCAAATTGTGTCTCCTTCTGCTAGGATGTGGTTTGAGACTTGGATGGGTCGGCTTCTGAGCTTGTAAGGGCGGTATGAGCTTGAGAAGGTAGCGCTTCTTCTTGTGCGGGATCGTACGTCCGAAGATAAGTCTTCCCCGATCGCGTCTCGCCAGATAGAACCTCGTAAATGGGGGAGGATACCATGTGGCATGGCTTGAATTTCTTGCCCCTTCTTGCTTTGGGAGATGCTACCCCCTGCGTCACTTCTTGGACAAGATCCGGGTGGACCCACATGATCTCACCATGTTCAGTTATGAGTGGGACCAAGGTTGAGTTGCGAGCTGGTGGTAGGTTGACGACTTCCATCATTGCCTTGGGGATCGGGAACACACCGTCGGGGACTTCTGTAGGAGGAAAGTCGCCAAACTGAAGAGATATCATGTTAGCAGATACGACCTTGTCTTCAGTTTTAAGGTTGATCACTTCGCTGTCGATAAGCTGTTGTATCTTCTTCTTCAGGATGATGCAGTCCTTGGTGGAGTGATGTACGTACTGATGGTAAAGACGGTACTTGGGATCATTGAGTTGGCTCGCCTCTGCAGGACGTCGTGGTGGGGGCATTGTCAGCTTATTATCCTTCGTCATTGTGTGGAAGATGGTGATGACATCGTTTTCATCAAAGAAAAAGGTCTCCTTAGGCTTGTCGGAGGCGTCCTGAGAATTGGAAGCTCCTTTGGATGTGTCGACTTTCAGGACTTCTTTCCCTTTACCTCCACGAACAGGGATAGTTTGAGGATGCTTGTCTTTGTCTTCGGATTTGGGTGTCTTCAACCCCAGTAGTTCCAAGTTAGGAACGTCGTTTTCAGCACCATCAGCGGCCCCAATAAAAGTGGGCCATGTATCATACTTATGTATACCTAGACAAAACTTTACTGTAGGAAAGAAGTTATGTCGACAAGTATCCATAAGTTCTGAGTCTGGTATGCCGAAGGGCATCTTCAGTGCTAGCCGTCTGAAGCATTCGATGAAGGCAATAACAGATTCAGTCTTCCTTTGCTTTGTCTCGATGAGAGTTGACATACTAACATGCATGCCACTCTCGTAAAACCTGTTAAGGAACAACCTCTCTAAGTCTTTGAATGAATTGATACACCCGTCAGGCAGACTGCATAACCGTTCGAAGACTACCCCATGCAAGGTGCTAATAAATAGCTTTGATAGGAACGGATCATCTCGGGGCAGGTGCAGAGTCTGCGTATTAAAGTATGTCATGTGCTGACGAGGAGAAGTCAAGCCGTCGAATGAGTTCAGCGTCAGCGGCTTGTAGTTATAAGGGCAAGTAGCGTTCTCCCACTCAGGAGGATATGGTTGAGATATCCCCATCTTCTGCAGCTCGTCTTTATGTGAGATGGTATCGAGGCGAGCAACCAGGGAATCAATTGCATCATGTTGATTGAGCGGGTGTTGGAAAATGGCTGTTGAACGGTTGTCAGGCGAAGGACCACCCCCAGCATTTACAAGATTTGGAGGAGGTGCAACAGAATGATACTCCTTTTGTAGGGAAGGAGGGTTGTTGCTGTGAGCTGGACTAGCGTGGGCTGAGGCATTTTGTTGAGGTAGAGGAACAGCCCCGGCAGCTTGAACAGCCATGATACTGGTAAGCATATCAGTGATCTTGGCGAATGCTGTTTTGAGACCCTCTAGTCGCTTACTAGTCTAGTCAGTGGCTTCTTCAGGTCCTTCTCCATCCGTCATGTATGTAGATAGCATGCGAGGATGAACAGAGAAAGTAGTGCAACTGGTGCTGATACTGTCTGTTTCCGAGTGGGTAAGTCCTTCACTTTCAGGCAAAGGAGGTAGGTAGTCACCATCGGATTCAAAGGGATCATCGTCCTCTGGAAGGCTACCCCCTGTGTGGGGTTCATCTGCTTCAGATTCTGAGGGAATGCTACCCCCGACTTGGGAATCTTCGTCGTCCATACGGAGGCTTGTATTTGATCGAGTGCCCATATAGACTCCTTCAGATGTGACAGCCCGTTGGCCATCTATTGGTAGACTTTGTCTTCTCCTTCTCGTGGAACTGAGAGAGAAAGTTGGGTTGGTAGTCCACCATTTTTTATTGGGGCTTTCGTAAGGGGGACCCCATGAAGCCAAGTTGGATGAAACATATAGTGGCTTCTCGTCGTCAGAGAAGTGCAGCCGTCGAAACATGGACTTTCTCTGAGGTACTCTTGTCACTTTGGAGCAACAACAGTTGATAACAATATTAGCGTATGTTCTCCCTCACTTTAAGCTTATGATTTATCATGTTGCGCAAGTCAGCGGAAGGGAGTTTTGTCTCACAACCCATGTTGTATGCATCGTCGAGCTTTGCGTGCGGGTTCGTAAGGAGAGTAGGTGCATCCAGACTTAGTTCATGTGCAGGGACAACCCCCACACCTAAGCTCTGTGATGTCCTTGAAGACAGTCCCATGTTATACGCGTTGGGACCTGTCTTTTTGCTGTGAGCGCATAGGCCTTGGAGACTGGGCTTGGGCGCATACTTCTTGACAGCATGTTTGAGTCGCCTTGACGTGAGCGCAAGTATGGATCCAGAGAGCCTGGGCGTATAGCCTTGGGCGCATAACTCTGAGTGCCCAGCCTATTGAAGACATAAGTGTTCTAGTTGGGGCTATGCGCCCAAACACTCTCTTGGGCGCATGGCTTTGGGCGCATGCTTGATGGAGCAGCGCTGTTTTCTTCCAGTTCCGCCTCCTTCGTTCGTGAGCCTCGTCGGGTCTGGCCAGAGTGCCGCACACCCCGATCCTTGGTATCGTAGTGTTTTCCTCTGCCAAGTCTCGAGTGTTGAACACTCTGTTATTGGTTGTAGAGAAAAGAAGTCACTGGGCTAGTAGAGCCCGGAACGGTGTGAGCCTTCTCCATTTGGGGGACTTTTGTGGCAGTGTCCTGTGCCCAGGTGACAGAGTCCTCCAGCTGCATATCCGCTATGACACTAGCAGGATATGCGCAGCGAGCCTTCGGAAGCCAAGCCTTGCGAGACTTGTTTGGCTTCGCTGATTTTGAGGGAGTAGAGTCATCCCTCGAGAGCATCTCTTCGAATGCCTGCTGATCGAATTTTACGATCAGCATCTTCTGAGTACTCCACACTTTGTTGGTATCGGATTGCGTCACCACCTTCTCGTCTGAGAAAAAGGTAGTCCCCAGCAGAGTCATCATTTTTGTGGACACACACAAAAAAAGAAGAAAAAAATGTTGTCTTTTCTTTTTATTGGCGTAAGGCACCACAAATCGAGTATGCCTGAGAGATCCTGCACTGAGGAACCCCGAGTACAAAAAAAGAATTCTGGAGAATGGGACGATGGAGATCGAGCGACAGTTGCTCCTTTACTCCGTTGACACTCCGATTACAAAAGTGGGAGAAAACCTAAGAAAATTGCTAATTCTCGGCTCACTGTCAAGAAGTGCAGCAATTTGGCTCTTAAAAATGCTCTCCGTTCTGTGTGTTTGAAGAGGGATGATGTCACACCCCAGAACCAGAATACTGGAGAGCGGGGGCAGACACAGCCAGCTACGTATATTGAAATGGATTCCATCTCGCTATACGGTCACGGCTGTCTAGATACATGAGGGTTTATCTACAAGCCAGCAGTCTCTTAAGGTCATAAACAAGCCTATTGTCTCAATCACAAGCAAGTAAGTAAAAGTTACAAGATGTATGATCATTAAATATACAATAATAAGGCATCCCAAATATTACATATTCAGCTGATCATGAAGCTAGTCGTTACAAAATGTGAGGACTAGCAAGAGTTTAGTCATACATGATCAACCCTAGGATCTGTCAATCATGTTACAGCCCGTAGGCAGACAGTAAGTAAAGTGCAATCGAGCTAAACAGGTGCTCGTCGGCTAAACGCCTCAAAAGAATATTTTTACAATAAAGTGGGAGATCAAAAATAAACCCACTCGTTGCCAGGGTTCCGTCTAGTGGCCACCATCTGGCTGGAAGGTCGGTAGATCCTCTGGAGCTGCTCCAAAATCTGGCCATACAAAACCAGCTGGGTCAGACCCCAGAAAGAGCAAGTGCCACAAAGGAAGCTTCACTTAGGAACTAAAACCAGCAATCAGCACAAGAGTATAAATAAAAGTAAGAACTGGAAATAAAGAAAATACATCAGGATGATATACGACGAGATAACCATGGAACTATTCAGATAACCAGGTTACAACCCGTAAACCAAACAAGGACCGGGGTTGTAACCCTTCGTCTGAACAGAACTTAGAATTCTCACCATTTATCGGTAAAATAAATATAAGCATTCTGGTCATGCAGTAGTCTGGAACAGGATCAGGACAAGGCTAGACAGGTTAGACTCCATCCAATCACTTCACAGCCAAGCAAGAACTACGGCTTGATACTTTAACTAACTAGGGTTGTCACAAGCCTAATTACTTACAAGATGCAATGAGAATCTTCCACAGCCACAAGCCCTGCAGTCCATCCAGGTTACCCAGGTCAAAATTAGAGGTTGAATTCAGGTGGGTACACCGTCCAGGAAATGCATGTACCCTTAAGTAGCTTGAAAGGTGCAACACATGACAGTGTGCTGGAAATGTGCCATACTCGACGGCAGGCTACAGATCCCAGGCGCGCCCAGGTAACGGGATTGCCTGTAGCTGGGAAATCTCTTCATGACTAATGTGTTAATCTAGTTATTAACCTTAGTCCATTTCAATAGGTACTCCTGACCGTGGTACTCAGGAGCTCCCTCCCTAGACATGATACAAGACAGGACTGGTTTATTTGTACAAGCACAATCGCCCACGGTGTCCATGTTATTATACAAGTCATGTCATGTCAGGTAGCCGTCGCAACAGCTTATCAGATATATCATGTCAGGTTTATCATGTCAAGTGTTCTTGTCAGGAGTGCGCCACGACGGGCCACTATCAGGTCATGTCAGGTTTTCTTGTCAAGAGTGCACCACTACGGGTCACTATCGTGTCATGCTCAGGTATCATTTCCAAACATATTAAACAAATCCATGATTAGGCGTAAGGATATAAAATGGACGTAAAATATCTAATAAAATATCAATATTCAGGGCTATAGAAGAGCCATGCGGCTAAGGCCTATGCGGCCAGGAATGTTCACATGCGGCTGGAAGAGAACAGCCTATGCGGCTGAATGGATATGGGTTCATGCGGCCCGAAATCCGAGTTCATGCGGCTCGGAAAGGTCGGTCTCAAGGCAGTGCGGGCGTGCGGCGCATGCGGCTGCAGGAGCTTATGCGGTCAGGAATGGAGGGGTCTCATGCGGCTGAATGGAATCAGGATCTATGCGGCTCGGGATCAGTCAGTCATGCGGCTGAGAGGACTAGGGTCCTCATGCGGCAGCGGGAGACTGCGGTCTATGCGGCTCGCGAGTATTAGAGTTCATGCGGCTCGGGATGGGCGAAGTCCCATGCGGCAGCGGGGAGCAATGCCTATGCGGCTGTGAGCAAGGGTGCATATACGGTTCGGGAAGAAGGGCCCCATGCGGCCGAACTAAATACTTGCCGCATGAACTTGTCATGCGGTCAAGTCCAGTTGATAGTGCATGCGGTTTCGAAGCTGACTTGCCGCATGAATATTCATGCGGTCAAGTGCTATCATGCGGCTCGGAACTGTGCTTCTTCTCCAATATTTCCGAGAAGAAGTACACCATAAGCCATGGCTTCCAAGCTGCATAACTCTATCATCCGGAGCCCAAATCCGAACTTCCATAGGTCAAAATGGGGTAGAACGAGATTCTCTACAACATGGAACCATCAAAACTAGGAAATAACAAGATTAAGTAGATCAAAACCCAAAAATCCGAAAATAAAGTAAATATAGATCTACAAGAATCTAGCCATGGAAAGTAAAAATGCCAAGTTCTAAAGTATGTTAAAATGCTATAAGGAAGAGAATGAAGCAATAAAATTGGAGTTCCTCCATGAAGCAAGTTGCACTTGCCTAGACCTCTCTCTTCTCTCTCTGGTAGGTGAGAAGTAAATGAGGAAGAAGAAGATGAGTAATGAAGAGAGAGAAAGAAGAAATGGCAATAAATATCAAATTGGTGTTAGGTAGGGGGTTCATCCATGGTTCATGATAGACCAAAGAAAACCGAACCAAGCCAAGAAATAACCAAGCCAAGATGCAAGCTAAACAAGAAATCATGCAATACAGAATAAAATACGTATACGTATTCCAAAAATACGTAATACGGACAACAGGCATTACAACTCTACCCACCTTAAAAGAATTCCGTCCTCGGAATTTAATCAAGAGGCTAGAGGAGCAATGACAAGCTATACTAATAACAAGCAAGCTATACTAGACAATCAATCAATCATGCAAGCAAGGAATCGAAGGCATGAGGCATAAGAAAGACATCATACCTCACGAGTCAAACAAGTCGGGATATCGCGATCGGATATCATCCTCACGCTCCCATGTTGACTCCCCTACAGAGTGATGACCCCAAGCAACCCGGACTAACTTGATAGTCTTGTTCTTGAGGATCTTCTCTCTCCGGTCCAATATAGACACGGGCATCTCCTCATACGAAAGGTTGGTACCAACAACCAATTCTGAATGATCTAGGATGTGGCTCGGGTCCAGGATATACCGTCGTAATTGGGATACATGGAACACATCATGCACCTCGCTTAACGACGACGGAAGAGCGAGACGATAGGACACATCTCCTACTCGCTCCAGAATGTCAAATGGCCCTATATACCTAGGACTAAGCTTTCCCCGTATGCCGAAACGAATGACGCCACGGTTAGGCAAAATCCTCAGGAATACATGGTCACCGACCGAAAACTCGAGAGGGCGCCGATGAGAATCGGCCCAATGACGCTGGCGATCTTGGGTAATTCGAAGATGATCTCTGACTCTCCTGACCACTTCGACTGTCTGGGCAATCATTTCTGGACCGAGCATCTGTCTCTCTCCAACATCATCCCAGGCTAGCGGGGATCTGCACTTCCTGCCATAAAGTGCCTTGAACGGTGCCATCTGGATACTGGTCTGGAAACTGTTGTTGTACGAGAATTCCACCAGGTGCAAGTGATCTTCCCATGAACCACCGAAGTCAAGTGTGCAAGACCGCAACATATCTTCAAGAGTCTGGATCGTACGCTCCGACTGACCATCTGTCTGCGGATGATACGCTGAACTGAACTGGAGACGAGTCCCCAAACTCTCTTGCAGGCTACGCCAAAAGTGCGACATAAATCTTGAATCTCGGTCCGAGGTGATACTGACTGGCACTCCGTGCAATCTGACAATCTGCCAGAGATATATCTCTGCTAACTGAGCCGTCGACTGACCAACTCTGAATGGAAGAAAGTGAGCCACCTTCGTGAGCCGATCAACTATAACCCAGATAGTATCTCTGCCAGCTGGAGATCTAGGTAATCCAGTCACGAAATCCATGGTCACATGCTCCCACTTCCATTCTGGAATCGGTAAAGGCTGAAGAAGTCCAGCCGATCTCTGATGTTCAGCTTTAACCTGTTGGCAAACCAAACACCGAGAGACAAACCGAGCTATCTTCCGCTTCATGCCATTCCACCAGAAGTGCTGACGGATATCTCGGTACATCTTCGTACTGCCAGAATGGATGGAATACTGAGAACTGTGCGCCTCTGCCATGATCTCCTGTCTAATTTCTCCACTGGGCACACAAAGACACTTACCATGTCGAAGTGTACCATCCTCATGAATGTACAACTCTGGTCTTCGTCCTGTCTCACACTCTGCTCTGAGTCGCTGAAGCTTGGAATCTGCTGACTGCGCCATTCGGATCCTCTCGACTATAGTGGACTGAACCTGCATACTGGCCATCAATGCCATACTGGAAGGGAGAACAACTTTAATACCCATCTTCTGAAGATCTGCTAACAGCTCTGGTTGCGCTGTTAGAAAATAAACTCCTGCTCTCCTACTCAATGCATCTGCTACGACGTTGGCCTTCCCAGGATGATACTGCAGGTTGACATCATAATCCACAAGAAGCTCCAGCCATCTTCTCTGACGCATGTTAAGATCCTTCTGGGTGAAAATATACTTCAGGCTCTTGTGATCGGTGAAAATCTCCATCCTGTCCCCATACAAGTAGTGCCTCCACAACTTAAGTGAAAACACCACTGCTGCCAGCTCCAAGTCATGGGTTGGGTAATTCCTTTCATGATCACGAAGTTGTCGTGACGCATAAGCTATTACCTTCCCATGCTGCATCAGAACACATCCTAAACCTCTGCCTGAAGTATCACAGTACACTGAGAATCCTCCGGTCCCATCTGGAAGTGTGAGAATAGGAGCTGTTATCAGGCCTCGCTTCAACTGCTCAAAAGAACTCTGACACTCCGTTGTCCAAGCAAACTGCGCATCCTTGCGAGTCAACTGGGTCAACGGCGCTGATATCCGAGCAAAATCTGATACAAACTGCCAGTAATAGCCGGCCAATCCAAGGAAACTGCGAACTTCTGCAACTGTGCTGGGCACCGGCCATGACTCAATAGCCACAATCTTCTGGGAATCGACTTCTACTCCTCCTCTGGTGATGATATGACCCAAGTACGAAATGCGATCAAGCCAGAACTCGCATTTACTGAACTTGGCATATAACTGGTGCTCCCTGAGAATCTGAAGAACCACACGGAGATGCTGCTCATGCTCCACATCACTCTTGCTGTAGACCAGGATGTCATCCAAGAACACAATCACAAACTGATCCAAGTAAGGCATGAAGATGCGATTCATGAGGTCCATGAATACTGCCGGCGCATTGGTTGCTCCAAAAGGCATAACAAGGAACTTCCAATGCCCATATCTCGATCTAAAAGCTGTCTTCGGGATGTCCTGCTCTCTGACTCTGATCTGATGATAACCTGAGCGCAAATCAATCTTCGAGAATACTGAAGCCCCCTTGAGTTGATCAAACAAGTCATCTATCCTCGGAAGAGGGTATCTGTTCTTGATTGTCACTGAGTTCAAGGTACGATAATCAACGCATAACCTGGACGTACCATCCTTCTTTTTCACAAGAAGCATCGGGGCTTCCCAAGGCGATCCACTAGCACGAATAAATCCCTTGGCTCGAAGTTCTTCAATCATCTTGTACAAGATCTCCAATTCTGACGGCGCCATCCTGTAGACTCTCTCTGACACTAGGGTTGTCCCGAAAATCAAGTCTATGGTGAACTCGATCTCCCGCTCTGGAGGCATACCTGGTAGCTCTTCTGGGAAAACATCTGGAAACTCCTCGACTATCCTGGGCAACTGCACTGCTGCTACTGCCATCCGCAATACTGGAGGAGAAGGTTCAACTGCTCCTCTGAAAAAGGAAAACTTCGGCTCGCTTGGAATGCTAAAAACAACCCTACCAATATGGCAGTCTATTCTAGCATACTGGTTCCTCAACCAATCCATCCCTAAGACCATATCATAATCGGCCATCGGGAACTCTATCAATCTAGCGGGGAATTCTCTACCGCTAACTACGATCCGACACGAGAAAAATACTCTATCTACTCCCATAAGTCCGTTACCAGTAAGTATATTGAGCCTTACTGATAATGACTCGGGCTCCAATCCTATCCGTGTCGCAAATCGTACAGACATAAAAGAATGCGATGCACCAGAATCAAATAAAGCTGAAGCTGGAAATGAGTTGACGAGAATAGTACCTGCCATTATCTCACCTGGTGCCAATCCTTCCTCTGCGGTCATCACCATAGCCTGACCGTGCCCTCGGGGTGCTGGTCCCCTCTGCTGGAATCCTCGCTGCCTGCTCTGACTCAAGGCTTAGGCTTGTGCATACTGCTGGGTGTTCTGCTGCTGGAATACTTGGGTCTGAGGCGGCAAGGGCCTCGGCAATGGATACTGCTGCTGGACCGGAGCTAGTCCTCTCACCGAAGAGCTAGAAAGGTTGGATGATGATGAACCACCCCTATTCGGGAAGGATCCAATCCTGTGGTCTGCTGCTCCACAAACCAGACACAATCCCTGTGCCCTACGACACTCTGCCACTACATGGCCTGGCTTCCCACAATGAGAACATCCCACTGCGGAAGACTGCTTCTGCTTCTGCTGTTGCTGAGGGTACGTCGGGGTGGAATGCTGAACCGACGTTACTGAGGTCGCTCGCCTCGGAGCTCCAATAGTCAAGGCCCTGGCTGCCGGGGCTGGTGCTGAAGACTGATTCATCTGGCCGTGAGATCTCTTCCGACCTCCGGTCCTATCCACAATGGTATACTCATGCCTCCGGGCTGCTCTCAAGACTGCATCAAAAGTCTGATGCTCAAACTGCTCAACTGCTAACAAGATCTTCAGGTGAAGTCCCTGCTGGAACCGCTGGGCTCGATCATACTCGGTTGTCACCAAGGTGGGAGCAAACCGACTGAGTCTCGAAAACTCGGCCGCATATCCATCGACCGTCCTGCCTCCTTGCTTCAGATTGGTGAACCTGGTCTGCAGATCATACCGAGCCACGGCATCGAAATACTTGGTCTGGAATCTCTCTCTGAATACTGCCCAAACAATAGGTGTTACTAATCTAACGGCCTGCGCTGCCCACCAGCTGCGGGCAAGATCTAACAACTGCAGGCGCACCACGGCTACCTTCTCATTCTCTGGAGTCTTGGCTGCATCGAAAATCACTTCAGTATCCTGAAGCCATGCATCTGCTGCGATAGCATCTTCACTACCGTCAAAGAATGGAGGGTTCAGGCGCTTGAAGCTGTTGGCCACGCTGTTACCCTGATGACCACCCTGGGTCAAAGCATCCGCCACTGCCTGTTGCAAGGCATCTCCACGACGATCTTGAGAAGCTATCAAGGTCCTGACGAGTCCTACTAATGTGCCATCATCAGGTTCGGCAGCCTGAACTGGCTGAACTGGTGGCTCTCCATCAGAAGGCACGACTCTGGAGGCTACTCCGGAATGCTGGGCTTGACCCCCAGGTTACTGCTGGTCCGCGGGAGGTGCTCCATCTTGCTGGTCGGTAGGACCACGAACAATGCCGCTGAAGAAGACGACATAGGGAACAATAAGGAAGGACCAGAACAGATCAACGATACAAGCATATGATCAGGACAAGAATCCAGGGATTCAGAAGATACGAGCAGAGATCAAGGACGAATACTGATTGAGACATCTATTCGGTAAACCCTCACATATCTTGATTTACAAGACCTGCATGGGCCACCACTTAAACCATGTCACGCCCCAGAACCAGAATACTGGAGAGCGGGGGCAGACATAGCCAGCTACGTATATTGAAATGGATTCCATCTCGCTATACGGTCACGGCTGTCTAGATACATGAGGGTTTATCTACAAGCCAGCAGTCTCTTAAGGTCATGAACAAGCCTATTGTCTCAATCACAAGCAAGTAAGTAAAAGTTAAAAGATGTATGATCATTAAATATACAATAATAAGGCGTCCCAAATATTACATATTCAGCTGATCATGAAGCTAGTCGTTACAAAATGTGAGGACTAGTAAGAGTTTAGTCATACATGATCAACCCTAGGATCTGTCAATCATGTTACAGCCCGTAGGCAGACAGTAAGTAAAGTACAATCGAGCTAAACAGGTGCTCGTCGGCTAAACGCCTCAAAAGAATATTTTTACAATAAAGTAGGAGATCAAAAATAAACCCACTCGTTGCCAGGGTTCCGTCTAGTGGCCACCATCTGGCTGGAAGGTCGGTAGATCCTCTGGAGCTGCTCCAAAATCTGGCCATACAAAACCAGCTGGGTCAGACCCCAGAAAGAGCAAGTGCCACAAAGGAAGCTTCACTTAGGAACTAAAACCAGCAATCAGCACAAGAGTATAAATAAAAGTAAGAACTGGAAATAAAGAAAATACATCAGGATGATATACAACGAGATAACCATGGAACTATTCAGATAACCAGGTTACAACCCGTAAACCAAACAAGGATCGGGGTTGTAACCCTTCGTCTGAACAGAACTTAGAATTCTCACCATTTATCGATAAAATAAATACAAGCATTCTGGTCATGCAGTAGTCTGGAACAGGATCAGGACAAGGCTAGACATGTTAGACTCCATCCAATCACTTCACGGCCAAGCAAGAACTACGGCTTGATACTTTAACTAACTAGGGTTGTCACAAGCCTAATTACTAACAAGATGCAGTGAGAATCTTCCACAGTCACAAGCCCTGCAGTCCATCCAGGTTACCCAGGTCAAAATTAGAGGTTGAATTCAGGTGGATACACCGTCCAGGAAATACATGTACCCTTAAGTAGCTTGAAAGGTGCAACATATGACAGTGTGCTGGAAATGTGCCCTACTCGACGGCAGGCTACAGATCCCAGGCGCGCCCAGGTAACGGGATTGCCTGTAGCTGGGAAATCTCTTCATGACTAATGTGTTAATCTAGTTATTAACCTTAGTCCATTTCAATAGGTACTCCTGACCGTGGTACTCAGGAGCTCCCTCCCTAGACATGATACAAGACAGGACTGGTTTATTTGTACAAGCACAATCGCCCACGGTGTCCATGTTATTATACAAGTCATGTCATGTCAGGTAGCCGTCGCAACAGCTTATCAGATATATCATGTCAGGTTTATCATGTCAAGTGTTCTTGTCAGGAGTGCGCCACGACGGGCCACTATCAGGTCATGTCAGGTTTTCTTGTCAAGAGTGCACCACTACGGGTCACTATCGTGTCATGCTCAGGTATCATTTCCAAACATATTAAACAAATCCATGATTATCAAGTTCATGACAAAAGGCGTAAGGATATAAAATGGACGTAAAATATCTAATAAAATATCAATATTCAGGGCTATAGAAGAGCCATGCGGCTAAGGCCTATGCGGCTAGGAATGTTCACATGCGGCTGGAAGAGAACAGCCTATGCGGCTGAATGGATATGGGTTCATGCGGCCCGAAATCCGAGTTCATGCGGCTCGGAAAGGTCGGTCTCAAGGCAGTGCGGGCGTGCGGCGCATGCGGCTGCAGGAGCTTATGCGGTCAGGAATGGAGGGGTCTCATGCGGCTGAATGGAATCAGGATCTATGCGGCTCGGGATCAGTCAGTCATGCGGCTGAGAGGACTCGGGTCCTCATGCGGCAGCAGGAGACTGCGGTCTATGCGGCTCGCGAGTATTAGAGTTCATGCGGCTCGGGATGGGCGAAGTCCCATGCGGCAGCGGGGAGCAATGCCTATGCGGCTGTGAGCAAGGGTGCATATGCGGTTCGGGAAGAAGGGCCCCATGCGGCCGAACTAAATACTTGCCGCATGAACTTGTCATGCGGTCAAGTCCAGTTGATAGTGCATGCGGTTTCGAAGCTGACTTGCCGCATGAATATTCATGCGGTCAAGTGCTATCATGCGGCTCGGAACTGTGCTTCTTCTCCAATATTTCCGAGAAGAAGTACACCATAAGCCATGGCTTCCAAGCTGCATAACTCTATCATCCGGAGCCCAAATCCGAACTTCCATAGGTCAAAATGGGGTAGAACGAGATTCTCTACAACATGGAACCATCAAAACTAGGAAATAACAAGATTAAGTAGATCAAAACCCAAAAATCCGAAAATAAAGTAAATATAGATCTACAAGAATCTAGCCATGGAAAGTGAAAATGCCAAGTTCTAAAGTATGTTAAAATGCTATAAGGAAGAGAATGAAGCAATAAAATTGGAGTTCCTCCATGAAACAAGTTGCACTTGCCTAGACCTCTCTCTTCTCTCTCTGGTAGGTGAGAAGTAAATGAGGAAGAAGAAGATGAGTAATGAAGAGAGAGAAAGAAGAAATGGCAATAAATATCAAATTGGTGTTAGGTAGGGGGTTCATCCATGGTTCATGATAGACCAAAGAAAACCGAACCAAGCCAAGAAATAACCAAGCCAAGATGCAAGCTAAACAAGAAATCATACAATACAGAATAAAATACGTACACGTATTCCAAAAATACGTAATACGGACAACAGGCATTACAACTCTACCCACCTTAAAAGAATTCCGTCCTCGGAATTTAATCAAGAGGCTAGAGGAGCAATGACAAGCTATACTAATAACAAGCAAGCTATACTAGACAATCAATCAATCATGCAAGCAAGGAATCGAAGGCATGAGGCATAAGAAAGACATCATACCTCACGAGTCAAACAAGTCGGGATATCGCGATCGGATATCATCCTCACGCTCCCATGTTGACTCCCCTACAGAGTGATGACCCCAAGCAACCCGGACTAACTTGATAGTCTTGTTCTTGAGGATCTTCTCTCTCCGGTCCAATATAGACACGGGCATCTCCTCATACGAAAGGTTGGTACCAACAACCAATTCTGAATGATCTAGGATGTGGCTCGGGTCCAGGATATACCGTCGTAATTGGGATACATGGAACACATCATGCACCTCGCTTAACGACGACGGAAGAGCGAGACGATAGGACACATCTCCTACTCGCTCCAGAATGTCAAATGGCCCTATATACCTAGGACTAAGCTTTCCCCGCATGCCGAAACGAATGACGCCACGGTTAGGCAAAATCCTCAGGAATACATGGTCACCGACCGAAAACTCGAGAGGGCGCCGATGAGAATCGGCCCAATGACGCTGGCGATCTTGGGTAATTCGAAGATGATCTCTGACTCTCCTGACCACTTCGACTGTCTGGGCAATCATTTCTGGACCGAGCATCTGTCTCTCTCCAACATCATCCCAGGCTAGCGGGGATCTGCACTTCCTGCCATAAAGTGCCTCGAACGGTGCCATCTGGATACTGGTCTGGAAACTGTTGTTGTACGAGAATTCCACCAGGTGCAAGTGATCTTCCCATGAACCACCGAAGTCAAGTGTGCAAGACCGCAACATATCTTCAAGAGTCTGGATCGTACGCTCCGACTGACCATCTGTCTGCGGATGATACGCTGAACTGAACTGGAGACGAGTCCCCAAACTCTCTTGCAGGCTACGCCAAAAGTGCGACATAAATCTTGAATCTCGGTCCGAGGTGATACTGACTGGCACTCCGTACAATCTGACAATCTGCCAGAGATATATCTCTGCTAACTGAGCCGTCGACTGACCAACTCTGAATGGAAGAAAGTGAGCCACCTTCGTGAGCCGATCAACTATAACCCAGATAGCATCTCTGCCAGCTGGAGATCTAGGTAATCCAGTCACGAAATCCATGGTCACATGCTCCCACTTCCATTCTGGAATCGGTAAAGGCTGAAGAAGTCCAGCCGATCTCTGATGTTCAGCTTTAACCTGTTGGCAAACCAAACACCGAGAGACAAACCGAGCTATCTTCCGCTTCATGCCATTCCACCAGAAGTGCTGACGGATATCTCGGTACATCTTCGTACTGCCAGGATGGATGGAATACTGAGAACTGTGCGCCTCTGCCATGATCTCCTGTCTAATTTCTCCACTGGGCACACAAAGACACTTACCATGTCGAAGTGTACCATCCTCATGAATGTACAACTCTGGTCTTCGTCCTGTCTCACACTCTGCTCTGAGTCGCTGAAGCTTGGAATCTGCTGACTGCGCCATTCGGATCCTCTCGACTATAGTGGACTGAACCTGTATACTGGCCATCAATGCCATACTGGAAGGGAGAACAACTTCAATACCCATCTTCTGAAGATCTGCTAACAGCTCTGGTTGCGCTGTTAGGAAATAAACTCCTGCTCTCCTACTCAATGCATCTGCTACGACGTTGGCCTTCCCAGGATGATACTGCAGGTTGACATCATAATCCACAAGAAGCTCCAGCCATCTTCTCTGACGCATGTTAAGATCCTTCTGGGTGAAAATATACTTCAGGCTCTTGTGATCGGTGAAAATCTCCATCCTGTCCCCATACAAGTAGTGCCTCCACAACTTAAGTGAAAATACCACTGCTGCCAGCTCCAAGTCATGGGTTGGGTAATTCCTTTCATGATCACGAAGTTGTCGTGACGCATAAGCTATTACCTTCCCATGCTGCATCAGAACACATCCTAAACCTCTGCCTGAAGTATCACAGTACACTGAGAATCCTCCGGTCCCATCTGGAAGTGTGAGAATAGGAGCTGTTATCAGGCCTCGCTTCAACTGCTCAAAAGAACTCTGACACTCCGCTGTCCAAGCAAACTGCGCATCCTTGCGAGTCAACTGGGTCAACGGCGCTGATATCCGAGCAAAATCTGATACAAACTGCCGGTAATAGCCGGCCAATCCAAGGAAACTGTGAACTTCTGCAACTGTGCTGGGCACCGGCCATGACTCAATAGCCACAATCTTCTGGGAATCGACTTCTACTCCTCCTCTGGTGATGATATGACCCAAGTACGAAATGCGATCAAGCCAGAACTCACATTTACTGAACTTGGCATATAACTGGTGCTCCCTGAGAATCTGAAGAACCACACGGAGATGCTGCTCATGCTCCACATCACTCTTGCTGTAGACCAGGATGTCATCCAAGAACACAATCACAAACTGATCCAAGTAAGGCATGAAGATGCGATTCATGAGGTCCATGAATACTGCCGGCGCATTGGTTGCTCCAAAAGGCATAACAAGGAACTTCCAATGCCCATATCTCGATCTAAAAGCTGTCTTCGGGATGTCCTGCTCTCTGACTCTGATCTGATGATAACCTGAGCGCAAATCAATCTTCGAGAATACTGAAGCCCCCTTGAGTTGATCAAACAAGTCATCTATCCTCGAAAGAGGGTATCTGTTCTTGATTGTCACTGAGTTCAAGGTACGATAATCAACGCATAACCTGGACGTACCATCCTTCTTTTTCACAAGAAGCATCGGGGCTTCCCAAGGCGATCCACTAGCACGAATAAATCCCTTGGCTCGAAGTTCTTCAATCATCTTGTACAAGATCTCCAATTCTGACGGTGCCATCCTGTAGACTCTCTCTGACACTGGGGTTGTCCCGGAAATCAAGTCTATGGTGAACTCGATCTCCCGCTCTGGAGGCATACCTGGTAGCTCTTCTGGGAAAACATCTGGAAACTCCTCGACTATCCTGGGCAACTGCACTGCTGCTACTGCCATCCGCAATACTGGAGGAGAAGGTTCAACTGCTCCTCTGAAAAAGGAAAACTTCGGCTCGCCTGGAATGCTAAAAACAACCCTACCAATATGGCAGTCTATTCTAGCATACTGGTTCCTCAACCAATCCATCCCTAAGACCATATCATAATCGGCCATCGGGAACTCTATCAATCTAGCGGGGAATTCTCTACCGCTAACTACGATCCGACACGAGGAAAATACTCTATCTACTCCCATAAGTCCGTTACCAGTAAGTATATTGAGCCTTACTGATAATGACTCGGGCTCCAATCCTATCCGTGTCGCAAATCGTGCAGACATAAAAGAATGCGATGTACCAGAATCAAATAAAGCTGAAGCTGGAAATGAGTTGACGAGAATAGTACCTGCCATTATCTCACCTGGTGCCAATCCTTCCTCTGCGGTCATCACCATAGCCTGACCGTGCCCTCGGGGTGCTGGTCCCCTCTGCTGGAATCCTCGCTGCCTGCTCTGACTCAAGGCTTAGGCTTGTGCATACTGCTGGGTGTTCTGCTGCTGGAATACTTGGGTCTGAGGCGGCAAGGGCCTCGGCAATGGATACTGCTGCTGGACCGGAGCTAGTCCTCTCACCGAAGAGCTAGAAAGGTTGGATGATGATGAACCACCCCTATTCGGGAAGGATCCAATCCTGTGGTCTGCTGCTCCACAAACCAGACACAATCCCTGTGCCCTACGACACTCTGCCACTACATGGCCTGGCTTCCCACAATGAGAACATCCCACTGCGGAAGACTGCTTCTGCTTCTGCTGCTGCTGAGGGTACGTCGGGGTGGAATGCTGAACCGACGTTACTGAGGTCGCTCGCCTCGGAGCTCCAATAGTCAAGGCCCTGGCTGCCGGGGCTGGTGCTGAAGACTGATTCATCTGGCCGTGAGATCTCTTCCGACCTCCGGTCCTATCCACAATGGTATACTCATGCCTCCGGGCTGCTCTCAAGACTGCATCAAAAGTCTGATGCTCAAACTGCTCAACTGCTAACAAGATCTCCAGGTGAAGTCCCTGCTGGAACCGCTGGGCTCGATCATACTCGGTTGTCACCAAGGTGGAAGCAAACCGACTGAGTCTCGAAAACTCGGCCGCATATCCATCGACCGTCCTGCCTCCTTGCTTCAGATTGGTGAACCTGGTCTGCAGATCATACCGAGCCACGGCATCGAAATACTTGGTCTGGAATCTCTCTCTGAATACTGCCCAAACAATAGGTGTTACTAATCTAACGGCCTGCGCTGCCCACCAGCTGCGGGCAAGATCTAACAACTGCAGGCGCACCACGGCTACCTTCTCATTCTCTGGAGTCTTGGCTGCGTCGAAAATCACTTCAGTATCCTGAAGCCATGCATCTGCTGCGATAGCATCTTCACTACCGTCAAAGAATGGAGGGTTCAGGCGCTTGAAGCTGTTGGCCACGCTGTTACCCTGATGACCACCCTGGGTCAAAGCATCCGCCACTGCCTGTTGCAAGGCATCTCCACGACGATCTTGAGAAGCTATCAAGGTCCTGACGAGTCCTACTAATGTGCCATCATCAGGTTCGGCAGCCTGAACTGGCTGAACTGGTGGCTCTCCATCAGAAGGCACGACTCTGGAGGCTACTCCGGAATGCTGGGCTTGACCCCCAGGTTGCTGCTGGTCCGCGGGAGGTGCTCCATCTTGCTGGTCGGTAGGACCACGAACAATGCCGCTGAAGAAGACGACATAGGGAACAATAAGGAAGGACCAGAACAGATCAACGATACAAGCATATGATCAGGACAAGAATCCAGGGATTCAGAAGATACGAGCAGAGATCAAGGACGAATACTGATTGAGACATCTATTCGGTAAACCCTCACATATCTTGATTTACAAGACCTGCATGGGCCACCACTTAAACCATGTCACGCCCCAGAACCAGAATACTGGAGAGCGGGGGCAGACATAGCCAGCTACGTATATTGAAATGGATTCCATCTCGCTATACGGTCACGGCTGTCTAGATACATGAGGGTTTATCTACAAGCCAGCAGTCTCTTAAGGTCATGAACAAGCCTATTGTCTCAATCACAAGCAAGTAAGTAAAAGTTAAAAGATGTATGATCATTAAATATACAATAATAAGGCGTCCCAAATATTACATATTCAGCTGATCATGAAGCTAGTCGTTACAAAATGTGAGGACTAGCAAGAGTTTAGTCATACATGATCAACCCTAGGATCTGTCAATCATGTTACAGCCCGTAGGCAGACAGTAAGTAAAGTACAATCGAGCTAAACAGGTGCTCGTCGGCTAAACGCCTCAAAAGAATATTTTTACAATAAAGTAGGAGATCAAAAATAAACCCACTCGTTGCCAGGGTTCCGTCTAGTGGCCACCATCTGGCTGGAAGGTCGGTAGATCCTCTGGAGCTGCTCCAAAATCTGGCCATACAAAACCAGCTGGGTCAGACCCCAGAAAGAGCAAGTGCCACAAAGGAAGCTTCACTTAGGAACTAAAACCAGCAATCAGCACAAGAGTATAAATAAAAGTAAGAACTGGAAATAAAGAAAATACATCAGGATGATATACAACGAGATAACCATGGAACTATTCAGATAACCAGGTTACAACCCGTAAACCAAACAAGGATCGGGGTTGTAACCCTTCGTCTGAACAGAACTTAGAATTCTCACCATTTATCGATAAAATAAATACAAGCATTCTGGTCATACAGTAGTCTGGAACAGGATCAGGACAAGGCTAGACATGTTAGACTCCATCCAATCACTTTATGGCCAAGCAAGAACTACGGCTTGATACTTTAACTAACTAGGGTTGTCACAAGCCTAATTACTAACAAGATGCAGTGAGAATCTTCCACAGTCACAAGCCCTGCAGTCCATCCAGGTTACCCAGGTCGAAATTAGGGGTTGAATTCAGGTGGATACACCGTCCAGAAAATACATGTACCCTTAAGTAGCTTGAAATGTGCAACACATGACAGTGTGCTGGAAATGTGCCCTACTCGACGGCAGGCTACAGATCCCAGGCGCGCCCAGGTAACGGGATTGCCTGTAGCTGGAAAATCTCTTCATGACTAATGTATTAATCTAGTTATTAACCTTAGTCCATTTCAATAGGTACTCCTGACCGTGGTACTCAGGAGCTCCCTCCCTAGACATGATGTAAGACAGGACTGGTTTATTTGTACAAGCACAATCGTCCACGGTGTCCATGTTATTATACAGGTCATGTCATGTCAGGTAGCCGTCGCAACAGCTTATCAGATATATCATGTCAGGTTTATCATGTCAAGTGTTCTTGTCAGGAGTGCGCCACGACGGGCCACTATCAGGTCATGTCAGGTTTTCTTGTCAAGAGTGTACCACTACGGGTCACTATCGTGTCATGCTCAGGTATCATTTCCAAACATATTAAACAAATCCATGATTATCAAGTTCATGACAAAAGGCGTAAGGATATAAAATGGACGTAAAATATCTAATAAAATATCAATATCCAGGGCTATAGAAGAGCCATGCGGCTAGGAATGATCACATGCGGCTGGAAGAGAACAGCCCATGCGGCTGAATGGATATGGGTTCATGCGGCCCGAAATCCGAGTTCATGCGGCTCGGAAAGGTCGGTCTCAAGGCAGTGCGGGCGTGCGGCGCATGCGGCTGCAGGAGCTTATGCGGTAAGGAATGGAGGGGTCTCATGCGGCTGAAGGAAATCATGATCTATGCGACTCGGGATCAGTCAGTCATGCGGCTGAGAGGACTCGGGTCCTCATGCGGCAGCGGAAGACTGCGGTCTATGCGGCTCGCGAGTATTGGAGTTCATGCGGCTCGGGATGGGCGAAGTCCCATGCGGCAGCGGGGAGCAATGCCTATGCGGCTGGGAGCAAGGGTGCATATGCGGTTCGGGAAGAAGGGCCCCATGCGGCCGAACTAAATACTTGCCGTATGAACTTGTCATGCGGTCAAGTCCAGTTGATAGTGCATGCGGTTTCGAAGCTGACTTGCCGCATGAATATTCATGCGGTCAAGTGCTATCATGCGGCTCGGAACTGTGCTTCTTCTCCAATATTTCCGAGAAGAAGTACACCATAAGCCATGGCTTCCAAGCTGCATAACTCTATCATCCGGAGCCCAAATCCGAACTTCCATAGGTCAAAATGGGGTAGAACGAGATTCTCTACAACATGGAACCATCAAAACTAGGAAATAACAAGATTAAGTAGATCAAAACCCAAAAATCCGAAAATAAAGTAAATATAGATCTACAAGAATCTAGCCATGGAAAGTAAAAATGCCAAGTTCTAAAGTATGTTAAAATACTGTAAGGAAGAGAATGAAGCAATAAAATTGGAATTCCTCCATGAAGCAAGTTGCACTTGCCTAGACCTCTCTCTTCTCTCTCTGGTAGGTGAGAAGTAAATGAGGAAGAAGAAGATGAGTAATGAAGAGAGAGAAAGAAGAAATGGCAATAAATATCAAAGGTGGTGGTAGGTAGGGGGTTCATCCATGGTTCATAATAGACCAAAGAAAACCGAACCAAGCCAAGAAATAACCAAGCCAAGATGCAAGCTAAACAAAAAATCATGTAATACAGAATAAAATACGTACACGTATTCCAAAAATACGTAATACGGACAACAGTCATTACAGATGAGGCCCCCTTTTTATAGTCATTCTCGAGCTGGAATGATGTTATGCGCCCATGTGAAGAGACACGCTGGTTCTTATGTGGGCACATAGTCCATCTTTGGGCACATAGGGTGTGGGCACATACAGGCTGCGAGATCGTAGGTTGGTCATGGTGTTGACGTGGCCGCATGCTTCGATGCACGACTGCTCATGGAGACTAACATGGCCATGCGCTTCGGTGCACGTTTTGATCTTGGCTTTGACTGAGTCAGGCTTGGGCGCATAGCCATGTCTCAGGCTGTGCGCCCTCCTTTCGGAGGAGCTAATCTTGGGCGCATGGAGTTGTACTTGAACTGGGCGCATGGGGCTTCATTCAGTAGGCACATGGAGCTTAATTCATTGGGCGCATGGAGTCATACTGACTGGGCGCATGGAGCTACTCTTGACTTGGGCGCATGGAGCTATGTTTGCTGGAAAAATTTCATGCTTCTACAGATATCTATCTCCCCCGTATGGTCCATAGAGCAAAAGTAGAAAGCATGTCAAGTCGCCTACAACGATCCAGTCAGGAAAGGAGCAAAGTACAACCCTATTGTATTTATGTAACTTAATAGAAAATAAGCTAGATGATAGAGATGCAATGTAACAGTGGAGGAACATTTATATGAACTGGAAACTATAACATGTACACGAAACTACTAGCAGGAGCATGTATGAACAAGATAACTGGAAAATGAATATGAACAAGTAGAACTAATCAAAAAGTGCTTTGAAATACCTTTCGACTTGTGAATAGCTGGCTAATATGGCACATCATACGATTGCTATCATTCATTTATTGGGGTTTGTTCACACGTCTACTTAGTGTTTCTCCTTCCGACTCACTAAATAGTCAATAAACGAGCAATAATACAATCAAGCCTACCGTGTCATAATCGTGTCTCAATAGGATACTCAACAAAATACAATGAAAGATAGCATTGTAATGTAATAAGCATATAAAGCAATAATGTACTTTCCTTAAGTTAAGTTACAATTGACTTGTACGACACAATCTCGATTTGGTTGAAAGTTATCGTTATGCTAACCGTGACCAAATCGGTAAATTATCGGTCAAATCTGAGTTTAACGAATTAAATAAAATATTAAACAAATTTTTAGAATATTTATATGTTATAGATCTTCATGTCAGATTTCCAGAACTTCAAACGGAGTTCGGGATCTCCCGAAATCTCGAAAATTGTACGACGCATCAATTTTTGAACAACTGATAGTCAAATAAATCTCCAGAAATTATGTAAATAATTACAAAAAATAAAGTATAGATTTAGAAAGCTAATCTCGATACGGTTTTAACAAAAAAACTTGAGGTGAATCGGAGTCCGGAGTTGGTCGCAACGGCTTCGCGAAGTTTCTATAGCTTAAAAAAACGAGGCTAAAATTTATGACAAATTTTGGCCTATTTTGGACGAAAATAGAGGAATTTTGGAAAAGAAAATAAGGGAGATGACATAGGTTCAAAAGGTTTATATAAAGGATAGTCATTACTTAATTAGGATTAGATTGGAAGGGTTTTGGTTTTGAGAGAAGAATAAGGACTCCTTAAATACATGTAGATTGACTCATAATTTCCTAACTTGGAAGGGTCAAAAATCTAATGAATAAATCTTTCCATTCAATTAAAATCAAATCAATCTCAAAACTGTATTGATCAAATCTCAATCCATAGTTGATCACAATAATAATTGGATTTGTGAAAAAAAAAAAGCAAAGGGAGGCTTCCCTTTATATATGAGATGGGAGATTTCCAAAATAAGGAAGGATTAGATTCAATAAATTAAATCCTTCCATGAATTAAACTAGATTTGACCAAATCATAATCCATAATTATTCACAATAATATTACTTTAAAATAATATCTAATATTTTTAATAATCTTTAAAATAGTTTTCATAAAATCAATTATCAAAAATATTGATAAGAATAATTCAAATATTCTTACATGTATATTTTCATAAATATAAATCTCATATAAAATAATATATCAATAAATTAAGATTAAATCCAACCATAATTTTAGAATTGACCACATCAAAATCCAATAACATCTAATAATTCAATCATATTTAAAAATAGATTTTTGTAAATATAAACTTAAACATAATTGATAATAGAAAATTAATAAGTTTAAAAGCATATCTTTTTTATAAAAAAAAATCAAATTTAAAAAAATAGTTTGACAAATCCCTTCGTCAATACAAATATTTTTATAGAATTAAGAAAAATTAAATTTTATTTTCTAACCAAAAAAATATATATAACTAAAAATAAAATAAATAAATAAATAAATAATCAGGAAGTGGGCTTACAAATCTATCCACCTTAGAAAATTTTCGTCCTCAAAATTTCAAAGGATACAGTTAGGCACGATTAAGAATATAATGAAGAAATTATACGATTAACGATCAAAATAGGTTAGACATAATCGCGGATTGAATCGATAGCTCAAGAAAAGATATGATTTGACATGATCAAAATATAGTCAAAAAGGGTTAGTCAAAACATAGGCTTGGTTAAGGATAGAATCGAAATAGAATTTTCTCAACAAGAAAAGATATTAGGCACGATTATCCATTAACCAAAATCATTCGGGCACGATTATAGAATCAAAATCTAGGAAAAGATGTGAATTGGCTTGATCAAAATATAATCAAGATAGTCTAGTCGCGATCAAAATCATTTAAGAGTGATCAAACCGAAATCGCCTAGGCACGATCTGCTATTTAACCCAAATCATTTAGTAACAATTATCAAATCTAGATAGGATTATGTATCTAGTGGAAAGAAATCTAAATAGGTTTAAAAGATTACTAGGAAACCTAATAATGATATAAAAATAAAAGATAATAAATAGAGATTCAAGAAAGAAAAAGATAAGAACTAAATCAAATTTAAGTGAGGGTGCATGAAATTACGAACCATGAAAATCAATAGTCATATGCCAAAAAGGATGTAGTCATTATAATTTTCGAAAACCTTAAGCATATCCAAAGTTATTTTACCAAAAATTTATGTCTCGCCAGTGTACATCTGGTTGTAGTAAACCCTTGGTTCCATGACTCAAATAAGAATATGGTATCGAATGCTCTATCAACTCTATCCAATATTGACATAACAACTCAAAGATCAAAATAGGAAAACTAAGACATAGTTTTAATATTATTCGATAATCCATGCTTACTTAAAATTATTTCAACTTAGGGGTCATGCCTTGCCAGTACGCTGCTGACTGCAGTGAACCCCTAGTCTCCGTAATTCAAATAAATAGGGACAATACACATCTTTCTTGCTATTGTAAGTCATCGAAAATTATTCCAACTATATCCATAAGATTATCAAAGGAGCTTCTAGAAATTCAAACAAATCGATCATGATAGGAAAAGTAAAAGTATCTGTCCTTGAAGCGAAGGTATCAATTTTGATAGTAAAACAATAGAAACATAAACGAAGATGACTTGAATAATTGAATCAGGTTAGGCTCAAAAGTCAATATAATGGAAATAAAATATTGACTCCCAGGAAAAATAATCATTTATGGCCAATAATAAATAAGTACTACGGATCTTACGATATAATGATGTTTGGAGAAGGCAAAAAATAAAATTGAACAAATGGTCAAGATTGGGAGTCCTAATTTACTAGGTGAATAGTCTACCCACCTTTGATCATACCAGCATATCAAAACACATTGGTATATTCTTCTATAAAAATTTCTCAAGTTATCTAAAAGGATTTAGAATTCAATAAATCCTTAGCTAAATCACATGGCCTATGTAGCAACCTTAACTACCCAACAGTCAAATTGAATAAGGGACTCCTAGTCCTAGTCATTCTCCTAAAAATTAAATCAATCATAATTGTGAATGAGTACTTCCTAGTTGCAGGCTCGCAATAGTACTACTAACTTAAGTACTACCGCGTGTTCGCACAATTTGCAAAAATATACCTGCATGGGCCACCAAAAAATTTGTCATGGCCCCCACCTGCTTTTCGGATACAAGTTTGTAGCCAAATCCAGCCAACGCCGCAACATCGGCAGTAGTACGATGTCTAGGTCTCGATATGAATCTCAAATACAACAAAATCATATATATTTTCTTATTCATAATAATTGTTCAAATACAAATCCAATTATACATCAAAATGACATTAGGGGACAACCCGCTAAATAATTAAATTCACATTCTATCTAGAATCTACGATTGGCCTCCAAGATATCTATCTCTCTCATATGGTCCATAGCACAAAAGTAGGAAACATGCCAAGTCACCTTCAACGATCCAGTCAGAAAAAGAGTAAAGTACAACCATTTGTATTTATGTAACTTAATACAAAATAAGTTAGACGATAGAGATATAATGTAACAGTGAAGGAACATTTATATGAACTGAAAACTATAACATGTACACGAAAACTACTAGCAGTAGCATGTATAAACAAGACAACAGGAAAATGGATATGAACAAGTAGAACTAATCAAATAGTGCTTTGAAATACCTTTCGACATGTGAATGGCTGGCTAATACGGCACATCATACGATGGCTATCATTCATTTTTGGTATGGCTAACCCAAACATGAAGTATATGACCAAGCTATCATTCATTAAACATTCGTTGGGGTTTGTTTACACATCTACTTAACATTTTTTTCCTTTCGACTCATTAAACAGTCAATAAACGTGCAACAATGCAATCAAGCCTATCATGTCACAATCGTGTCTCAACGGGATACTCAATAAAATACAATGAAAGATAGTATTATAATGTAATAAATACATAAAATAATTGTTTACTTCCCTCAAGTTAAGTTGCAGTTGACTTATGCGACACAATCTCGATTTGGTTGAAAGTTATCGTCGTTATGGCTAACCGTGACCAAATCGATGAATTACCGGTCAAATATAAGTTCAACAAATTAAACAAAATATTAAAAAATTCTAAATTTATGTTTTATATCTTTGTGTTAGATTTCTAAAACTTCAAACAGATCGTAAAACGGAGTTCAAGATCTCTCGAAATCTCGAAAATAGTACGACGCGTCAATTTTTGAACAACCAACACTCAAATAAATCTCCAGAAATTCATGTAAATAATTACAAAAATTAATATATATAGATTTAGAAAGTTAACCTCGATACGGTTCTAACAAAAAAATTAGAGGTGAATAGGAGTTTGAAGTTAGTCGCAATGGCTTTGCGAAGTTTCTATAGCTTAAAAAAACAAGGCTGAAATTTATGATGAATTTTGCCTATTTTGGACAAAAATAGAAGAATTTTGGAAAAAAAAAACATGGAAGATGACATAAGTTCAATAGATTTATATAAAAGATAGTCACTATTTAATTAGGATTATATTGAAAGGGTTTTGATTTTGAGAGAAGAATAAGGACTCCTTAAATAGAAGGTGATTCACTCATAATTTTCTAATTTGGAAGGGTCAAGAATAAAAGAAAAAAATATTTCCATTAAATTCAAATCAAATCAATCTCAAAACTATATTGATCAAATCTCAATCCATAATTGATCACAATAATAATTGGGTTTGTGAAAAAAAGTAAAGGGAGGTTCCTTTTATATAAGAGATGGAAGATTTCCAAAATATGGAAGGATTAGATTCAATTTATTAAATCCTTCCATGAATTAAATTAGAGTTGACCAAATCACAATCCATAATTAATCACAATAATTAAAATAATATCTAATATTTTTAATGATCTTTAAAATAGTTTTCATAAAATCAAATATCAAAAATATTGATAAGAATAATTCAAATATTCCTACATTTTTTCATAAATGCAAATCTCATCTAAAATAATATGGCAATAAATTAGGACTAAATCCAATCATAATTTAGAATTGACACATCTAAATCCAATAATATCTAATACTTCAATAATATTTAAAAAGATTTTTTTTACAAATATAAACTTAAACATTATTGATAATATAAAATTAATAAGTTTAAAAGTATATCTTTTAAAAAAAATCAAATTTAAAAAAATAGTTTGACAAATCCCTTCATCAATACAAATATCTTTTATAGAATTAAAAAAATTATTTTCTAACCAAAAATATATATATAAATAAAAATAAAATGAATAAAAAAATAAAAAATCGGGAAGTGGGCTTACAAATCTATCCACCTTAGAAAAAATTCGTCCTCGAAATTTCAAAGGTTACAGTTAGGCACGATTAAGAATATAATCAAGAAATGATATGATTAACGATCAAAATAGGTTAGACATAATCGTGGATTGAATCGATAGCTCAAGAAAAAATATGATTTGACATGATCAAAATATAGTCAAAACCTAGGCTTGGTTAAGGATAGAATCGAAATAGGATTTTCTCAACAAGAAAAGTCATTAGGCACAATTATCTATTAACCAAAATCATTCGGACATGATTATAGAATCAAAATATAGAAAAATATGCGAATTGGCTTGATTGAAATATAATTAAGATAGTCTAGTTGCGATCAAAATCGTTTAAGAATGATCAAATCGAAATCGTCTCGGCACGATCCGCTATTTAACCCAAATCATTTAGGAACAATTATCAAATTTAGATACAAATATGTATCTAGTGGAAAGAAATCAAAATAGGTTTAAAAGATTACTAGAAAACCTAATAATGATATGAAAATAAAAGATAAGAAAGAGAGGTTCAAGAAAGAAAAAGATAAGAACTAAATCAAATTTTAGTGAGGGTGCATGAAATTATGAACCATGAAAATCAATAGTCATATGTCAAAAAGCATTTAGTCTCTATAATTTTTGAAAACCTTAAGCATATCCGAAGTCATTTTACCATAAATTTATGTCTCGCCAGTGTACATCTGGCTGCAGTAAATCCTTGTTTCCATGACTCAAATATATATATATATTTTTTTTTTTTTTTTTTTTCCATGACTCAAATATATATATATATATATATATATATATATATATATATATATATATATATATATATATATATATATATATATATAATATGGAATATGGTATCGAATGCTCTATAAACTCTATCCAATATTGACAAAATAACTCAAAGATCAAAATAAGACAACTAAGACATAGTTTTAATAATATTCGATAACCCACGCTTACTTAAAATTATTTCAACTTAGGGGTCATGTCTTGCCAGTGCGCTGCTGACTGCAGTGAACCCGCAGTCTCCGTAGTTCAAATAAATGGAGACAGTATGCATCTACCTTGCCATTACAAGTCATCAAAAATAATTCCAACTATCCATAAGATTTTCAAAGGAGCTTCTAGAAATTCGAACAAATCGATCATGATAGGAAAAGTGAAATTATCTGTCCTTGAAGCGAAGGTATCAATTTGACAGTAAAACAGTAGAAAAATAAATGAATATGACTTGAATAATTGAATCAGGTTAGGCTCAAAAGTCAATAGAATGGAAATGAAATATTAACTCCCAAGAAAAACAATCATTTATGGCCAGTGATAAATAAGTACTACTGATCTTATGATATAATGGTGTTTAGAGAAGGCAGGAAATAAAATTGCACAAATGGTCAAGATTGGGTTATCTAGAAGATTTGTGTCACTCACTATTCTATGTGGCTTTTTGTAGGTCCGTATATCTGTCATGCGGCTTTTTAGATCCGTGTATTGACGATATCAAGAAAACTTCTCATGATTATCTAGAAAATTCTTACGATCATCTAGGAAATAAAATTTCTAGATCCGTGTATCTGTCATGTGGCTTATCTAGAAGATTATTGTCAATCACTATTCTTTGTGGCTTTTTGTAGCCGTCTGACTATAGACTAGAGATCAAAGTCAAGAGATTTTAGAAAGAAACTCATCTGTATTTTTCAGTAAGTATAGTTTGTTCTATCAAATAGTGAAGGTCTATCTGTGAACTGTCTTTCACTGGTGAATATAGATTTTATCGCTACCATATGCATTCACTCTAGAGTATTATATTCGAATATAACCTAATTTGATACCAATTGTAGGAACATTGAGCACCTCTCGAGGGGGTGAATAGAGTGCTTGTGTGCAGCAGAATAAAAAATCACTGCTTAAAACTATTTACGATAATAATCAAACTGATATGAAGTAGCCAGTAAAAATAAATGTATAATGTAAATAAGTTCAGAGAAGCAAACGCAAACACCAAGGTTTATACTAGTTTTTCTCTAAAAGGATTAGTCCAGTCTCGAGTACTCCAGCTCGATGTTGAATCCACTATCTCGTGAAACACAAGCTTTGAATATGAAGTGCTTGCAGCTTCTTACAACACGTGTTTTTATCCGAAGAGCACTACATCAACTTGCAAGCCTTTAATCCGAAGGACTTACCGACTTTTGGAACCGGATGAAAACTAAGATATTTTTAAGCCTTTTGTACAACTCGATCAAACTTCTAGATTGAACCAAAACTAGCACTGGCTTAGCTACGAGCTGTAAAGCTTATATTTGAAATTGAAAAGCTTTGATAGAACACTTGAATGAATATAGAAAAGTGAATAGGAATGAGTGAATAGAATGTAGAATTTTTCTCTATTTATAGTATTTTCTTGGACAGAACTCGGGCAGAGTTCGGCAGTTCAACATTCAAAAATTCGAACGTTTGGAGCTTGTTCTTCAAGGTGACATGTTCTCTCAAAAACTGGGTCAGTGGGAACTGAGTGGACAGAACTCGGTCCGAGTTCGGTTGCCCTTTTTCCAGAATAGGTCATAAAGAATTGCCTGCGAGTTTTTATGGGTTTTTATGGATTTGTGGCCTATTTGGTAAGTGGACTGGGTTTAATGAATGGACTGATCAAATAAATGATTAGGTAGGCTAATTTTGGTAGTGGACCTTTTGTAGCTGAGCCAAGTGCCAATCTCGATCAACCGTACATTTTTCCTAGACTCAATAAATTAAAAATACATAACAAAGTAGGAAAAAATTGTCTCAATCAGTGATACGATTATCGTTGGCAAAGACTCTGACTGAGTACATTAGTAAGGTTGTAGTCATTCAGCAGCAGTACCGTACATGTATATTATTTGTGTATTTCGAATTAGAGTTGTCAGTCGGTTATCAAAATCAGGTGTGACCAGACCAATGGGCCAACAATGTTCTCTTAGATTGGAAAGTGAAGTTGTCAATGCCATGATGCTATTTCGATATCAACTTCATGAGATCTTAGTCGAATTCAAGAAGGAACACAAGGCAGCTCATATGGAGATTGCAAAATTTTACGAGGAACTCAAGACCAAGACAACAATTCTTGAGAAGACTATCATTAATGGTGAGACTTCGAGGAGGATGATGGTACCAAAAGTGAAATATTCGGAGCCAAAATCCTTCAACTATGGTTGAATCGTGAAGATTGATAACATTCTGTGGAACATAAAGCAATACCTTAAGGTACTTTTCATCGAGGATAAGACCGATAATGTAAACATTATGTCACTTTACTTTACTGATAATGCTATGTAAAGGTGGTGTCATAGGTGCATGAAAAAAGAGAAAGATTTGTGCTCGATTGAGACTTAATTTGAAAGATCTCAAGAAGATAGGGAGACCAAGGCTCGGTTCTACCCAGAGAACGTCAAAATCATTGCAATTAGGAGCTTGAAGCAACTCAAGCACACTAGGTCAATTAAGAATTATATTGCACAGTTCACTCGTCTCATGTTTGCCATCACCAATATGGGTGAAGACGACCGTCTATTCTTCTTTCTTGATGGATTACAACCTTGGGCAGCATAAGAGTTGCAGAGGCAACCGGTTTAAGACTTAAACATTGTCGTCTCAACAGCCAAGAAGCTTACGCAGTATCAACGTAGCGAGACATCCAAGTGCAATTAAAAGACCACCACCAAGGCCAATGGTAGGAAGAAAAAAAGGGCAACAATGAGAAGGAGGCCCCCTCGAAGGACAAACAACAGGCCAAATCTCAAACGGAGAAAGTTGAGTGCTAATTCGTGTTTGGAACTAATCACTTTTTAATTGATTGCATGAACAAAGGCAAATGAGTGAACGCAGTCCAAGGTGAGGAGGCCGAGGATGAGAAGCCACAAATGTGGATTTGATGGCGGCCCTACGCTTGTTAAATGCCTTGAAAAGCAAGCTCGTTGCGGCCAAGGCCCCAAGTAGGAAACTCATATATGTGGATGTAAAAATCAACGATAAGAGTACGAGGGCGATGGTCGACACAAGAGCTACAAAAAATTTCACATGAACATATAAGTCCAAGGCTTGTGCTAGATATCAAAGGACTCGAGCAAGATGAGAAGAGTCAAGTTAGCGGCTCGTTCAGTGCAGGAATTGGTCGAAGGAGTGAAAACAGAGATAGGAGACTAGATGGAAGCCACCAATCTCACAGCTTCCTTTTTACCTTTTGGCTCAACAGGTCGTAGAGAAAAAAAAATTTAATTTTTTTTTATATATTTTACCTTTTTGTCGATCTAAACTTTTAAAAAGTACATTCTGATTCCATAAGCTTAAATTGTATAATCAAAAAATAAGATTACCAACTTGTACCTATAAATGATCCATAATATTACAATTGCATGCATGAGTCTTACTTCTTAGTATAGAAATTTTGTCTTGGTAGTTTGTGAATGACCTTGATCTCAAATATTCCACTGCCTCGTCTACTCAGATCACTAGAGTTATCGCACTAATCACCTTCGTACGACGTATCAAGATTTCTTTATCAATCATTCCACGTCTTGTTCCTCTAGTACTACATAGAAAGATAGATAGAGAGAAGTGTTTGGATGAGCAAAGCTAAATAAAAAACGTGTGTCCTTTCAACAAAGTGTCACGTGACTAGTAGTGAACATGCACCAGGCTTCTTGACATGTTGCGCTCCCATTTTATAGTTTCTCAAACAAGAGACAAATAAACCAAGCATGAACACAGAAAAAGGTGCCAAGTGAGACTTTTTTTATATTGGACGCTGCTATGTGAACCGTGCTTGCTTTTGGCCCGTAGTTTTGGGCTGTAGTTTTGGTCCGCAGTCCACATGACAGCCTTCCATTGGCAAATTTATCGATGGTGGTTTCAACGCAAATAGGGAAGGACGAATGGGGTTCGACCACATAGACCCGCGGGTAGAAACTGTGGACCATTTATCATTTCCGCTTTATATTTCCTTTGTGAGCTTGAGGTGGCATCATTATGGTGGTTAAATGCAGACTGAGAACAAAAGTGTAGGGACATACTGAGAGAGAAAGAGAATCCATTATATTCATTGGCATAGATAGTTCCTAATTCTATGGGCCAGTTGAGAGCTACAAAGAGAGAACCTCAAGAAGAACCCATTCTACTCACTGGCATGGATAGTTCCTAGTTTTTTTTATGGTGTCCGACGTAATATTAGAGAATTTCTGTGTACACTGTATTATATACTTTTTTGGGTCCATTGTCTTCCAACTCTCATCATAAATGGAAGGAATAATACATTCTCATGGTTCGATCCACTTATCTATCTAGTTAGAACTTTTATGCCTATCTTCACTGATGACAAGGGTCAATCGGAAATATTTTTGGGCAGAAGCTGTCAGTACAGCTTGCCATATTTTGAATAGGGTGCTTATTCGACCTATTTCGAAGAAAACACCCTATGAACTTTGGTTTGGTAAGACCCCCAATTTATCTTATTTTAGAGTGTTCGGTTATCGCTGTTTTATCCTCAATACGAAAGATAACTTAGGCAAATTTGATGCCAAAGTTGACGATGGTATTTTTTTTGGCTATGCCGCCAAGAGTAAGGGATATCGAGTGTTCAACAAACGCTCCATGATAGTAGAAGAATCTACTAATGTTACTTTTGATGAGGAAAATAGTATAGCTACCATCCCCAACGATGATGATGAACCATCAACTTCTACGCCTACGACTACCAATCCTGAAGCCAGCTCTCTGGAAGACTTACCGAAGAAATTCGAGTTCAAACCGTCACACCCAGAAAACTTGGTAATAGGTGAGGTATCTCGCGGAGTAAGTACTCGTTCATCCTTAAGAGATTCTATTGCTAGCACTGCTTTTATTTCTCAAATTGAGCCTAAAAATGTTTTAGAATCCTTTAATGATGAATTTTGGATTTCCGCCATACAAGAAGAAGTCAACTAATTCGAAAGGAGCCAGGTCTAGGAACTTGTTCCTAGGCCAGCTAATCACTCGATTATTGGTACTAAATGGGTTTTTTGCAACAACGTAAATAAAGATGGATCAGTTACTCGTAACAAAGCAAGTCTAGTAGCTCAAGGATACAACCAAGAGGAAGGTATCGACTACGATGAGACGTATGCTCCTGTTGTAAGACTGGAATCCATTCGGATGCTTTGTGCCTTTGCAAACTTTTAAAATTTTAAACTTTTCCAAATGGATGTCAAAAGTTTTTTTCTGAATGGTTTGATTAAGGAGAAAGTTTTTGTAAAGCAATCCCCTGGTTTTAAAAATCATAAATTTTTCGACCATGTTTTCAAACTCAAGAAAGCACTTTATGGCCTCAAACAAGCTCCCAGAGCTTGGTATGAATGCCTAAGTACTTTCTTATTATATAAAGGTTTTTCAAAAGGGAAAACTACACTCTTTATAAAATATTTCAAAGACACTATTCTTTTAGTACAAATTTATGTTGATGATATCATATTCGGTTCTACTAATGAAACTCTCTGTAAAGAGTTTGCTAAGTGTATACAGAATGAATTTGAGATGAGCATGATAGGGTAGCTCAATTACTTCCTTGGACTGCAAGTCAAACAATCGTCGTATGGTACTTTTATCTGTCAGTTAAAGTATACAAAGGATATGCTGAAGAAGTTTGACCTTGACAACGTCAAACCAATTGGCACTCCAATGGCTACTACAACCAAACTAGAACCAGATGAAAGCGGCAAACATGTGGATCAACGTAAGTATCGAGGTATGATAGACAGTCTACTTTATTTAACTGCTAGTCGCCCTGATATCATGTTTAGTGTTTGCCTGTGTGCTCGCTATCAAGCTAGTCCTAAGGAATCACACATGTCCATCGTTAAGCATATTTTTTGATACCTTAAGGGTACTATTACAGTGGGCTTGTGGCATCCCAAATCCATATCTTTTGACCTTATTGGTTATTCGGATGTTGATTTTGCAGGATGCAAAGTCGACCGTAAAAGTACGAGCGGCACGTGTCATTTATTAGACAAGGCTCTAGTCTCTTGGTTTAGCAATAAGCATAATTCTGTCGCACTATCCACAACAGAAGTTGAATATATCGCAGTTGGTCGTTGTTGTGCACAAATTCTGTGGATGAAGCAAACCCTTGCAGACTACAACCTATCTTTTATGCTCATTCCTATATTTTGTGATAACACTAGTGCTATCAACCTTACTAAGAACCCTATATGTCACTCACGCACGAAACACATTGAAATTTGTCACCACTTTTTGCGTGAACATCAACAGAATGGCACTATAAATTTAGAATTTATTGACACTGATCATCAGCTGGCAGATTTTTTTACAAAACTACTATCCGAAGAGCGATTCAACTTTCTTTGTCGTGAATTAAGAATTTTGGATGAATCGATTATTCATTAAAATTGACCTGCATAAATATCAATTATGTCACCATTCTCTATGATGACTTTGCTATGGGTACAAGCCGAAAGGGTCCTTCTGACAACAAGGCATAAAAGCCTAAGCGACACGGTGCACTTGTCTTCGTACTACCGCTAGCTGGGATCTGGCCCCTGCAGCTACCCCATGGCAGTTTTACAGTACTGATTTGTGTCATAACTCCTTGTTTATTATATGGTTAAATTTTATTTATAACTTGACACATTTAAATTTTCTAACTTCATTTCGTTTCCTATATTCGTTTTACTTTTGCCAATTTTCTACTTGGCCATTTGATGGTGAAATTTCTTCCATTAAGTTTCTTCATATTTCTTCCAATCCTTTTTCTCCTTTTTTCTGCTTGAAGTTCTGGCCTAAGGGACCAGAACTCGGGCCAAACTCTGCCCATACACAGAGTTCGGGCCGAGTTCGGGCTCCTTGTTCCAGAACCTCAAATGCCTCACAGCCCTTCATCATTTTTTGATCTGATGGCCCAGATTTAACCCGACCAGCCGACCAAACCTACCCTCTATAACTCGAGATTCTCTCTCTCTCTCCTCTCCATTGTCTTCTCCAAACATCTCCAAACTATTTTCTCTCAAAAACCTAACCCTAGAAGTCCCAAATCCTTGAGAAATTTTACTCCAAACTCAAGGAGCTCAATCTTGGGATCATTCTCTTTCATCTTGGGTCATTCTTTTTGAGGTATATCATCTTTTTCCTCCCTCTCTCAATAACCACTTCTATGAGCTTCATTGTATCATCTTCTCCTTGGTCTTGCCGAAAGCGGGATCGACCGATGAAGTCACTTACTATAAGATCACTACTCTCTACTTTCTGTATTTTTATATCCCTTTCAACTTTTCCTATGCGATGATGGACTGGATCATTCGTGCTCGGCCTAAACCAAAGTCCTTGGTTTATGCCATGTATCTTCCCATGATCTTTTGCGCCTTTCATGTCCCCTTAGATCAGTGTCAGTCTCTGTCCCCTCCTGCCTATCTGATCAAGGCACGGAGAACTGTTGCTGCTGCGGCCTCCTCCGAGTCGGATGCCGCTGAGGAGCCTGACTCTCCTGCAACCTTTGCTGCTCCTGATTCCCCTGCGACCGAGTCCACTGCTACACTTGATTCTATCCAAAATATGCTTCACGATCGCTTCCGTTTGGAGGACGAACGCTGGACTGAGATGGACGACCGCTGGACGCAGATGGACTATCGCACCACCCTGCAGATGAGTGCGCTCAGCAACCCCATACATGACATTCAGTATTCCATGGCCTCCCATCCGACGATGCCGATTCCGATGTTGCGTGATCCATCCCGCGACGGTTATCGCATTGATGATTCTTGGGTTCGTCGTTATCTTGATCCGACCTCAGCATTTGTTGATCCCCGAAGTACCGGTTCCGATGGTGCAGGGCCTTCGCATGCTCCATGATGGATATGGCTTTTGTTTCACTGACTGCCACTGATGCTTAGGACTATTTTTCATTTCTGCACTATGTTTGTTTTGCTTCTGCACTTATGTTTTTTTATCAAAACTTGTTAACCTTTCTGGCTCTGAATTTATGTTGCTAGCTTATTATTCTTCATTATGTGGATGGTTTCTATACTGCTCTTCTATTTTGTTTTTTATTTCAATTTTTGTCAAACGTGGGAGAACACTTGATATTGTCTTCATGATACACCGTGTTATGAGTTATATATATCGTATACTTGGATGAGAACTTGTCACAGGTAATAACCTTTTACGGGGGAGCAGACATGTTCAAGTACGGGAGAGCTATAATGTGTCCAGGTATGAATATTGATACATGCAAATATCACGTTTTGTCAATTATCAAAATGGAGAAGATTGTTGACCCAAACCGGATCACAGTCAACCTAATCTTGACAATTAACAAAACAATATTTGTTATAGTCCAAGTTGACACATCAAGCTCTAAATCGATCAACTCATCACATCATTTCAAGTCAACAGCTGCATGAAGAATTGCTGCTTTATGTATTTTAGAGTCTGTAATTTTATTTTATTTTGAGTATAGAAAAATGTACCGTTGAGTCATATTGAGCATCTTTGGGATAGACTTAACCTTCATAGGTCCATTTAGCCAAAGCCAAAATAGCCCAACAAGCCAAAGCCCATTTAGGAACTTTCTGTCTCAAGGAGACAGAGTTCGGGCCGAACTCTGCCTCCACACAGAGTTCGGGCCGAACACTGTCCCGTAAATTACAGGGAGCTAATTTATAGGGCTTAAACACTGCTAGTTGTCCAACGGCCAAAAATTTGAATTCTGGACACAGAATTCTGGTCGAATTCTGTCTACCCAGAACTCTATAAATAGTTCTTGAATTCTCCCATTTCAATTCATTCAATCTTCTCTTCTTCTTCTCTTACATAGCCTAGATATTAAAGAGCTTTACCTTCCCATCCAACTTAGCTTTCAAACTTCCCAACCGTCCAAGTTGCTCAGTACGATTCAGCTAGAAGTTTGAAGTGCAAGAAGTTGTAAGTCACTTGGAAAAGTCCAAGTTTCGTAACAGCGATCATTGAAAGAAGTTTGGCATGCTCTTCTGATAAAAGGCACGTGGTTGTAACCCTATTTCATAAATAGTGGATTTCAATCCTGAGCTAGAGTTCTCAGGCCTGGACTAGTCCTCCACGAGGAAAACCAGGTTAAAAATCTTGTTGTATTTGCGTTTGCTCTTTGACTGTTTTATTTTCGCATTTATATTACTCTGATTATTTTGTTGGTGAAAAGAGTTTAAGTTTTTAATTGATCTTTTTCGTTATAAACTCTATTCACCCCCCTCTAGATTTGCCTACCTATACTTCAGGTATCACATATTATTGTGTGGATATCATGTGTAGGATTTGTTTATCAATTGGTGCTTGGTATCCTACCTAGGAATTGGTGTCCTATTTGTACATTTTGTGTATCCTGGATACCAATTTGTATGTGAGTGGTACACATACTTGTAGGTTGAGAGTGCAAGTGTGTATGTGTTAGAGTTGAGTGTGCATGTGTTAGGCTTGTTTAGAACTGGTTTGAGAGGCCGTGCTATATGAAGAATTTGTTGCATTAACATTGAATGGGGGCAACAGTGTGAAGGGGAATATGGACTCCTTTGCTGCATTAACTTTTTTCATGTCCTACATATCTATTGGTGTGTTCATGAGGTCCTTTGGCATTAACTTTACCATCTTGAAACATTCCTTCAATTAAAATATTGAAGGTCCTAGCTTCCAAGTTTTCCTTTTGACATGATATGGTGTCGAATATATTCATGGCCTCATCAGTGTGTGATTTTTACGAAGTCCATGTAATATTATATGATAGGTGTGGAGTTCTAGGGAAGTTCCATAAGCAATCATTTTATCTTGTATTTCTTTTGCATCAGCAACTCTTCCAGCTTGGTATAATTCATCTAACATAATATTGTAAGTAGCAAGTGTTTGTTGCAAGCCCTTACAAGGCATCTCATCAAAAAGATATCGAGCTCTATTAACCATTCCGTACATACAAAAGCCATTGATCAAAATGTTGTAAGTAACTGTATCGGGTTTATCGAACTGTATTGGGTGTGGATGATATTGTACTCCTGAACAAGTTATTTTTTGTAGTTTGGACGTGGTTAATACTATAATCTTGGACTTTTTGATGGCTTGGTTGATTCAACTGATATCACATTTTGTTAGTCATCCTAATTTCTTTTTAAATTGTTGAACTAGAATTTGATTATTGTATTGACTTGTAGGCCTCGTGGTTATTTTATTTTGTTCTCAGTTATTAATTTATACAAACATGTGCACATAAATCATTAAATATATTTCTCTTCTTTCAGGAACTATATGGAAAATGAAGGTGATGTGAATATGGGAGGGATGTGCTCTGGCCGGATTTGCTACATATTTTGGTTTCATTTGAATAATTTTCAGTTTTGGATCTTTAAGTTGTATGGAAACTACATACTTTGGTTGGATATGTTTGTGGTTGGACAAGTGTTAGATGTTTGTGGTTGGGTACGTGTTGGATGTATTGGAAGTTTGTGGTGAATGAACAATATGCAATTTATTAATATAAAAATTGGGTTTTGTAGTTATGTGATGTATGTATATCGTCTGGATTATTGATATTATGTGTGTGTTCGATTCATAATATATAATTATAAATGAAATTTTTGCTATACAAAATTTAGCTTCTCTTGACGGTTATAAAACGTCAACAATTAACTCAATCCTGTAGCAAGAGGGCTTCTCTTGACGGCTAATATCCCTCATCTAGGCCGAAGTCAAGAAAAGTTTTCACCTACATTGACGGTTTTAAAAAACTGTTATCTTGACGGCTAAAAACAGTTAAGAAAACTACTTAATATGACGGCCAAAAACTGTCAAGAAAAATCCTGCCAGCGACCGTCAAGAAAAGGGGGGGTCCTTTCTTGACTCCGGCCTACTTGACGGATTCGCAACCGTCAAGATACCCCTTTCTTGACGGGGAAAAGCCGTCAAGAAAAGCCTTTTTTTTTTCTTGTAGTGATTGGTCAATATTTCCACTTGCCTGAGTTCTGGGATGGGTTAGTTAACCACTTGCAGATACTATTGATATAGTGAAGGTTTGGGCCTACATTGTGAGACAACCAACTGTAAGAATCAGTCTAGATAAGCCGACTACATGGTTCCAGAAAAAATATATTTTAGATTGAGGTGTTTGGTTTTTTCATACCTAAAGAATACTAGAAAAGTATTTTAGATTGAGGTGTTTGTTTTATTCATACCTATAGAATATTACTATGTTTAAATGTTAATCTCTATAAATAATGCCAACACTTTAGTGTAAATATTATTTATTTTTTACAATTAAATATAAAATATTGTTGTTTATTTTTTTATCTCTTTAAACTGTATTATAAATATGTAAATTGACCATTTTATTCTCAAATACTATGTTATTATTTTAATACAAAGTTACTTGTAAGCATGAAAAAAACATAAATTTAATCTCAATTTTTTTATCAACATAATACAAAACTATTTAATCCTCAAGTTCACTTTAAAGTAAAATAATTGAAAATCATTTAATAATTTAAAAGCTACCAAATGTCCATTTGGACACAACAAATTATTTGATAATTAAAAATTTTGGAACTAATTTTTTGTTTTTTTTTTGGTTTCTAGAGCTAAAGAAAAAAAAAGAATAAAATTGTCTTGACATGTTTTGTGATATTAAAATTATTGAAGGTTGCAATGGTTTTTTAACTTACAAGATAAATTATAAGTTCAAATCTGAACTTATAATTAATTATCACTTATAAAGGACATTACTATATAATGATACACACTTTAAAAAGCAAACCAGAAACATTTAAGTTGGAAAATTCGTACTTGTTTTAGCACTTTAAAGTGCTGAACATTATTTATAGTGCTAAAAAACAAACATCCTCCTAAAATTGGAATGTGGAAGGAATAACTTAGTCATGTGTAACATGGAAGTTCTCCCATTAAAACATGTTCTTCTTTTTTTTGGATAATTATAAACACTAGTGGTTTGCGCTTCGAATTTTATTATTTAACTATGGATTTTGTTAACAAGGACAATTAATAGATAATTTTTTGTTTTGAAAAGTGTCCTCTACAATTCTACATCCAATAAACAATTAATAGAGTAGCTTTTTTTACTTTGGAAAGTGCGCATTAAAATAATTTCTAACATAATATCTTGAATAATTAATTGTTTATTGGGTTTACATAACACATTCCAAAGCAAAAAAGTTATTCTATTAATTGTTTTTAACATGTGTTCTTAGGCCACGTTTGGTTCGCAGAGTCAGAACATTAGAAAGAAAATTTATGGACAGGAGAGAAAAATGATTACAAAGGGAAAAAAATATATGAGAGAAAAATGGTTCATGCACTCACTAAAATATTAAAAAGAATGAAAATTACAATTTCTAAAGAAAAGAAAAGACGAAGAATTTATTTCCTTTCTTTTCCGTGAACCAAACGAGATGTTAGATTAGTGTGCCTCATGAGTTGTCACGAACTCATTTGGTTCGCAGAATCATCGGATTGGAAAAGAAAAATGATTACTTTCGTATATTTGGATGCCAAAGGAATTAAGGAGAAAAGGAAAGTGACTTTCAGTAGAAGAAAAATTAGAGGGGAAATTGATTCCATCCATCCAAGTAAGAAATCAATTTCCCACATTGAAGTATTCATTTTTCTTTTCAAATTTTTTGGCATTTCCAAATATCAGAAAGAAAAATCAATAAAAATTTAACTTTCGAAAGGAAAGAAAATGCCAAGGAATTGATTTCCTTTTCCTTCCATTTTGCGAACCAAACGATACATTTCGATTGTTCTTTGTCCCTTCTTAACAGGAGGAGGAAAAGATACATTAATTATTGGATCTCAAAATAGGAAGGCTATTTATAAAGGTACATCATATTTTGATCAAGGCTATCCCATTTCTAAGTTTGATTTATTTACAAGTTTGTCATTGAAAAAATTACTCAGGACTATCCCGTTTCTAGGTATAAAAGTCTTTTTTCTTTACCAGGACTGCCAAAAATTTTGGTAGTCCTACATACAGTTAAGACTGGCAGAAATTCTGGTAGTCCTACATACAGTCAGGACTGCAAGAAAACTGGACAGTCCTTTATTTCACTTGCTGTGAATTAGGATTGCCACTATTTCTAGCAGTCCTATCAGTTTGTAGGACTGTCATAAAATTTGGCAGTCATAGTCAACGCTGGTTTGGGTGCCATCGGTCTTGAGTAGAAGAGGAAGATGGTGGAGGGGAAGAGGAAGATGTTGGACAAGAAGAAGATAAGTTGTTGCTTAGGGATGGAAGAGATTGTGGAGAAGAAGAGGAGGAGAGGAACTAGGGTTTTGGAAGACAGAGAATAAATTTTGGAAATGAAACTAAAATTTTGGGTTTGGGGGGTGTTGGTTGGGTTGGGACAACCCTATGAGTAAAAAAATGGACTATTCTGAGTAATTTTTTTCCAAACCTGGGCTAGCCCCAATCAAAATATGATGTGCCTTTATAAATAACCTAATAGGAATGGTCTTATATGCTAAAAAAAAAAAAAAAAAAAAAACAAAGACACATCAGTTACTCTTATTTGTTTACACAAATGAATTAGTTACTCTTATTTGTTTACAAAGACGAATCAAAACAATGGATTCTAGCTATGGAATGCTTCAGTTAACCTGTATATTATTGTGATTTTGTGTCGAAGTTGTTTCGAAGTGGTTTCTTCTCTTGTGTTTTGGGAGGATCTTGTCGTATACTTCTGTGTTTTACCTAAGTTACACTTCCATTTTTTGTGGACTATGCAAAATTTCTCAAATGGTTTGTATTTGCACTGAAAATTGCAAGAAGAAAAACTACTGACACCACATGCAGAAACCAAACTCTCAAATGGTATAATGATGGATTAGACCAATCCACAAAACTGGCTTATTTGTGTACAACTCACAGGCCGAAGAAAATAGAATTTACTAACCAAAAACTGAATTGAATATTTCCCAAATTGGAATTATCATGATCAGCCAGCAAAGACGAGATGTTAGCAACATGGTTCAAAGAAAAGCATAGTCAATGCAGAGATTGAAAACTATATATTGGTTTTAAGGATACATATGGTGTATTATTATGTTCACTTATATTTCTTCATATAATCTTACAATGTCTCATGCACATAACCAACAGCACCATGATTTTAGAATCAAATGTTACAAGAAAATGTTTGTGCTGGAGCCAAGAGCTGTAGAGAGATTGTATCAAACAGAGATTTTGCCTCGTTCTCGGCCATCTGTATTATTATGTCAACGCTAGCTAACTTCCAAGACGAGCATTAACCGGACTTTCAAGGGCTCTTCACCTTAGAAGTGGGAGGAAGCAACTGCACACAAATTTGTCGATGAGTATAATCGAGCACGAAACTTGCTTGCTAAAACCTTCTCCACTATGCAAGACCAAAGAATAGTACCTGATAACAAGAAATGAGTGAACTTATGAAACCAAATCCTCCGGTCACACGGGGAGTAACAGTCTTTGGTGCTAGCTGCAAAAGCCCGACTGCAACCACTAGATCCATAGATGCTTTCACAAGGGAGAGCAGCCTCTCGTTTGACTTTATGAGTTTACTGCGGTATTGATCATCCTACAACCACCACAAAGAGACAAAAATGACAATCTTTAATAGAATCAAGAAAACTGGAGAGACTTCGATTAATTAGAGATTCATGAGAGAACATACTGTATACTTGTCAGCTTGCTTTAGCTCCTTCTCCAACTTCTTCATTGAAGCATTTATTCTAGCAATCTCTGCCAGCTGGAAGTAATTATATACAAATGAACTTTCAAATTAATTTAAGGTTGAGTCGCAACTTGATACTCTCAAATATTCCAGTTTTTCAACTTGATACCTAAAACGTTTTTACTCGACAACTTGATACCATCAACAATTGAATATTTTCAACTTGATACCCAAAACAAAAGAAAGGACAAAACTATCCCCTTCCTACCCACCCACGCACCCTCCCTAATCTCCGTGCGCGCGTAGCAGCGACGGCAGCAGCAGCAGCAACGGAGAGAGAGAGAGGGGGGGGGGGGGGGGGGTGGGCGGAGGCAGACAACCGGGTGGGAGAGAGAGGGGATGGACGGGGTAATTTCGTCTCTTTTTATTTTAGGGTATATGCATGTGAAAGTTTAGGGTATTATGTTGAAAAACTGGAATAGTTGAGGGTATGAAGATGAAATTAAGCCTTATTTTAGTATACTAGGGGAGAAATCTATTAAGGAAACACAAAATATAAAAGAGGACACAAACCTCAATAACACTAGTGCAAGCTGAAGAACCCAACCAGCAGAAAAGGGATATCCTCCCAATTAGTTCTGCCTTTTCTTTGTTCTGAAAATGAAAGTATATCTAGTCAGATTGCTTCTTAGCCAGTAGGAAAGCTACAAATAATTAATATATGAGAAAGACTTGATATTTAGACCTTGTATATCCCCGTTCTGTGGGCCCATACAACTTGATCTAGGAATAAGAAAGTTGATAACAGAGCATTTTTGGACTGCACAAAATAGAAACTATAAGTAAAATGGATGTGGGGAAAAAAGCTTAAACATTAAAACTTGAATTAGCAGCTATAGAGCGTCCATGCACCTTCCCAAGTAAAATAAGTGGAAGAGGAGTTCCTGGTGCGGGTGGGCTGATGAGACCATGCAAATCATTTACGAACTGCAAGATCAAAGCAAAAGGTCGTGTTGAAGAGTAAACCAGAAGTTAATTAGGGAGTTAATTGAGCTCCGATATAGAAAATTCTGACCTTGAAAAGTCGAAACACTTTACGAGCCAAACTTGTTGTTTTGTCAACATTTTGTGCGGCGCCAGGTTCTCCATTGCTCACGAATTTTGATCCATACTGGATAGCACGACAAATCTTATCTCTGGCTTCAGCTTTGTTCAGATATAAAACTAGGAGAGCGAGCTCTGCCCTTGTTGCATCTAATGCACTCATATTCGTCTTCTAGAGACCTGCTTCAATCCAGTGTTAAAAGAATACTTCCACATGAACGAAGCTATAAAGCAGCAGTTAGAAGTATAAGGATTTATGAATTTCTAAGGAAATACCATGTCAAAGAATTATTTGAAACATGTCACAAGTAACACAAAATTAATTTAACAAGAATTTATATATTAGTTGAAAGTATAAAAATTAGATAGACGCGTGGAAGCATCACAAACTATGTTGCACGGATACTCCTCAAGAGGAAATCATTCGTATTTGTCACATCATATACAATACATTTTTGATGCTCATGTCAGATGACCTGCCCAAATCTATGCTCCTGGGAGACCAAAACATGGTTGAAAGTGATTTTGGATTCTCACGATTGTGCCAAACATAAAGATCTAAGAATGTAAAAAAAAAAAAATCTCAGTATCAATCCCTTCTAGATACTGAGCAAAACTGCAAAACATGCAAATTAGATAATATTAATATCTCATCTAAAAAGTAAAAAAAATATGTATATGTATATAGATATGTTTTCATGTGTGTATACAATTGCATCATATGGTAATCGGGTCATAATTTTTCTAAAATTGCCTTATTTTTGAGTCCTTATATGTGTGCAACCAAGATTACAAGAAAAGGCAAATCCAAAATTTGCCAAGTGACACCTAATATTGGTACCAACATACTTTGCAAGGGAAGCCAACTCATCTAAGTACCAATTCATAACGTGGAGCAGTGTTCTAAATAAATTTCGCTAGACGGAATCGGTGCGGTGGAGGGCCGCCTAGGATTTTTTTTAAGATGAAATTTTAAATTTTAAATGTGAAATCCATAATAAAATTTAAAATCCAAACATTGCTCTATTAACATCATTAGTAGATGGTGCTCAAAATTTCATCTTGAGTTCCAAATTTTTGAAATAAAGGTAAATGTAGAAGAGGTTGGATTTGTATGAGAATAATAGAAAATGATAAATTTTGCTCTGGTCCCAAAGAATGTGTGGTCAAAAATTAATGTGGGAAAAAAATGAAGTAAATGTAGAATTGGACTCCAAATTGGGACTTACTATTCTACAAAATGATTTGTTACATTCTGAATCTAGAAATTCTCAGGCCCAACCAATAGCTCCTGTGGGTGGGTTGGACCTGAAAATCTAGAAATTAAAACCTATGATGGATCTTACTATACTACAAAATGAGCTCCTACATTCTAAATCAAGAATCTGGGATGGGCCTTACTAATGATGCTCTAACTTCTAAATCCAATATAATTCTTTTTTTTTTTTGAAATTTGAAATTTATATGTTATAAAATCCAAATTCAATCTTAAAACCCAAACAACATATACACAATACAACTAAGCATGAAAAAATCAAAACAAAACAAAATAAAAAACCACACGGCCGAACAGGGCCGCACAGGCCCGCCTAGGTTCCAAACATGTACGCCTAGTGCTGAATAGGGCCGAACAAGCGCCTAAGACCGCTGCCTAGGGAGTTTTCAGTACGGCCGGCAGCCGCCTAGTGCCTAGGCCGAAATTTAGAACACTGACAAGGAGGTCTTGCACTCCTTCCAAAATTACAAGAAAATCCTATAACCTTGTAAAGTAAAAAAATCTTCTTCAAACATGTTATCATCTCATTATGTTGTTAATTTTCGATATGATTCCAAATGGAAATACAAGTCGCAAGTGAACGCAAGCTGTTACAAAACTGCAATGTACACAAAGAATTGCGAACGTGGATGCAAATAAGTTTGTGAAAAAATGTATCATCCAAATCAGATGGTAACACAAAACAAACACCATGTCCATAGTTGCATACCACTCTTATTATTCCAGTAATTGGATATGAGTAGCAGTGCCATTTGTTGCTACCACAAGACCAAAATTATCAACCTGGGTGGATTGACAGGATCATCATCAAGGAGCAGCAACAGCAATGGCAACCAAAATAGACACAAATGGAAGCAGGAAAAAAGAACCGGTAGTTGCTACCCAACTATAATCTTTAAATTAGATAAAAGTGGCGATTAGTCTTCAGAGCAATCAGCCGATTAATCCAATTAAGCAAAACTTGGAGCTAAAGCATAAATTGACCACATAACCCATTTAATCAGTGAGCAGTCTTGGACTGACCACATGATAAAACCTCTTAAACTAAGATTGCTATCCTAAGCATTAATTATACTTTATTTCAAAAGAAGAGTTTTCTGTAGCATGTAATAGACTAGTTATCTATATAAAACATCAACACATATCACATATATAGATTTTGGTCACACAATCCCGTCTGTGTTGTGCTTAATGTCTTATATTTTCATTAGTGGTCCCAAGCCTAGATTAAAGGAGGGTTTGATTAGGTAACAGCCAGCGTAAAACATTGTCAGATCTCTATGAAATGAATCATTGTTAGGTAGCCGACAACAAGCGTAAAACATTGCCGGGTCTCTATGAAATGAATCCTTAGTCCTTACAGAATACATATTGGGGCATTGTCACATACCAAATAAGATTTGGGATAGTGTCTAGATGTCGAAAAAACAACACAATGTTACTCCAAAAATCAATCTAAATTTGCCAAGGCTTTCCCTTCCCCAGTTCTAAGGAGGGTTGGATTAGCTAGCCGACAACCAGCGTAAAACATTGTCAGATCTCTATGAAATGAATCCTTGTTAGGTAATCGACAACAAGCGTAAAACATTGTCGGATCTCTATGAAATGAATCCTTAGTCCTTACATAATACATATTGGGCACTGTCACATACAAAATAAGATTTTGGATAGTGTCAAGATGTCGAAAAAAACAAAGTTCCCCCAAAAATCAATCTAAATTTGCCAAAGGCTTTCCCTTCCCCAGTTCTAACTTCATCTTCAATTTCTGTCGACCTTTTCACCCCCTCCCCACCCCCACCCCCACCCCCCTTTTCTTTCCACACTCACACCCTTTTTACTTTAGAAAATATATTCTATCATAGCTCTCAAGCATGTCATGATTTGTGCCAGGTAAGCTAATACCAAGAAGCTTGTGTCAAAGATCAAGCATAAAAAACTAAAACTGACATGAAGGGAAATTCAGTGCTGGGAACATAAAAAGCAGGCCTGCATTAGTTCAGCTATCAGTTACTTAAAATTAGCTTGACCGAATTATTATTATATTAGATATTTAATGAAGAACAAAAAAAGGGCTTAGCAATAAGATGTGGACAGGGAGGACAAAATCCACATACTATGACCAACATAAGTTATAAAGTCATGCACTTCCATCTACTTGTTGGTCAAATCTGTTGAAGTACATAAATTTTATTGGAAAGTGTCTCAGTATATATTGTTCCTCACGTCCTAACTTTTACGAGTTTCATTTGATGCATTTTCATCGTTAAAGAAGAGAATCAACTGAATTAGTCAAAATAATATCAGAAACAAAGATGCACATGAGAAAGGTACAAAAACACTATATATAAAGCAAAAAGAAGGCAGGACAGAGAACCGAAGAAGCTCATATGGATCAACTGTTCAATCAGATGATGAGTTCATGATAATTAGGAAAAGGAGGTTATAGATATAAGTCACTCAAATCTTGTCGATTACGACTTTGTACCCTAAATCTTGTTGTTTGTTTAGAAATTGCCAAAAGATAAGGTTCATTAGTTATAACACCCTCGATCAAATGCACTAATAGATTCGAATTAACTTTAACAGTTGGCAGTAGTATAGTTTATGATTTTGTTGGCCCTCATTAACATTCTCAACAGCTCTCTTCTTCCCAATTAATTTGGCTAGGCTCTTGTTACCTATTTAACCCTCTTCCTAATTCACACTCTTATCAACACATATCCTCCCTAACCAACGTCTTAACCCACCTTCCTCATAACACCTCACAACCAACCATCTCTTCCCATCTCTCCCCACCATTTCTCCCCCAAACCCTTCATTCCTCTACAATCTCTTTATGCCAACCTATGAAGAAAATATTTTTGCAAGAAGATTAACAAGTTTTTGGCAGGTATTCAAAAGGAGGGTTGTCTTCTTCTGCTTTGTCCCAAAGGGGTTTTAGTCTTGAGCCATATATAGTGAGCAGTAACCTGCAGTAGCACTAAAAGATGAGCCTAATAATTCGAGGAAGCTATAAGCAATTAACAATAATTAGGGGACCTAAGTGGCAATTGACAAGGTTTAATATACAAAATAACAACCATCCCCAATTTGATAACATGGAAAAGGGGGTTAAGATATAAGCCATATAAATCTTGTCCATTTCGATTTCATCCAGCTAAATCTTGTTATATTTTAGAAGTCGCCAACGTATAAGGTTCACAAGTTATCCCTCTACTGAATGCACTAAAGATTCACATCAAATTTGAAAGTGTTACTATTTTTTATTGTTGGCCCTCCTTAAACACTCTTAACAGCTTACTTCTTCCCCCATTAACTAGGATAGCCTCTTTTGGTTCGTGTGAAGGAAAGGAAAGTAAATCAATTCCTTGCTCTTCCCTTTCCTTTGGGAAATTGTGATTTCCATCAAATTTTCTTTCCGATGTTTGGAAAAGCTAAGGAAGTTGGAAGAAAAATTGAATCCTTAAGAGTGAGAAAGTGAATCCTTGGGTGTATGGGAGGAACTATTTTCTCCCCTATTTTTCTCTCCTTTCGGAATCATTTTTCCTTTCCTCCTTTCCATTATCATCCAAACACAGAAAAGAAATGACTTTCCTTTCCCAAGGTCATGATTCCGCGAAACAAACGAGACCTTATTACCAACTTAGATATTTAATCCTATTCCCATCAAATTTTCTTTCCGGTGCTTAGAAAAGCTAAGGAAATTGGAAGAAAAATTGAATCCTTAGACTTTTAGAGTGGGAAAGTGAATTCTTAGGTGGATGGGAGGAATCATTTTCTCCCCTATTTTCCTCTCCTTTAGGAATCATTTTTACTTTCCTCCTTTCCATTGTCATCCAAACACGGGAAAGAAATGACTTTCCTTTCCCAAGGTCATGATTCCGCAAACCAAAAAAGGCCTTATTACTAACTTAGATATTTAATCCTCTTCCCAATCCAACCTCTTAGCAACCCATTTATCCCCAACCTACTTCTCAACCCACCTCCTTCCTCATCCCACCTTTCAATGCACCCCCTCTTTCCCCATCATTTCTCTCCCAACCGCCACTCCCTTGTCATCTCTTAATGCCAACCCATCGGTTCTTGGAAGCGAAGTTTCTATAAATGGCAAGCTAGGGTCTGGAGGAAGGATTTTGGCAAGAAGATAAAGAAGGTTTTTAGTGGGTATTCAAAAGGATGGTTGTCTTATGCTTTGTCCCGATAACAATTTAGTCTTGAGCCATATATAGTAAGTACTAACCCGTAGGTGGCTTACCTTTTAACTAAATGGAAGCAAGTAGTGTCCTTAATTATAACTAATAAGCCTTATAATTTGATGAATCTCTAAGAAAATTATAGGAATTAGGGGACCCAAGTCACAACCGACAAACTTTAATATATAAAGAAATAATAATCATCTCCAATTTTGATGTTGGCATGTAGTCTCAAAGGTCACAAAAGACGAGATGAATATGCTATTAAAGGAAACTGTTAATACACACCTCCTATCGTTTTGATGTGCTTGTAAAGGACAAACAAATAATTTTTGGTACTTAGAAAGGAAAAATATATTATGAAATGGGGCTTCTAGCTCTCTCACTTTTATAATAAGGGAAAGAATTTCAAGAACTCGTGTATATAAATGAATACTTTGAAGCACAAGATTTACTGCTCATCCTAATCAACAAAATAGGGTTTAGTATTTCCCTAATCTAAAGAACTTGAAATTGTGAGGAAAGAATTATATTTGGAAGGAAGAGGAAATTGGGTAACAGCAATGGAAAACACTACACATAGTTTTCTTAAAACTATCAAGTTCTCCTTTGAGATAAAGACAAGATGCAAAGAAGTAAAGAACCCGATGCACAAACATATTGGTGTGCAGTTGTAGGAAACTTGAGTTCCCTTTTCATATCTATAGGCATCCTCTTATTCGACTAGGATTACCAACAAGTAATCATAATCACCTTTTAAACAAACATCCTATGTAACTTAACTTGGAAACCTACAACTTATTGTACATAACTAAAAATGAAGAATACAAGATGTATTCGAGCTACATCAACTCTGGTCAAACCTATCAAGAGATCCTCTGTGGTCAAGTACCCCCCAAACTCCAAGAACAAACACACTGTTCTCTTCCAGTTAAAATATCATATTTCACATATTCTCTTAGGGGGTGTTGGTCAATGGAGATTTCAAAATCCTAGGCTGAGATTTGAAAATCAAGTGTTAGTGGACTAAGATTCCAAAATACATAATCAAAATCAAGTGTTAGTCAATTCTGATTTTAAAGCCACAACAAATAGGATTTCATAATCAATCATCATATTCTCACATTCATTCTCTTTCAAAAGAACCACGCCTCTTGAATGTGTAACTCTCAAATCTCCAATCTATCAGGCAATCAATATTTGCGACATCGTGAACCTTGGTATTTACATATATCCTCCCATGCTCAGCCTCTCCTGGATGGAAGCCTTATGAAAGCTCCATTAATACTCCTAAGTGCAATTGTACAAAGAACTCTAGGACCAACATTACTGGCAGTCTGGCACTTTGCTCACCAGCCACCTCCAACGATCTAGACGCACGGCCGACAATCCTGATGTATTCAAACTTGCCCCCTCGTCCACGCCCGTGTTGTTGTCAACCTCAACATAATTATGTTTATATGTTTTAAATGTAATATAAAGCTGCAAAAGTTCAAGACAGAATTAAGACGATAAAAGGTCATTTTCACTGACTAGGAAGCACGGGCACTACAAAAATTTGGGTTGTGTCGTGTTGGATGCGTATCAAGCACACCAAGGACACTCCGCAAGGTGCCGTGTATGTGTCTGTCATGTCCTTAGCATGCTGTCTGCGTATCCGTGTTGGAAGAATATGGTTTATTTATATTGAATGAAAACATTGATAGAAAAATTATATTCTCCTTAATAACATGGAAACACGGTGTGGATGCGATTACGGTATCGCAGTCGCACCCAGGGTGTTTCTGAAACCACCGCATTTCCTTTGAAATCACTTGTGATTGTGATTTCAAAATTACAGTCACAACGTGATCATAAAATCACGGTTTGACTAACCCCCACTTTGAGGAATTGTATATGCTTCCTTCAATCTTGACTCTTTCTCGACCATATTGCCTTCTATTCTCTAAAATTTGAATTAAAATCCCTAAAATTTGAACTAAAATCCCTAAAATTTAGCGCAGATCTATCAAAATAGATCAGAAAGTTGAGATTTTTTATCGCAAATGAGGAAGAAAATTGATAGAATTTAGGGATTTTTTTATTTATTTTACCTGGAGATGCGATGAGTGATCGAAGAAAACCCTAATCCCGAACGTAGGAGATGATGTTTGTGGGGATGGGGCGATTTTGGAGAGGATTTTATAAGTTCGGCGCTCGTTCGTTCGGGTGCTTCTGCAGCTGCTGAATAGATTTGTTCGTCTAGTTGTGGACTTGCGTGCCACATCGCAACTCTGTTGGGTCGCGAAGGGGTATATACGGAAATTCCTTTGAAGGCCTACTGTTTTGATGCCACGTAGCAAATGAGATCGAGTAATCCGATTAAATATGCACGTGGCGGCTTAGGAGGTGGTTAGGGAAGGATTTCCTTCTAGTCCTTCGCGAACTAAGAGCATCTCCAACCCTATTGTGACTTTGGAAAAAAGTTGTTGCCAAATAGGAATGGCAAAATTTTATTCAAAAGTTCTCCTCCAATGCAATTGTTAAGTCAATTGTGAAGCTTATGCGACAAAATTTAAAGAAGACATTGTGAAGTTGATTGTCTTGTTCTAAATAATGTACTTGACAATGTCTTCTCTTCCATGTCATCAATTATGAATAAAAAAATATTAGAAAAAAGAAAGAAGAGTAGTTATCTTAAAAGTTGCCTTGGAAGTTGTAAAAAAGTATTTTTTATTGTCTCCTCAATACTTTTGCATTGGAGAGAGTTTTTCTATCTCATTGTCTTTTGAGATATAATTTTGCCACATAAACAAGACATTGTCTTGTGGCTCATGTCACATAGGAGCCAGCTAAGACTCACAACAGTTAACAAGACAATAGGGTTGGAGATGCTCTAAGCGAACAATTGGTTTTTGCTGAATGGAATATCGTGTTGCATGCACCTCTCGTAAAGTATAAATCACAAATGGGTTTGCATATTGAAAAAAAAAAACAAATATGACTTTTTTAACACGTGCCTTAGAGCATCTCCAACCCTATTGTCTTGTTAAGTGTTGTGAGTCTTAGGTGGCTCCTATGTGGCATGAGCCACAAGACAATGTCTTGTTTATGTGGCAAAATTATATCTCAAAAGACAATGAGATAGAAAAACTCTCTCCAATGCAAAAGTATTGAGGAGACAATAAAAAGTATTTTTTTCCAACTTCCAAGGCAACTCTTCCACTTCTTCAACTTTTTTATAAATATTTCTATTCATAATTGATGATGTGGAGACAAAGTCATTGTGAAGTGCATTGTCTAGATCTAGACAACCAACTTCACATTCTCTTTGCCATGTCAACTTCATGTTTTACTCTACATTTGCATTGGAGAAGAATTTTTTAAATGAAAGTTTATCATTCCTATGTGGCAACCATTTTTTCTAAACTCACAATAGGGTTGGAGATGCTCTTAAAAGGCATGTTAATAGATGGATAATGCATATTTTGCATGGCTACTTTAACTAAATGTACATTTTATATTAAAATGTGCATCGATAAATAGGCGGTGGAAGTATCCATATAAATTAAGTATTTAACAATGTATAATATATGCTCTTAGGCCATGTTTGGTTCATAGAATCATAACATTGGAAAATGAATTTCTTTTTTCAGCACGTGCGGGTTCAGTTAAATCGTCTCCCCGCACACGATTGATTCACTTGATGCATGAAGAAAAGGGGAAATAAATAAAAATGATTCACAAAAGAAAAAAAAATAGGGGTAAAATGGTTCCCCCGACCCACCCCAAGCATTCACTTTTTCACACTAAAGATTCACTTTACCTCCTAATTCCTTTGGCCTTTCCAAACACCCAAAAGAAAAATAAATAGGAATAGCAATTTTTCAAAGAAAAGAAAATAACAAGGAATTGATTTCCTTTCATTTTCATTATGTGAACCAAGCGAGGCACATGTTAACAAAACTCATGACAAATAAGTCTATCAATTTTTGTTTAGAAGTCTTCTAAGTCAACTAATAATTATCTTATGGGTCCCATGTTTTATACATTAAGACCATGTTTGGTTCACGAAATCATGGGCTTGGGAAAGAAAAGTCATTCTTTTCTTATGTTTATATGCATGAAGGAAAGGGAGAGGAAAGAAAAATGATTCTCAAAGGTAGATAAAATAAGGAGGAAATGGTTGTCACGTCCCGCGTCCGCATGATAGTCGGGTGCAAGATCGTGAGGCACGTCCAGCTTACGCCGCGTTAGCGACAGCACGATGTTCTAGCAAGTCAAGCAAGCTAACTCAATCACAGTGCTAAAGAGATGCAGAATAGAAAAATAACCAGATTCATAACTGATAATCAAGTAACATAAGTCAGTGAATCCAATAGTTGATCACAAATTACTACAAAATACGAAGAAAGTCTCCCAGAGACAAATTCGGTAGCAGATAATGGAAATCAAACTAAGAAAAAACGTAAACAAGGAAAATCCTAAGTAATATTCTCTGGAGATATCTTCATCTTGCTTCATCAGATGGATAGATCACAAATACAAATGAAATTGAAAATGACAATGTATCCAGTCAGAATTGGAGCAAGTAACACCACACATAATGTTGCATAATACAAAGTAAAGTCATGTAAATAATGTAACAAGTAAATAGATAAAGAAATAGACTATACATGATAATGAAATATTAAACTAAATAATGATAAATAATTCTAATGAACTAGTAGATAAAGGTAAGTAATTTTAGACAACTAACCATGCTACCAAAATTATCATGCGAGATCAAGTGCAACAAGACTAAGCTAAGTGTGTTTTGAAATACCGTTTTCGTTACGTGACCGACTTAGGTTGATGATTCTAAATAAACGACTCGAACATACGTGAGATGTATGTCGAACTATCATTCTATAATAATTTTGACAGTTGGTTATTGGTCACATAACTACTTAGAATTTTCTATTTTTCCATGATTCATGCAATAAGTGATTCAAAGATTATAAAATAGGTGATTCAGAAGGTGATTCAAAAATTATAAATGAGTCAAGTTCATTTTTCATGCATCAGATTAAAACAAAATCATCACGTGTTAGAATCGTATCTCAATATGATAACCAACTAGGAAAGACATAATAGCAGCATTTTCATGGTGTACTGCCTCAAATAGTTGGAGTCAACGTGCACGACACGAACGTATCAAAACCAAATAGCTTAAAAGCTAAATTACAACAAATGATCCCAAACGATGAAATAGATTATTCTATTAAGTCCAAAATAGTCCAAATAGCCCAGTTTGATATATAAAAGTCCATATTTTGAAGTCGACATGATAATCGAGGAAAGAAAATGATTTGATTAGTCATGATCGTGATTTGATTAAATAAGCGAAAAGAAAATTTATTTGGTCAATATAGTTAGCAAAAAAATATTATTTAGAAAGTATTTATTATTTCATAGGCTAAGGCTAAATATTAACTTGTGATACAAGCCCATAACCATTGGTAATCAAATAATATTTAGGGCCCAAAGCCCACGATCTGAAATAGTCTTAGGATAATTATTAAGCCAATTGGCTAATCATTTCAGGGTTAAAAACACATTTAAATCATATAGGTCCTAGGCCCATTTAAAATTTCTTTAACAGAAAATTTACTGTAGCGATAAAAATTTACTATAAATTAGCCGGAGGACAAACTGTTTGGAGGAATTTGGGGGGCCGATAGAAATCGACATAGCGTGTGGCAGAAAACGAGCTAAGCTCAATTTCCACCACACCGTTTGGCGGAAATTGGACATGTCCAATTTTTGCCAAACCCTATGTAAGAATTTGGGCGGGCGGTCTGGTTCAATGGAGGGGGGATGGTCTGGTTCAGTGGGGGGGCAATTGAGGAGTTGGGGGGTTGGATTTAACTCCGAGGGAGTGGGGGGTTGGCGGTTGAGGAGTGGGGGGTTGGCCGAGTGAATGAGGTGGTTGGGGGGTTGGGAGCTCTTGAAGCTGTTCTATATGAGAAGAGGAGTGAAGTAGAAAGAGGAGTGAAGTAGAAGCAGTAGTGAAGAGAGTTTTGAAGTTGAAGAACGAAGCAGAAGAAGAAGAAGAAGAAGAAGAAGAAGAAGAAGAAGGAGAAGGAGGAGGAGGAGGAGGAGGAGGAGGAAAAGGTTAGTAATTATATTTATTTAGTTAGTTGTTTATATTAGTTAGTATTATTCATAATCATAACCATGACCATAATCATGACCATAACCATAACCATAATCATAATCATAACCATATGGTAATTATATTTTTTTAGTTAGTTGCTAATTATATTTATTAGCATTATTTGTTATTAATCCTAACCATAATCCTAACCATAACCATAACCCTAATCTTAACCCTAACCCTAATCACAACCCCAACCCTAACACTAGTACCCTAATGTTAGTACTAACACTAATCCTAATTCTAACCCTAACCCTGACCATAATCATTACCCTAACCATAATTTGTACCCTAACATTAGTACCATCATTTTACAGATGGATCATCAAAACGATGGTCGTATACCTGGAGGGCCCACTACAGACTTGATTATTCAGCAGCGCGCGTCGCACATATCTAATCTAATATTTACTGGAGAGGTATATTAAAATTTAATTATGTTAGTAATTATAATTTACATTTTGTTATATGTTTAGTAATAACGTAGTTTATATATTTTATATATAGCTATGTGATTATGACATGAAGGTGTGATCTCGAGAGCATGTCACATGGCATTATGAGAGCGACCTTGGGTATTGGAAGTTGACCAGCGACCAAGAGGCCCTATTGCATGTATTTAGTTTTCAGTACATTGACCAAATACGTTTTCTACGTCACGACAGAGACCTGATCCTCAGTCTAGTTGAGCGTTGGTGGCCTGGACGAAATACCTTCCAGCTACCATTTGGTGAAATGACTATTGTCTTGGCAGATGTGGCAAATATTTTAGGACTACCTATTACGGGTGAACCTATAATATTTGATGAGTCATTCTCCCCTGAGACTGTGATCATGGAGTACCTAGGTATCGAGGTACCAAAATTATATGGCAAAAGCTTAGTGACGTATACATGGCTCCGTCATAATTTTATGCACCTAGATCGTATTGGTGACGAAGAGATCTCAATTGATGAAGATCGGGTAAGTATAACATTCAATATTAGTGCTATTATTGTATAATAGATAACAATTTAGTTTAACGACGTTAACTTTTTGCATAATCTGTTCAGGTCATTGCTTGCACCAGAGCTTATCTAGTAGTCCTAATTAGTGCAATTATGTTTCCCGACTCATCAGACAAGGTAAATTTACGTTTTCTGCCATTTCTGAAAGATTTGACAGAACCTACGGTTCATGCCTGGGGAGCATCAGTGTTGGCATATCTATATAGTGCTATGTCAGATTTTGTGCGTACCCAGTCATTGAAAAAAATGAGGAAAAATTTAAGTGGATGTATGACATTGATTCAGGTACGATTTTTTTTATTTCGTAGATATTTATACTTTGTTTGGTACTTACATGCCTTAATCTATAATTTGTATACTTATATCAATATTGTTTAGGTTTGGTCCTACGAGCATTTTTTTATCGGTAGGCCAGTCTCCCGTATCACTATCGACTCACATGTCTTTCCAATAGCCTTACGGTGGACTACAGATGCAGTAGATCAAGTACATTGCATCTACTCAGCTGCTCCCATATATCGGGGCCAGTTTGATTCATTACAGATTTCGGAGGTAAAATTTATTCATTGTTCTACATTTATTATGTTTATTATATTTTTTTATCTTATACATATTTGCCATAAAATAGGTTCAATTTGCACCATATGAGCTTCATCCTTATTCTTCTGAGATACAAAGAACAGCGTGTGAATTTAGTATCCATAGATATTACATAATATACCATGGAGACATCATGTATCATCCAGCTGATCGGGTTATGCGAAAATTCTGTTTCAAACAACATATACTCGACGACCCGCCATGCTACAACCGTGGTAGAGGCAGTGCAACGGCAAGAGCACGCAAATTGATTCCTGCTTGGAATTGTAGACTTGAGACACATGACGTCACACAGTTGTCTCAGAGGATAGTGTCTATGGATGATCGTAAGTTATTTCAGAAGTAAACAACATTTTTTGCAAAAGTTATACAATATTATATGTTGACATTTGTTTAAATGGTGTAGTATTAGGTGATATTGCATATAGATCTTGATGGGGAGCTCCAATGATAAATAACAGATGCTATGTATATGACGAGCCTCGATTCCAACATAGAGCTATAGATGATTCCAGTCTGCATGGATTTTATCGATATATAATAAGAACAGATGTATGTAATCTGTTATTTTTAATCAATATTTGTTATTTCGTATTATTAATTGATTGGAAAAATCTTATTATTTCAGGTTCCAGCTTTGGAGCAAGCATGTGAAAACCCAAATCATGATATATTGAGGACGGCAGTAAGAAACTTTTTGGACTATGTAAAAGCAGATCCGGCTCCTCGAACCGTCCTTTACATATTCCTCCAGATTATCCTACTGGTTTTATTAGCCAAAGACAGGCACGTCCCTATAAGTTTAGGCCTCTTGTCACCCAACCGTATGTGCCCGATAGCCCGCCGCAGCAAGCTGACGTGATCCATGATAGCCCACCTCAACAAGCTGGCCAGGGGACTTCCGAGTGTGCTGGCCAGGGGACTTCTCAGTGGACTGGAGAGGGGAGTGCTCAGTGGGCCGACCAGGGGACTTCCGAGTGGGCTGGCCACGTGACTTCTCAGTGGACTAGAGAGGGGAGTGCTCAGTGGGCCGGCGAGGGGACTTCTCAGTGGGCAGGCCAGGGGACTTCCCAGGGGTCTGGAGAGGGGTGTTCTCAGTGGGCTGGAGTAACAGACTGGTTTAAAGGATATAGGTTGGATGGCAATTATTATACACAGTTACTAACGACTCCATCAGCACCGGCACCTACACAACATATGGATACTCAAGAAGAAGGCGGTGATGCGCCCCCGGAGAATACGATGCGAAGGAGAGCCCGACTCAATCTTAGAGAGGTTGACCGTCCAGACTATTGGAAACTAGACAGACAGGGAAGATAGATAGTATCTTCATTAAATTTCTTTTGTACTAGTGTATTAGAAACGCAATTTTATATAAAAGTCAACTTTCTTTCACTACAACTTTATTTTATAATATATCACAATATCTTCATTCTCTTGGTTGATTTGTACATCTTCTTCTATTGTGTCCTAAACCATTACAATTACTGCAACTAAGATCTCTTGAAGATTAAAAAAAACGAAAATAGAATAAACTAAACCGAACCGGATGAACCAAACAAAATAAATAAAACCAAACAAAATAAATAAAACCAAAGCTGTGAATGAACCAACCAAAGTTGCTCAAAATCCCACATAGAAGATGGTGGAATTTGAACAATTGTTTAAAATCCTACATGAAGGATGGCGGAAATTGGACATGTCCAATTTCCGCCATCCTCTTTGTTGGATGCTTTCGTTGTATGTAATTCTTCAAAACTTATATTATTTTATACAATTTTATATTTTTTTATCGCTATAGTAAATTTTTTGTTTCTTTAAATAAAGAACACATTCAGTAAGCTTTATGCAAAAGCCCATTCCATATAAGATTAGCATAAACCATTGCTATATATAAGTCCAATACCCATAATATATATATATATATATATATATATATATATATATATATATATATATATATATATATATATATATATATGGAGCGGATCAAAAGGCCCCCTTAGAAAACCTCCTCACTCTCATCCGTAATTTAATGTTAATGTTAATATTAATGTTAATGTTAATATTAATATTTATTTTTATTTTTATATTAATGTTAATGTTAATGTTAATATTAATGTTAATGTTAATGTTAATATTAATTTTAATGTTAAGTTTAATGTTAATTTTAGTATTTATTGTTAATATTAACATTAAATTACGGCTGAGAGTGAGGGGGTTTTCTAAGTGGGAAAATATATATATATATATATATATATATATATATATATATATATATATATATATATATATATATATATATGTGTGTGTGTGTGTGTGTGTGTGTGTGTGTGTGTGTGTGTCTATAGGCCCATTCTAAATGGAAGCCCATGAACCAATTAATATTTGGCCCAATCTCTAAAGTCAAAACGATTTAATCAAACTTAATATTTATGCCTAGGCCCAAGCTAATTAAATATTAATGGTTTAGAGCTCAATGAATTGAGCCCAACCCAAAATTATCAATTCAATATGTAGGACTCCAAAGTCCATTTTGTGCTTATAAAATGTACGGTCCATGCCCATGAAATATTATTTAAATATTAATTAACAATCATAACATTAATCATAATGGTAATAGTACTAATTATTATATACATTTCTATATACACTTATATACATACACACAAATATGTTTATATTCTAAAATCTAAATTTATTACATAATGGGTTTACAGATCAAGGCTTAATAAATATAAATTCTTATTGGCCTAAAGCCCATGCAACCCATTAATTCCAAAACTTTTAGTGGGCTCAAAAAGCCCGAGCTATTCTCTATTATTCAATAGAAAGAAAAAAAATGAAAAGGAACCAAAGGAAGAGAGAGAGAGGGAGAGAGAGAGAGAGAGAGAGAGAGAGGGGGGGATCGAGAGAGGGTTCTCACCACTCGGCGATGCTGGGGGCTCTGACCGGGTGCGACAACAACAACCATGGTGGCACGAGGAGTCGCGACGGCCAGGCTGGAGGCAACTCCGGAGAGCGTGCGGATCTGGATGTCGTCGGGGCTCAATGCAGAACCGCTGGGGTCCTACGGGTCCGTGCGCGGCAGATGCGACTATCGTAGTGGCACAAAACGGTAATGGTGGTCAAGGATAGCAAGAGTCTAGGCAGAGGACGGCGATGGTCTGCTCATGCTCGGGATCTGTAGTGTTTAACAATGCGACGACGATGGCAATTTTGTAGGGATGAGACAGTGGTGATGGCTAGTGGCAGTTATAGATGGGTGGCGGTGGGCTGCAAGTGGTCATAAATGTGGCTGGGAGTCGGTGGCGGTGGTCAGATAAGGTGGTCAGGTGGAGTTGCGGTTGTAGTGCCCCGTTATTCGTTGCGACGTGGGAAGCGCGGTTATGAAACACTGTCCCTATCGATTGGTCAGGACCGATTGAATTAAGATAATTTCTTCGTCATAGAATGGCTTCTTCGGAATCAAGTCCCATATTCGGCGGATTGCGCCTCAAAGATGGACTATGCGGCTGAGTCGGGAGAGACCTCCCATTGCTTTGTTTTTTCATATCATACTTGCTTCTTTGGCTTTGGGTTTTCTGAATACTTTTTTGTGAATGTTTTCGATGGATTTCATTGCTTGCATTCTTTGAACTTCACATTTCATATCGAACTCGAAATAGAAGGGGAGAGTGCCGATGCGTTGCTTGTACGATTTCAGGTGATCGTATATGCGCCATCTAGCACAACAAGACTTTTTTTTCTCTCGCCTCAAACAATCAAGATGATTGGCTGACCCTTCTTCCCCTTAACTCTCTTGTTTTCAAATCAATCGATAACATCGTTGCGAATGGAATGCTAGCTGTAAATGTACGGATACAATTATTTATTTATATAGAACTGTATATGCTTTACTTAAGTACTCCTGCTATAGAACTGTTATACGTTTTACATTACATATATGCTATAGAACTGCAAGGATTGATTCTATGAATGAATTTTGCAACGATAAGGCGGAACACATTAAAAATTGGCTAACCCTTTAAGATTTCATAGACCATGCTTAAGTAACTAGTTTTATTATAGCACGACAACTTGTGCACAAGGTTCTGCTTCCTCGAACAGCAATGCGGGGCCACGGGACCGATTGAGCCTAGGAGGAATACAAGATAGCTATGCTGGATGCTAACACTAAAAGGGTCACCGTCTCGACCAAGCTATACGTCCAAGATGGCTTGAATTAACAGTGATCCACCTACACACTATTTACAAGCTCTTAATATAAAACTGACAGGAAAGAACATGGTAAAGTTACACTGTAATGGCATGCTCTACCGTGGTAAGATTTATCATAATTATGTTAACTTTTCCTATCAAATGCTTGCATGAATTGATTAAGATAGCTAGAAAGTTCACCAATTATATATGCATGTTCACATAATTCTTGAACCAAATGAGAGCACGAAATATAATTAGCCACCCATCAGTACACGACAATGTACTGATCATCGCTCTCCACATGTGCTCCAAACCCACAAAGCGTGCCTAGGAACTAAAGGCGACACTTGGAACATTTTGAAGCCTTGCTAGTGGACGAAGGCATTCTCCAACCTTTTGAAGACTCTGATCAAGACCCATGTCGTATCAACTCTCTCTGATCCAGGTCCAAAAGAGAGTGTTTTGTTGCTTATATATAAATGGATGTAAATGTATGGAATGACTATCCCATCTGAGTTAGTTTGTAAGCCCGTGCGACACCCTTTCTAATCGAGTCTTATAAACAAGTTATTATCAATAAAAGACAAAAAAAATTTTTCTGTATCAAATGTGTTGTTCAATTTCTGCACTCTCTTTACTATTGTGTTTCTACGAAATCGGGGACATGATATAATGGTATCAAAGAACGGCTTTACGTCCTTTGGCCTTCCGTCTTGAGTCTCGAAACCCTTGACCTCATGTCGATGAGATAAGTTGTTTCATACAGTGAGTCCGTAATATTTTCTGAGACAAATGTGAGTTGCCTTCTAATTTCAAAAGTCGAAGAAGCTGCGACCACGAATGAAGAGAGTGCTTCGAGCGGCTCAAATAGCTCAAGGGTTGAACCCTCGAACGCCTCCACGGAACAGATGTTGTGCATGCTAGAGGTGCAACAATGTCAGGCTAAGGCCAACCAACACCTGAATGAACACAATCAGCGGTAGATCGAGACCCAGCAAAGGCAAGCTGAGGAATGGCAGGTTCAGTTTGAGACCCGATTCGAGGCACAATTCAAGAGCAGCAAAAGCAGCTTGATACCCTCTAATAAATTGTCCAAAAATTTGTTGTCACGACTCGTACCCACTTTTTGGGATATGAGTGCGTGTCCAAGTCCAGCCTATGTCGCAGTATCGGTGTTAGAACTCTGTCTAGCCCGCAATAAATAAATGCTCACAAAATAATATCTTTATATGCTCAATCACAACAACTAAATCAAATTATAATATTCACAAGTTTACATTTGATTAAGAATACAATATCTCACAAATATTAAAAACAACTATCAACACATCTATCTAACTAATCTTCTAGGTTTGACCTCAGCATATACCCATGTCTCTCCTAATTATCCAAAACAAAGAGTAGCTGTGACTAATCTGAAAAATTAGTTTCCAGTCAGGAATGGAACGAGTACATTTCTAACAGCAGTTCCAATAATTGACAAAGTATATAAAATATTAAATAGTAATGAAATACATGATAAGTAGATGAACATAGAATCATGGTATGAAACATCGAGTAAAAGCATATGAGCATGGTATGTAATAAAATAAGGCATTAAGTGAGAACAGTAATGAACAACTAAAATAACAACCAGTAATGTATAAAAATATTGTACCTAACTAGTGTTCTAAAATACTACTTTCGATATGTAAACGACTAGGATAAATACGACACATTGCACGTGAAGTGTACAAGCGCTATCATTCCAGAATAGACCTGAGATAGTGGTTCCTGATTTTGGATTGTTCACATGTCTAATAAAGTATTTCTCCCGTCCGACTAGTACTAGTGGATCCAATATGTAAGACCAGCCAGATGAATATAAGTAATATATGTAAAAGAGTCCTGATAAGCCAGTCTAATAAGAACAATATACTCATAATGAATCCACAAAAATACTACATCGTGTAACCATCGTGTTGAGAATCAAACAAAAAATCAATGTAAGCTAATACTAAATACACAAATCATAGAAGTTATCAAGTATGAAAACTATCAGAAAATGTACTCGTCTGAGATCCTTTACTAGTAAAACCGATGATCCCTTGGGTTCAGAATAGTCTGATTGGCTAGTGTCAATGTGAATAATTTTGGAATTTGCAAGAAAATAGGAATACGATTAGTCACGATCAAGGATTGATAATCGAAGAGGAATTCGTAAATAATATATATAATTGTTTTGGAAAAACTATTTATAGTATTAGAAACTATATTTTTATTAGTCAAAATACTTAGATAAATATTCTAAAAAATTATCTTAAGGATAAAACCTAATTTTATAAAAATATAGTTTTAGTCAAAGCCGTAGTTAAAATAGATAAAAATAATAGTATAATGTTGTATGATAATTAACTTTTAGAATATTTAAAATATATTTAAATAAAAATTCTAATGGTTTTTATTACTAATAATAATAGAAATAATAATTCACATAAATTATATATATATATATATATATATATATATATATATATATATATATATATATATATATATATATATATATATATATATATATATAGAGTGAGGGAGGGTAGAACTGGGAAAGGGGGATTGGATCGGGGAAGAGGCAGCCGCTGTCCTTCAATTTTTTGGCATAGAGGTTGGACCGGTCCCCGACTCGCTCGGATGGACCCTCACTGCCCACGGCTCATTCTCCCTAGCATCTGCGAGAAGCATGGTTAGAGGCATCGGTGCTCAGTCCCCTGTAATCAGGCTTTTCTGGCAGAACTGCATTCCTAAAAAATGGTCATTCCTGATTTGGAGAGCACTTCGCAAGGGCAGCCATTTCTTCCCCTGCTGGGAGCGGGGCCCCAGGGAAGCCATTTCTCCCCCCCACTCCCCTCTACGACGCGGGTCTCCCCTAGCGTTGGCCCTGTCCTCCATCCGTCGTCGGGCCTCCTGGCGCCTTCCTTCGCCGATGTGCTTCGACCAGACAGAGCAGCCAAACAGGGTCTCTTATTCAACGACGTCCAACTCCCCAAAGTTGATTATTCGTTACCATCCCCTGTGCCCACTGTTCCCTTCTCCAAACTGGAGCTAGATTCCCTGGCCACCTCGTTCCCCTTCTCTTTCGTCCTCAAATTCTCCTCGGGATGCCCCAAACTCTCCAGGGTCCAGGAGGTTATCGCCAGTTGGCAGATAACTGCAGAATACAAGGTGGCACCTTTATACCCCAAGCATATCCTGCTCCACCTCTCTTCCGATTCTGACCACAGGACTGTGTGGTCCAAAGGCACCAGCAGAGTGGACTCCCACCAGATGAAGATTATTAAATTGTCCGCGGGCTTTAGCACCAAGGAAGACTCAGTGACGGTTGCCGCATGGGTGACTCTTCCCAACCTTCCCCTCATTTGCTTCGTTCCGGCAGCCCTAAGGCGTATAGCCAATTCCTTTGGAACTTATGTGGTCACTGCTCCAGAAACCAGAAACCTGACCAAAGCTCACTATGCAAAGATTTGTGTAGAACTCGACCTCTCTGACGAGCCCCCAACCACATCCTCATTGAACTGGGCAACCAGTCCCACACCCAGTAAATCATCTACGATAACCACATCATCTTCTGCTCCCACTGCCATTAGCGTGGGCATCTCCCCAAGCATTGTTACCGTCTCCATCCTGAGCTCAAGGGGAAACCTAGTAGGCCTGTAACTCACACCAAAGAAGGTCAGATCCATTCGCCCACCAGGTCCCCCTGATTCCGCTACCGAACTCCCATACCAGATTTTACTCCAGCGAAAGCAAAACAGAACAAGGCACCCCCGCAGTCAGAACATAGATCCCCTCATCGGACAGAGCGGTGGTCCCCTGCCACCCACCAACTCTGGACCTTTCCAACCGGTTTAACGTCCTCGAAGCAGAAAAGACAGAAACCACTATAGAGATCACTCATATTGGAGTCTCTTCTGAGGATTCCCACACTAACACAGTGGTCGCCAGCGCTTCTAAGCCGGTAGATGCGGACGAGGCCCTACATGTTCGTCTACTAAATACAGACAGCCTTTACGAGCCTCATCCCCCCTACGAAGTTGATGTCATAGAAGTCCTGGCCATTCTAGGACCAGATCAAGCTCAAAGAGGACTACAGGTCATCGAAGCCGGATTCCCCCTCCGATCGGAAGGAGACCTTATTGACAACCTGGACGACTCCATTCTCATCCCCCTGAGGAACCAGTGTCGGACTTGGCAGGAGACTTGCTCGATTAGACCGACGACATTCTCATTACCCACTCCAACGGCTCCATCTCCAGCTCTTCCACCTCGATGGCAGGGGAAGCTATGACCACAAACAGGAAATTGGATCAAGAAATAGCAGGAGAATCCCCGGCCATTCGAACCAAGTTTGCAGCCAAGCGGGCTAACCAACCCCCTCCGACTCCATTAATATTGAACATCCTCTCCTGGAATATTCGTGGTCTGGCGAATAAACCTACTAAGAGGAGAATCACCAGCCTTAATAAAACCCACAAGATTGACGTTTTGATCATCCTTGAACCCAAAATCCCCTATAAGAGACTCAAATCTATTCAGCTGTAGTTAGGCTTTCCTATGGCCATTGCTGGCAGACATAACATTTGGATCCTCTGCTCGAAGGACGTCAAAATCGGAGTCATTAGCTACTCCAAGCAGGCCCTTTCTTGCTGGATGGAGCACCCGTTACTACCCAAGCGGGCCATCTTGTCCGCGGTTCATGGCAGCTGTGACATCACGGAGCACAAATTCCTTTGGAACAACCTCCTGGACATCCACCTCCATCACAAAAATCTCCCTTGGATTTGCATTGGGGACTTTAACACTGTCACTTGTAGAGAGGAGAAGACTGGCGGTCATCCTCCCCATCTTCCAGCCATGCAAGATTTTAACTTTTTATTTTAACTCCCACCTCGCCCCCCTTCCATTCACCGGCAACGCCTTTACCTGGTGCAATATGCAGGAAGGTGATCGTCGCCAATATTCCCGCCTGGACAAGGCCCTAACGAACGCCCAATGGCATGGAATAGGGACCACCTCAATGCCACGGAGTTCGACCATGCCCCTCTGTTAGTTAGAATCACTAGCAACTCGAGATGAGCAAAAAAAGTTTTCGCTTCCTGGATTTTTGGAGTGAACACCCCCAGTTCTTGGGCATCGTCACGGAAGCATGGAACAGCGCGAACAACGCTGAACCCCTCACTCGTGTGGCCAACAAGCTCAAAGTCACAAGGAAAGCACTGGCGGTATGGAGCAAGTAGGCATATAGGGACATTTTACAGGCCATCCGTGAGGCCGAGGATGACGTCAATCGAGCAAAGATCAGGTTCATGGAAGATAGATCTCCCGCGGCTAGGATAGCTCTCAACCTCATTAAAGCTATCCTCAAATTCTGTCTGAAAGTGGAGAGAGATTTCTGGAAGCAGAAAGCCAGGCTTAAATGGGACAACGAGGGAGACAAGAACTCGAGCTACTTTCATGCCTGCGTCAATGGTCGCAGGCAAAAACTCACTCTTCACTAAATTATAGGCAATAACGGGAACATCATCAAAGACCAAAAGGGTATCCAAGCGGCAGCGGTGGAGTACTACTCCAAATTGTTCTCAAAGAAGACGATCATCAGAGACCCTTCATTCCTGGAGGAAATTCCTAATCTCATCAGCGACGGCGATAACATCCGGCTAGAGCTCCCTCCGTCCGAGCTAGAGGTAAAAGATACCGTCTGGGCTCTTGACGAGCATAGTGCTCCCGGTCCAGACAGGTTTTCGGAGATATTTTTTCGGTCCTGCTGGGACATCATTAAGGCAGATATCCATGAGGCGGTCATCGCATTATTTTATGGTACGACGTACACGAGAGCGATCTCTAGCACCAACCTAATCCTCATTCCAAAAAAAAAGATAATCCGGAGGCATTCCGCGATTTCCATCCTATCAGTCTTTGCACCTTCACCAACAAGATCATATCCAAGATCGTCGCTTCCCGCATGTCTGATCTCCTTCCCAAGATCATATCTGAGGAGCAGAGTGGCTTTGTTCGAGGAAAAAATATCCAGGATAATATCATGTTAGCTCAAGAGTTAATCACCTGTATGAAGTTCCCGGCAAGAGGGAGCAACATAGCCATCAAATTAGACATGGAAAAAGCTTACGACAGGCTGGATTGGCAATTCATGATCTAGGTTTTCAGAGCTTTCGGATTCTCCGAAACTTGGACCAACATCGTGTGGAGATCGATCAGCAACTCCTAGTTTTCTACGGTGATCAATGGTCAGGCCGATGGCTTCTTCAAATCGAGCCACGGGGTTAGGCAAGGTGATCCCCTGTTGTCCACTATCTTCATCATTATGGCGGACGCCTTGAGCCTGAACCTTAAAAAGATGACTTGCACAACCAACTTCTACCACTATCATACTGCCAGTGGCTGTCCCATTATCACCCATTTAGCCTTTGCTGATGAAATCGTTATTTTCTTCTCTAGGGAGTCGGGTTGGTCGAGGTTATTAACACCACTCTCCAGAAATATGCCAGTTGTTCGGGCCAGAGGGTGAACCCGGATAAAAGTGTCATCTACACTCACCACAAGACCAAAAGAGAGCACGCGATCACCCTCTCCAATACTATCTCCTTCCCTATCAAGCACCTCCCGTTCCACTATCTGGGCTGTCCCCTGGTGTATGGAAAATCCAACGCTAGTATTTTCGAGGACCTGATCAGCCGTATCAGGAAAAAAACTTGAAGGATGGCATAACACTACGCTATCTCCGGGTGGCAAGATCATCCTTATAAAGCATGTCCTCACATCTATACCCATCTACACCCTTGCGGCGTGCTCCCCCCCAAGAAAGTCCTTAACTCGATCGAGAGCATCTTCAACAACTTATTCTGAGGGCACAGTGACGGCATAGACAAGAATCATTGGGCCAGTTGGGACTCCATGGCCCGCCTGACCGAGGAGGGGGACTGGGATTCACCAAAATCTCCCACATCGTTAAGGAATTCTCGATGAAACTGTGGTGGAAGCTTTACACCACTCAGAACTTATGGACCAGATTCATGAAGGCCAGATACTTCAAGAACATCCACCCATCGATGGCCATTTCTAACAGCCGATCCTCTGCAGCGTGGCATCGTATGCTAATCGGGCATTCTCTCTTCGAACCGGTGATGCATCTCATGGTGGGCGACGACGAATCATTGGCATTACCAGAATAATGGGTTGGAGATACCTTACTTTTAAATCTTTCAGAAGGCCACAGGCACTGTAGGATCAAGGACATATGGGATCCAATTGGCAAAGCTTGGCTCTGGAATTAGGTGTGGGACAGGGCCGGTCTCAAGGCGGGTGAGATCATAAGATGTGAAGGATTGGCGATCGGGACCGACGCTGACGAGCTACGGTGGCAGGCGGACGCGTCGGATTGCTTCTCGGTCAGATCGGCCAGAAGAGTGATCCGAGGCACGAGGGCACCTCTCCCTAGCATTGCTCCGATCTGGCAGTCATACATCCCCAAGAAGTGGTCCTTCATCATTTAGAGAGCCCTGTGCAAGAGCCTTCCCACTGATGACACCCTCAGTACTATCGGCTTCAGCCTCGCGTTCGCATGCACATGCTGCACTGATCGTAATTCGGAGACGGTGGACCACATCTTCTATCAGGAAGAACTCCCGGTCAAGGTTTGGAGTATTCTTTCCCAATGCTGCAGGATGGATCTTGAGGGCGGGTGCTACAAAGATCTCATTGCGGCATGGGGTTCTGCGTCCCATAGCCATCAGATCGTAGCAGCTGCGGCGACGTGGGTTATTTGGAAAAAACCGCAACAAGGTGAGATATGAAGGCCATCAGTACTCCGCAGATCAACTTATTATGGAGACTATCAGGCAGTGCAGCAAGAGGAGATCCCATTGCAATCACGGCCAGATGGATTTCTGAAACTCCCTCTTATCCCGGGTCTAGCCGTTTTGGGTTTCCCTCCTCCCCTACTTTTGTTAGTATACGTGTATAGGCTTCGGCATTTTGCGCCTTGTGGTATACTTGTACAGCTTCGGTTTTTTCTCTATATGGAATAAAATGGGGAGTGTTTTGTCAATATATATATATATATATATATATATATATATATATATATATATATATATATATATATATATATATATATATACTGAAAGTAACAGTAAGAAATATCTTTTACTAATATCAATAATAAAATAATACATATATGTATATATATAGTTATAATAAAATAATAATAATATTACTAATGGTAAAAAATATATATATGTCACGACCCTCTCCCGAATATTCGGATACGAGTCGGACATGCCCAGCCTACGTTGGAAGACTCAAGGTAGTAAGCTGTAAACATCTAAGGAAAAAACTCCAAGAATAACATGAAAGTAAACATCACAGCATCTAACCGTCCCAGAATGATCACCATAATCCACAAGTCATAATATGATTTATACATAAAAGTACCAGAGACAAATCCGGTAACAAGAATGAAATACAACTATGAACTCTCAATATCCAACATCTAGATGTAAAGCTAAACAAATCTAAACCTGTAACCTTTAATTAAGTCATGGCTCCATCCTGTTCAGCTAAAATCCCGGACTCTGGCCCATAAGGTGGAACGGTATCCTCAAGTACACCTGCAACATATCCAGTCAGGAGCAGAGCAAAGTACAATTCTAGGTAATGAACAAGAACATCATGATATAGAAAAGAGTACATGGGAACATAAAATATATAGTACAAGAAAAGAACATGAAAGTACAGGAATGTAAATTATATAAAGTACATAAAATAAAGTACAAGAAGTAAATCCTGAACCTGAAGTACAAGACATGACATGTGCACAATATTTGAAATACATCTAGCATATGTGACCGGCTGGGATAAGTACAGGAATAAGCACATGAAATGAGTACGACTTAGGACCCGCGTGAACGGTGCGAGGCCTAAGCTATCAACCAGAATTTCTGATCCTTGGGTTTGGTCACATAGCTAGTGTATTTTCCATCCCCGACTACAAGTAGGTACAAGAACATGAAAGTACAAGAGTACATGATATCGTGTCACATTGTGTCATCAAGAGGAGTACAAGAGATGAATGTAAATACACAAGACCATAGAATGTACTTGCCTTGTTCAGGGTGATCGGGAGTAGGAACTAGATCGGTAAGTCCACCCGTTTTAGGTACAAGTTAGTTAGGTTCTAAACAAGGCACCAACTAACTATTGTTAAATTAACTAATTATCCTTGCTATCACCCGGCTACTTCATATGTAAACTAACAAATGAAATATCTAGTAAATACTACTTGAAGAACTAAAATCTATGTAGCTAATTTAGTTAACTAGGTAACATTATTTTAACCAACATTTAGAATCTCTATACATATATACTAGTTGATCATAATATTAATTATTTAAAAATAATTATTATTATCCATACTCATGTTCTAGCCAGCTAAAATATATAGTGCCTACACAAAATATTGTATATAATATAATAGTTAAAATTTGGTCACTACCCATCCTTAGTACATTTACTCGTAATTATACCATAAAAATATATATAACGCAGCAAAATCCATGAATTAAATCTTAGCCCAAAATCCAGTCCCCAAATGCTCATAACCCAAACTGGACAACACTAATATTGAGCCAATCAGGAAATACTTTGAACCAAAACATCTCTAAATCTGCTTCTAAAATATTGGCCCAGATGGATCCAGCCTGTCATGACCCGCACCCGCTTTTCGGACGCGAGCTCGTGAGCAAGCCAGCTACGTATCAAGCGGACTCTAGCCCAACTCGAATACTTAAACGCTTTCTGGACTATGGTAATGGGCCTAAACATGGCAAGGCAAACTATATCTCAATCTACAATAAGATTATAAAGTATGACTGAACACTATGGGTCGTGGTTGCAGCCCACTAGCATATATGTTCGATAAGACTCCAAAGAATATAACAAGAGCCTCTAAACTAAATTAATAAGCAGGATATCTCATGATAAGGAATGTAAAGCACGAAAGGATAACAATATAATATCATAAGCAAATACCTGTATCCCTGCAGGTGTATTCACTACCATCATGATCCGCTAACTAACTCCATGCAATCATCTACCTGAAGAGATCATCAGGTCCTCAGGAGACATAGCAAGATACATAAAAACATGCCTATATAGCAGTTCTATCATGCGTAAGAATATAAACATGATGTAAACAAGGAACGAAACATAAACATGGCAAGAGACTATGACCGAAACTGCTAACAAGTGACTATCGACAAGTGGCTACTAACATGTGACTATGAACTGGAATACAAGAACAACTACACGTAACTGAACTGCTGGATGAACAAGTGAACATGAGATCAATGGAATACCAAACCCTCATCCCGAGTATGGACTCACGGGTTTGAACTAATCACTAACCCTCGTCCCGAGTATAGACTCTCTGGTTAGTTTAAGGCATACACCCTTGTCCCAAGTGTGGACTCTCTGGTGCAAATGAACAAGACAACACCCTCGTCCCGAGTGTGGACTCATGGATGTAAACAAATCAAGACAAACACCCTCGTCCTGAGTGTGGACTCTTTGGTGCAAATGATCAAGATAATAGCCTTCTTCCGAGTGTGGACTCATGGACGTAAACAGATCAAGACAAATACCCTCGTCCCGAGTACGGACTCTCTGGTGCAAATGATCAGGACAACACCCTCGTCCCGAGTGTGGACTCACGGATGCAAACAGATCAAGACAAACACCCTCGTCCTGAGTGTGGACTCTCTGGTGTAAATGATCAAGACAACACCCTCGTCCCGAGTGTGGACTCATGGATGTAAACAGATCAAGACAAACACCCTCGTCCTGAGTATGGACTCTCTGGTGTAAATGGTCAACCCTCGTCCCGAGTGTGGACTCTCTGGTTGAGAAAACGATAACAAAGATTTAGCAGTTCAACTACACGTACTCATTCCATGACACAATTCAGTCAAGGTACATGTGAGACAAGGTATAACTTGATAAAGACATAGGTAAGGTCTGCTCTAGCATGGACTATAATGTGAACAAGCTGGTATACTACACTATCAAGTCAAGCAAGATAATAAACAGGTGAACATGGTATGAAGAAAATATATCAAGTCAAATTAACTAGAGAACTAAAGATAACATATAAATCCATAGCAACTAGAGAAGCTGGAAGATAACATGATAACAACAGAAAAAATATAAGCATGATAATAGACTATAGAGGGAGGCAAGATATCTTGCCTGGTGGTAGCACGAAGAACCAACAATATACTGTCAACTGGTAAGCCATAAAGTCCAATCTCACAACTGTCTCCGAAAGCTGAAATAGACATTACCAACATTTCCAGAATAGTCAAATTATGAAGGATTGCCTGTCCTTAAGTCTAATTCTGGACACAGGGGCAAAACAAAAATTTTGGGCCAAAACGATGTCCACCGTTGGACCCACTTTGCACCGAAAAGTATGCCAGAGTCAATGGTCTCTAAAGTCATCAAACTACATGTCTACAGATTCGTTTGATTGGTACGAATCCAATGGTATGTCCAGTTTTAGATTACGGTGGACCGTGCACGAAATCGCTCATTGAGTCGGATCGTGGGCCCCACAAAACTGCGATCCGATCAACTGTCTCAGAATCGGACCAAACATGGCATACAGGACCTGGAAAATGATACGGTCCTGTTAGCGCAAATTTTATCTCGATCTGATGAACGTGTACAAAGTAATTGGCGAATTTACGAAGGGGCCAATATGGTAAATTTTGACGAATATACATCAAATTATTCGCGAACACACAACCAATTTGAATTCCGCCAAAGCCCACTCGTCCACGAAGCCGATATGAACCTTTTGATGCTTTTGGTTTGCGACTACGTCGCCCGGTTTGATGGAAAGCACGTCGTATTGGGAGGATTTCTAAGAATTTCTATTATTTTAAAAAATATTTTTGTTGATTTTGGTCATCGAATAATTTTGTACTCACTCATTAAAATCGGGATCTATAAAATAGGTTTTACTGTCGTATATGTCTTCTATAAAGCTATTCAATTAGATCTTTGAAATCCCTAATATCCTGACAGTAAAGCCCCTTCCAAACTAGGGGTTGGGAATGAACTTATGTTATGTTCTTGGGCAGTTTATTGTCGATCTTTGGATCGAAATACTGGACTTACGGTGCTGCTAACCCAAAACTTATTTACTGGGATATAATCTTGGTTATGTTGGCTTCCTGAAACAGTTTATGGATTGAAGAATGAACAAACGGAGACGGAGATATCATACCTCGAAGTTGGGCCTCGGGGCTATGCTGTGCGCGCGGACTGAGGTTTGGGCGGCGGTTCCCGGCGAACGCCGTCATCGTCCTCAGGCATGCAGGTGTCGGGGTGGTCGCCCAGTGTAGGGAAAAGCCCTGGACATGGCGGCGGTCGATCCTAGTTTAGGGTTTTTGAGAAAACTCCCAACTCTCTCTCGCTATGTACATATAGTTTGCTGTAAAACCGAACGAGGTTTCGATTTGGGAAGGCTCAGTCTGGGCTTGGGCCTGGTCGGGCTGGGACGGTTTTTAATTGAGGTCTAGTAATTAGTGGTTGAGTCATGGGCTTGTAGCCAGTGATGATTTAGAGAATAATTGTTGTTCTATTAATGCAAGTCTGGACTGGCTCCCAAGCCTAGTTGGTTTGATTTTTGGGAGTAATATTTTAGTGCAAATCTGGATTGGGCCACAAGCCAGCACTGATTTGATTTGTACTGATCTGGGCTTAAAATTCCAGATTGGATAATAAATGTAGGTGTGGGTATATTATGAATAGACTTATATATATGCACAACTATATATAATATATATATATATATATATATATATATATATATATATATATATATATATATATATATATATATAGCCTACATCAATCCCACATCCAAAATATATGTTAAAGAAAATCTTCACAATATACTCAAATAAAACAATAATTCTTTATGGCAGGCATATATAATATAACTGTCTTTTGTAAAAGGGCTGCTAGGTCAATAAACAATTTTAAAATGGCTAATCTGTACATCTACATGGACATCCTTAGACGCTCTACCCCTCCATATGCGCTTGGGCTTTGTTCGGATTCAGTCCGAGTTAGTTTGGTACAACCGGGTCTTCTATATGTCAATAAATTAATTAATAAATAATTAAAACATCTATAGAGGTTAAGTCGCAACTTGGCCTGGTTTTCCTAATCAGAACATCACTATAGCTCGGCCTTCACTACTAGAGCCAAAACACTAGTCAAGGCACATAACTACACTATCCGTGCAATGATTCTTAGTCGCCTTGTACTCCAATTCCTAACTATGAATAAAGTCATCTACCGTAATAATAATTAAATAATTATTTATAAAAAATCTAAAAATTAACATTTAAATCAAATAAATAATAAAAAAATTCAAAATTTTCGGGAAGAGGAGTTATAAACCTACCCACCTTAAAAATTATTTCGTCCTCAAAATTCTAATTCATAACTATTCCTTAAAATTCAAAAAGAAAGTCTACCTTAACCTTAATCTCCTTAAATTTAATTCCTCAAAAATAGTTTATATCTTTCTCCTAGACATTTGTAACTACAAAACCTCGAGGACTTCTACCCACCTTTGGTCACCCTACTCCCTCAAAGGTATGTCACTAAAACTTTATAATCTTCCATCTAGTTGCTAGAGTCATTACCCATAGATATCTAAGACATGACATCTAATCCCTCTATATCTATCAAATAACCAAAAATTTAAATAATCAAGCAATATTATACTATAGCTTAAGAATTTCTGATAAATTTTAGACAGCACGATCGTTTGTCACCCCAAAATAGGAAGGGACGAGAATCAATGGTACGGGAAGGCAATGAGAAATAATCGAAAGCAAATATGAAGGTTCAAGGACGGTAGATAAATTTCTAAGAGAATTTCCAAGGCAGAGTGGATTGAGATTTCCATGGTTTAGTCATAGTCGCAGGCTCGTATCAGTACAGTTACGTAACCGATACGATATACTCCGACCTGCATGGGCTACCAAAAAAACTTGTCACGATCCGCATCCGTTTTTCGGACGCGAGCTCGTGAGTAAGCCAGCTACGTATCAAGCGGACTCTAGCCCAACTCGAATATGTAAACGCTGTCTGGACTACGGTAATGGGCCTAAACATGGCAAGACAAACTATATCTCAATCCACAATAAGATTATAAAGTATGAATGAATACTATGGGTCGTGGTCTGCAGCCCACTAGCATATATGTCCGATAAGATTCCAAAGAATATAACAAGAGTCTTTAAACTGAATCAATAAGCAGGATATCTCATGATAAGGAATATAAAGCACGAAAGGATAACAATGTAAATCACAAGCAAATACTTGTATCCCTGCAGGTGTAATCACTACCATCATGATCTGCTAACTAACTTCATGCAATCAGCTACCTGAAGAGATCATCAGGTCCTCAGGGGACATAGCAAGATACATAAAAGTATGCCTATCTAGCAGTTCTATCATGCGTTATAAACATGATAAAAACAAGGAATGAGACATAAACATGGCAAGAGACTACGACCAAAACTGCTGACAAGTGACTATCGACAAGTGGCTATTGACAGGTGACTATGAACTAGAATACAAGAACAACTACACGTAACTGAACTGCTGGATGAACAAGTGAACACGAGATCAATGGAATACCAAACCCTCACCCCGAGGGTGGACTCACGGGTTTGAACTAATCACTAACCCTCGTCCCGAGTGTGGACTCTCTGGTGCAAATGAATAAGATAATACCCTCGTCCGGAGCGTGGACTCACGAATGTAAACAGATCAAGACAAACACCCTCATCTCGAGTGTGGACTCTCTGGTACAAATGATCAAGACAATACCATAGTCCCGAGTGTGGACTCACGGATGTAAACAGATCAAGACAAACACCCTCTTCCCGAGTGTGGACTCTCTGGTGCAAATGGTCAACCCTCGTCCCGAGTGTGGACTCTCTGGTTGAGAAAACGATAACAAAGATTTAGCAGTTCAACTACACGTACTCATTCCATGACACAACTCAGTCAAGGTACAGGTGAGACAAGGTATAACTCGGTCACAAAGGTAAGGTCTGCTCTAGCATGGACTATTATGTGAACAAGCTAGTATACTACACTATCAAGTCAAGCAAGATAATAAACATGTGAACATGGCATGAAGAAAACATTTCAAGTCAAATCAACTAGAGAACTAAAGATAACATATAAATCCATAGCAACTAGAGAAGCTAAAAGATAACATGATAACAATAGGAAAACTATAAGCATGATAATAGACTGTAGAGGAAGGCAAGGTATCTTACCTGGTGGTAGCACGAAGAACCAACAATATACTGTCAACTAGTAAGCCATAAAATCCAATCTCACAACTGTCTCTGAAAGCTAAAATAGACATTACCAACATTTCCAGAATAGTCAAATTAGCTAGGATTGCCTGTCCTTAAGTCCAATTCTGGACACAGGGGAAAAATAAAAATTTTGGGCCAAAGCGATGTCCATCGTTGGACCCGCTTTGCACCGAAAAGTGTGCCAGAGTAAATGGTCTCTAAAGTCTTCAAACTACATGTATATAGATTCATTTTGATGGTATAAACCCAACGGTATGTCCAGTTTTGGATTTCGGTAGGCCGTGCACGAAATCGCTCGTTGAGTCGGATCGTGGGGCCCGCAAAACGGCGATCAGATTATCTGTCTCAAAATTGGACCAAACATGGCATACAAGACCTGAAAATCGATACGGTCCTGTTGGCGTAAGTTTCGTCTCGATCTGACGAACGTGCACAAAGTTATTAGAAAATGTATGAAGGGGCCGATACGGTAAATTTTGACGGATACGCATCAAATTCGTCGCGTACACACAACCAATTTAAATTTCGTCAAAGCCCACACGTCTACGAAGCCGATACGCACCTTTCGATGCTTTCGGTTCACGATCACTTCGCCCGGTTTGACAGGACGCACATCGTATCAGAAGGATTTTCAAAAATTTCTATTAATTTGAAAAACTATTTTTGTTGATTTTGGTCATCGAATAATTTTGTACTCACTCAATGAAATCAGGATCTATAAAATGGGTTTTACTGTCGTATGTCTTCTATAAATCTATTTAATTAGATCTTCGAAATGCCTAATATCCTGACAGTAAAGCCCCTTCCAAACTAGGGGTTGGGAATGAACTTATGTTCTGTTCTTGGGTAGTTTATTATTGATCTTTGGATCGAAATACAAGACTTACAGTGCTACTAACCCAAAACTTATTTTCTGGGATATAATCTTGGTTATGTTGGCTTCCTGAAATAGTTTACGGATCGAAGAATGAACACACGCAGACGGAGATATCATACCTCGAATTTGGGCCTCGGGGCTGTGTTGTATGCGCGGACTGAGGTTTGGGCGACAGTTTCCAGCGAACGCCGTCGTCGTCCTCCGACGTGCAGGTGTCGGGGTGGTCGCCCAGTGTAGGAAAAAGCCCTGGGGATAGCGGCGGTCGATCCTAGTTGAGGGTTTTTGAGAAAACTCCCAACTCTCTCTCGCTATGTACATATAGTTTGCTGTAAAACCGAACGTGGTTTCGGTTTGGGAAGGCTCGGTCTGGGCTTGGGCCTGGTCGGGCTGGGGCGGTTTTTAATTAAGGTCTAGTAATTAGTTGTTGAGTCGTGGGCTTGTAGCCAGTGATGATTTAGAGAATAATTGTTGTTCTGTTAATGCAAGTCTGGACTGGCTCCCAAGCCCAGCTGGTTTGATTTTTGGGAGTAATATTTTAGAGCAAACCTGGATTGGGCTACAAGCCAGCACTGATTTGATTTGTATTGATCTGGGCTTAAAATTCCAGATTGGATAATAAATGTAGGTATGGGTATATTATAAATATACTTATATATATGCACAACTATATATATATATATATTTTTATATATATATATATATATATATATATATATATATATATATATATGCACAACTATATATATATATATATATATATATATATATATATATATATATATATATATATATATATATATATATATATATATAAAATATATATAAAACATTAATTTATATATATAAAAAAATATATAAAACAAAAATATATAAAAAATATATATAAAACATTAATTTATATATAAATATATATAAAAAATATATATAAAACAAATATATATATATATATATAAAATATATATAAAATATATATATATATATATATATATATATATATATATATATATATATATATATATATATATTATATATATATATATATATATATATATATATATATAAAATATATATATATATATATATATATATATATATATATATATATATATATATATATATATATATATATATATATAGCCTACATCAATCCCACATCCAAAATATATGTTAAGGAAAATCTTCACGATATATTCAAATAAAACATTAATTCTTTATGGCAAGCATATATAATATAACTGTCTTTTGTAAACGGGCTGCTAGGTCACTAAACAATTTTAAAAAGGCTAATCTGTACATCTACATAGACATCCTTAGACGCTCCACCCCTCCACATGCGCTTGGGCTTGGTTCGGATTCAGTCGGAGCTAGTTTGGTACAACCGGGTCTTCTATATGTCAATAAATTAATTAATAAATAATTAAAACATCTATAGAGGTTAAGTCACAACTTGGCCTGGTTTTTCTAATTAGAACATCACTATGTCTCGGCCTTCACTACCAGAGCCAAAACACTAGTCAAGGCACACAACTACACTATCCATGCCATGATTCCTAGTCACCTTGTACTCCAATTTCTAACTATGACTAAAGTCATCTACCGTAATAATAATTAAATAATTATTTATAAAAATCTAAAAATCACCATTTAAATCAAATAAATGATAAAAAAATATTTTAAAATTTTCGGGAAGATGAGTTATACAACCCATGCCCAGTTATTACTGCTTCTTTCCCACTATTAAAGTCCAGTAGACTTCAAGCAACTAGAATCAAATTAAGGCATTCACACACTCCAACTAAACGGTTACTTCTCTCCCAAAACAAATTAAAATCACAGACCACTCATATACTGTATAACCCAAGCCCATCAAAATTTACAATTAAAATCTTCCACACACAACTAAGCCTAAGAATTTTTAGATAAAACTTAACAACTGCTTCAGCAACCCAGCCAGCAGAAATGTTTGAACTACTCAACCAAATCATATACAACCCCAGCTGTACATAAACTCAGCAAAGTTAAAATCTACAAGACATACACAAAAACCCAGCAGAAACTTCTAAATAGACTCACCCACACTTTGAAATTTAATCCCAACACTCAACACTTAGCCCATCAAATCCCAATCACAGTAGTAAAACAAACAACCTAAAAGTTAAGAAGCCGTTTGAATGTTCAGAAGAACATTCAATTTAACTATCCAGTATTCAAACTCAAATACCCGCCAAGCATACGGATCCCCACCCAGGTACATAGGTCCCCAGTCCGCCTCCAATCGACAGCCCACTGGATACAACCAATACTCGGACACGGCCCAAGGCTTGTACACGCATAGTGACTGGACACGAACAACTCAAGAACCCCATGTTCCAATTGAAAACCTGATCAAAACCCCATAAATACTAGGATACTACGATGTGTTCTTAATATCCAGAGAGCAGAAGTATACCTGGGAAGAAGAGAGCCTAATCTGGAGTGAGGACACGGTTAAACGTGTCGGATACTGACGGTTCGTGTCCAAATCTGCTCGATACTTCCTCAGGGACAAATCAACGAACACCTAGTGTTCAAAATTTGAAGAATAGGTTTACTGATCAGATTTAATTCATTACGAAATCAGATCGAAGAAGAAGAAGTATTAAAACAAGTATTGATCATCAAAATAAAAGTTGATCTGAACCGAATCAAGAATCGGTTGGAACTAAATTAATTTCCCTCGATCTGATGGATTGATCGACTCAAAAATGGAAGAGAACGATGAAGGAACACTCACCGGGATTGATTTTCTACTCTTGTTGATCCTCATCGCTGGAAGTCGCTGCTGTACCGTACTCGAGCTCCTCCGGAAGGACTCATCGTCGTCGACGTTCGTTGATGGCTGATCGTCTAACCCGCTGTCATAAGGAAGGGGAACGACTCCTAGCCACCATTCTTCGCTATTGGGAAAGACGACCGTCCGTCGTCGTCGAAGAAGATGCATTCTGCTGCTGTCGGGGAGGATTCGTCTCTCACTTGTGTCGACGCCGGAATGAAGTCGCGTCAATCCTCCTCTCGCCGTGTGGGGGGACCGCCACCGCCATGGCTCCGGCTCAAAGAAATTAGGGTTAGGGTTTGAGGAAGATGCTTAAGGGGGGAACAGAAGGAGAAGGGGAAATTTGAGGGCTCACAGAGCCTCTGTTCTGATTTCTTGAGTAGTGCCAAATAAAAGAAAAAAGATAGATAAAGGTTTATATAGGAATAGTGAGTTAGTTAAAGGCTTGGAAAGAAAGAGAGAATTCTTAGAGGGAAAAAATCAAAAGGAAAATTGACTAATTCAGTTGCTCCTAACTGAATGAACAGAGAGGGTCACTTGACTAGGTTTGAGAAAGGAGGAAAGTTTCTATAAAATTGTTTATTTATAGAAATTGATATTATTACAAACTGGACCAAAGTTGGTTAGGATTCCATAAATAATTAATAACAATTAATTCACCTCAAACTCATAATTTCAAACTAATATTAATTAGAAAATTAATATTCTCCAAAAATACACGCGAAGGGATTATTCATAAATTTTAAAATATCATGAGAATACAAAATTTAGAAATTCAGGAAGGTGGGGTTACAAATCTCTCCCCCTTAGAAAAATTTCGTCCTCGAAATTTCAAGGAACACGGCATGATACATGAATAACACGAAGCTCAAAATTGATTAGGCATGAGGGTGAATACGTTCAATAACTAGGTACAGAAGTTGTAACAGATTTGAAATGACTTAGCATGACATGGCACGATAAAAAATGAGTCAAGCACGAAATGGAATAAAATTTAGTCAGGACAAAGTACGATGATTTCATACAAGAGTTGTAATGATTTAATAACGATCGAGATTTTGATTAGGCACGAGGTGAACAATTTTAAGTACGACTTAGAAGACTACGATTATCAAGGTACGAGCTTCAAAAGCATGATCAAAATTGAAAATTTTAGCATGATTAAATATGGAAAAGCCTCGGTTAGATAGGCATGATCAAAGTTTAGACAAAACACGATCAAGATTCAAGTATGATAAATATAAGATCTGGTTGAACGGAATCAAAATACAACAATAGGTACTTTATTGAGAAAATCTAATGGTCCAATATTAATATGCAAGAAAAAAATTGCAAGGGTTGATTGAAAAAATACATGGAACTAATCAAGAGATATAGTATCAAATCAAGATGTATCTGCAAGGATTTGTGATTCTCAAAATCAATAATCATATGAAAAGGGAATATAGTCTCTATGGTATTCGAGAACATATAGGTATTTAAAGTCACTTTACTTAGAATCCCTGCCCCACTAGTGTATATCTGGCTACAGTGAACTTTCGATTCCGTGACCCAAATAACGATATGTTACCGACTACTCTATCGACTCATCTATTTTAAACAATTATTAACGAAGCAATTCTCAAGATCAAAATATGAAGAATTTAGGACAAAGTCTCAATAATACCCAAAAACCTATGAATGTTTGAAATCACGTCAACCTAGAGTTCATACCTAGCCAGTGCACTGCTAGCTGCAGTAAACCCTCTGTCTCCTTAATCCAGATAATGGCTGCAGCGCGCAACTGTCGCGCCCTAGTAGGTCATCGAATAGTCTCTCAAACCTATCCATAGGAATTACAAAAAGGTTTCAAAAATTCTAAATGAGTTCCAATAGTCTAAGTCACGATAAAGGTGATGTTACCTGTCCTTTAGAAAATACAAGAGTTTTACTAGGTACCAAGAAACAATAAGGGTTCAACAATGAGTGGTGGGTACTAAAAGGGACAACAAGAAGATTTTAAATTTCGAACAGGGAACGAAATTTTGAATAGTATACAAAATCTCAAATGAAATCTGGAATGGTAATAAAATTTCGTATATGGAACGTTATCTCGAATGGATAACAGAGTCTCAAAGGGTGAATAGCAGCAAGGTATAGAATAGAAACAAAACCTCGAAGTAAGAAGCAAAATTTTGTATCGAAAACGGAGTTCAACAAGATCTCGAATAACAAAGAAATCTCGAACAAATCTCGAATGGAAAACAAAATTTCAAATAGGGATCAAGGTCTCAAATAAAGTCAAGAATAATAAACAAAATCTTGAACAAAAAATCTTGAAGAGGAAGAAAGGTTACAAGGAGTGAATAGAAAACATGTGTCAATTAGTGAATAGGAAACAAGGTATCGAATCATAAATATGAAACAAGCAAAATCTCAAATAGAAAAATAAGGGCGAAATAAAGTGGCGAATAGGAAATAAATTCTCCAAACAAAGTCTCAGGTAGGAAATAAATCTCAAACGATGTCTCAAATGGAATCTTCAATAAGATCTTGAATTGAATCTCAAACGAGTCTTGAAAAATGAAAGCTCAACAATGTTTTGAATAAGAACAAAGTTTCGAACAGAAATCTCGAGTAGGAAATAAAATCTCAAATAGCACAGTCTTTGGTTAGGAAACAAAATTTCAATTAGAAGCCAAATATGAGACAAAGTCGCGAGTAGTGAATATGAGAACAAGGTATATAATAGTGAACAAGTCTCGAATGAAAAGCAAAACCTTGAATAGAAACCAGAGTTTCGAATAGGAGACAAGATCTTTAGAATAGAAAACGTTATCCCGAAATAAATCTTTAACAAGATCAAAAGTTTGAAATAGAAACAATGTCTAACAATTTTCAATTAGAAAACAAGGAGTTTTAAATGCTAAAAGAAAACCTAAAGGAAATTGGAATGCAAATCACGATCCATGGTCTTCTCCAACCATGCAAGAAAAGCCTTCGGTCTTCAGTCCGTCTCCAGTATTCCTCTGGAACTGGAACCACTTCAACTTCTTCAGCTGTCCTGTCATAAGCTGGTCCCTACAGTAGTGTTCCATGTGGTTGCTAAATCTGGAGAGGCGATCCCTCTACTGCAGTACTGGTGTTCCTCGTGCTCGTCCTTGGGTAGCGAGATCAACGACCTTCTGTCTATCCTTGACCTAATGGCAGGCGGTCTGTAAAACAAGCATAGCTTCAATCTCTTCTGGCGCTCATCATAGTGATGTCTGGAACGGTGGCAGTAATTACAAATGATCGCCGTCTGGACCTGACTATGAATCTCCTATTGTAGCTAAAGTACAGTGGCTCTGGCAGGAAGATATAGCTGCTAGGGTGCTAGCTGCTGAGGTTCTGGTGCTTCTCGGCTATTACGATCAACACCCTACTGGCAATCCTTCATTAGGTGGGCAAAAGATTCGTAGAATAGACAGAGTCTGAGCCTCTTGCGACATTTGTCAATATGATGTCCCGTCCTCTTGCAAAACGCAGAAGAAAAGTGGGTCTGAATCTGCCTCTGATGACGCAACTAATGATGTGACTGGAGAGGCGCTGTCTAAGTATTGCGATGCTTTGCGGTTCCAGGGTAGTTGCTATCTCCGTCATAAGTCTTCATGTCTCTCTTGGACTTCAGCTTCTTGTCTCGATCCATTGTCCGTGCTACGTTCAGGATCTCCTGGCTAGTATCTTTATCCTTTAGAGGAGTCGGATCCTCAAATACTTGGATGATCTTCAGAAGTGATGGCTCCAGGTTTTTGATCCGCTCTTCGATACAAGGAATGCGCTCAGTGTCAGAAAAGTCCAAAGGTCAGAGAGTCTGGAAATCAGAAGTCCTTACTGGCTCTGAAAGCGCATCTACAAGTCTGGCTCAAAAAAGGACGGCCTGCTCCCTCTGGTCATCAAGGAACTCCTGGAACATCTCCATCAACTGCGTACTACCAATGGTGATAGTAGGAACGACATGAGGTGGTGGAAGCATAGAAGCGTCAAGAGAAGGTGATTCGATAGTTCCTATGTTGCGTGTCTAAACCATCTGAAAAATAGAAAACTGTTAAAAAGGCCCAACTATAGATAATAAGCAAACGTAGTAAATAATATGTATAACCAGACTTAGTAATAACCATAACCATTTTCCCGCAATCCTATGCTGTGATGAGTTTTCCTTAGTTTAACATGTTCCCCAATAGCACTCTATAGCCTAAGTGCCATTAGGATAGACCAGCATGGGCCACCACTAAAATATGTCACGACCTGCTCCCGAATATTCGGATACGAGTCGGACACGCCCAGCTTACATTGGAAGATCCAACGTAGTAAGCTGTAAACATCTAAAAAAACTCCAAGAATAACATAAAAATAAACATCACAGCATCTAACCATCCCAGAATGATCACAATAATCCACAAGTCATAATATGATTTATACAAAAAAGTACCAGAGACAAATTCGGTAACAAGAATGAAATACAACTATGAACTCTCAATATAAAACATCTCGATGTAAAGCTAAACAAATCAAAACCTGTAACCTCTAACTAAGTCATGGCTCCATCCTGCTCAGCTAAAATCCCGGGCTTTGGCCCATAAGGTAGAATGGTATCCTCAAGTACACCTACAACATATCCAGTCAGGAGCGAAGCAAAGTATAATTTTAGGTAATGAACAAGAACATCATGATATGGAAAAGAGTACAGGAGAATATAAAATATAAAGTACAAAAAAAGAACATGAAAGTACATGAATGTAAAGTACATGAAGTACAAAAAATAAAGTACAAGAAGTAAATCTTGAACCTGAAGTACAAGACATGACATGTGCATAATATTTGAAATACAGCTAGCATATGTGACCGGGTGGGGTAAGTACAGGAATAAGCAAATGAAATGGGTACGGCTTAGGGCCCACGTGCACGGTGCGAGGCCTAAGCTATCAACCAGAATTTTTGATCCTTTGGTTTGGTCATATAGCTAGTGTATTTTCCATCCCCGACTACAAGTAGGTACAAGAACATGAAAGTACAAGAGTACATAATATCATGTCACATCGTTTCATCAAGAGAAGTACAAAAGATGAATGTAAATGCACAAGACCATAGAATGTACTTGCCTTGTTCAGGGTGATCGGGAGAAGGAACTAGATCTATATGTCCATCTGTTTTAGGTACAAGTTAGTTAGGTTCCAAACAAGGCACCAACTAACTATTGTTAAATTAACTAATTATCCTTGCTATCACCCTGCTACTTCATATGTAAACTAACTAATGAAATATCTAGTAAATACTACTTAAAGAACTAAAATCTATGTGTCTAATTTAGTTAACCAGGTAACATTATTTTAACCAACATTTAGAATCTCTATACATATATACTAGTTGATCATAATATTAATTATTTACAAATAATTACTACTATCCATACTCATGTTCTAGCCAGCTAAAATATTTGGTGCCTACACAAAATATTGTATAGAATCTAATAGTTAAAATTTGGTCACTACCCATCCTTAGTACATTTACTCGTAATTATACCATATATATATATATATATATATATATATATATATATATATATATATATATATATATATATATATATATATATATATATATATAACGCAACAAAATCTATGAATTAAATCTTAGCCCAAAATCCAGTCCCCAAATGCTCATAACCCAAACTGGTCAACACCAATATTGAGCCAACCAGAAAATACTTTGAACCAAAACATCTCTAAATCTGCTTCTAAAATACTAGCCCCAGATGGATCAGCCCAAGCCCAATTATTTTTGCTTCTTTTCCACTATTAAAGTCCAGTAGACTTCAAGCAACTAGAATCAAATTAAGGCATTCACACACTCCAACTAAACGGTTACTTCCCTCCCAAAACAAATCAAAATCATAAACCATTCATATACATTATAATCCAATCCCATCAAAATTTACAATTAAAATTTCCCACACACAACTAAGCCTAAGAATTTTTAGATAAAACTTAACAATTACTGCTTCAGCAACCTAGCCAACAGAAATGTTTGAACTACTCAACCAAATCATATACAAAAACAACTGTACATAAACTCAGCAGAATTAAAATCTGTAAGACATACACAAAAACCCAGCAGAAACTTCTAAATTGACTCGCCCACACTTTGAAATTTAATTCTAACACTCAACACTTAGCCCAGCAAATCCCAATCACAGTAGTAAAACAAACAACCTAAAAGTTCAGAAGTCGTTTTAATGTTCAGAAGAACATTCAATTTAACTATCTAGTATTCAAACTCAAATACCTGCCAAGCATACGAATCCCCACCCAGGTACAGAGGTCCCCAGTCTGCCTCCAATCGACAACCCATTGGATACGACCAATACTCGGACACGGCCCAAAGCTTGGACACGCATAGTGACTGGACACGAACAACTCAAGGACCCCATGTTCCAACTGAAAACCTGATCAAAACCCCATAAATACTAGGATACTACGATGTGTTCTTAATATCCAAAGAGCAGAAGTATACCTGGAAAGAAGAGAGCCTAATCTGGAGTAAGGACACGGTTAAACGTGTCGAATACTGACGGTTCGTGTCCAAATCTGTTCGATACTTCCTCAGGGATAAATAAACGAACACCTAGTTTTCAAAATATGAAGAATAGGTTTACTGATCAGATTTAATTCATTACAAAATCAGATCGAAGAAGAAGTATTAAAATAGGTATTGGTCATCAAAATCAAAGTTGATCTGAACCGAATGAAGAATCAGTTGGAACTAAATTAATTTCCCTCGATCTGAAGGATCAATCGACTCAAAAATAGAAGAGAATGATGAAGGAACACTCACCGGGATTGATTTGCAACTCTTTCTGATCCTCGCTGTCGGAAGTCGCTGCTGTACCGTACTCGAGCTCCTCTAGAAGGACTCGTCATCGTCGACGTTCGTTGACAGTTGATCATCTAACCCACTGTCAAAAGGAAGGGGGAACGACGCCTAGCCACCGTTCGTCGCTATTGGGAAAGACTACCGACCGCCATCGCCGGAGAAGATGCGTTCTGCTGTTGTCGGGAAGGATCCGTTTCTCACTGCTGTCGACGCCGGAATGAAGTCGCGTCAATCCTCCTCTCACCTTATGGGGGACCGCCACCACCGTAGCTCCGGCTCAAATAAATTAGGGTTAGGGTTTGAGGAAGATGCTTAAAGAGGAGGAACAGAAGGAGAAGGGGAAATTTGAGGGCTCACAAAGTCGCTGTTCTGATTTCCTGAGTAGTGCGAAATAAAAGAAAAAAAAGAGAGAAAAAGGTTTATATAGGAATATTGAGTTAGTTAAAGGCTTGGAAAGGAAGATAGAATTCTTTGAGGGAAAAATCAAAAAGGAAAATTGACTAATTCAGTTGCTCCTAACTGAATGAACAGAGAGGGTCACTCGACTAGGTTTGAGAAAGGGAGGAAAGTTTCTGTAAAATTGTTTATTTGTAGAAATTTATTTGTAGAAATTGGTATTGTTACAAACTTGACCAAATTTGGTTAGGATTCCACAAATAATTAATAACAATTAATTCACCTCATAAACTCATAATTTTAAACTAATATTAATTAGAAAATTAATATTCTCCAAAAAATACAGAGGAAGGGATTATTCCTAAATTTAAAATATCATGATAATACAAAATTTAGAAATTCAGGAAGGTAGGGTTACAATATATATATATATATATATATATATATATATATATATATATATATATATATATATATATATATATATATACTGCTAATCAATAATATATATTAATAATGTAATTAATCGTATACTTAACACTAAATCCCTATACTCAACTTAAGCAGCAGACGGGATTTGAAACGAAGTCCTCTTCTTTACATGTGAGGGAGAGTGTGGTTATAGAAAGGCATAAAAAATATCAGAGGGAAAGGAATCAAAAGAGATTGGAAAGCAAATGAAAGCATTTTTTCTTCTTCCCTCGACTTCGAGAGGAATTTTGAGAGAGGTAGGAAGAGAGGAGACCGAAAGAGAGTTTTTAGAGGTTGAGAGAGAGGGATAAGACGAAGAGAAGAATAAGGAGCAGGGTGGTCGGGGCTCACCGGAGCGCGAGTCTGGGGGCGACGGCCGATAGGCGAGCAGAGGAGCTCGGTCAGCATCGCACACGGTTGCCGGGAGGTTAGGGTGTGACGCGCGCAGTGGTTGGATTTGGTGAAGACGACACTGGTCGTTGCCGGTATGGACACCGATGGCGGTGACTGGCGCGATTGAGCTCGCTGACGGAAGCGAGACACAGAGGACGACTGGGCATGGTGGTCGTCGCCAATGCGACAAGGCGACGGACAGGTGGGGTTATATATCTATGGTGGTAGTGGATGCATTTTCTTTTTGGGGTTTTGACGACGATGGGGCGATGACGGTGGCTTTGGCGAGGTTACTTTAAGGCTATGCGGGGATGATGATGACGATGATAGAAGTTTTCTGGTGATATGGTCGGCTCTGTGATGGTCGTCAAAAGGGATGGCTGGGTGGAGGAAAAGCTGGGGATGGTGACGAAAGGTTTGGTGGTCGTGGTGGAGTTGGGGTCACAGGTGGAGGTGGTGGTGGCGCTGAAGTTGGTCGAGAAGGGCAGGGGGTTCGGTTGGTGGTGCGGTGTTGGCTAGACGGTTTGGGGTCACTGGTGAGAGCGGTGCACGGTGATCGCCGACGGGGAACATGTTAGTTGTGGTGGGGGTTGATGATAATGGTCGTCGATGAAGTCGACTGTAAGTGGTGATCGGGTTGTGAATGGCTCGGGAAAGTCGGGGAAACGCTGGATTGGTGGGGCCACGGGTGGGTTCTAGCTAGGCGAGGTGGCCGGGCATGGCAGCGGCAGACCAGAGTTAGGTTTAGGGTTGTACGTTCATATTGGGGTGGTTATGTTAGGGAAAGATCCAGTGTGTCGGACACGGAAAAGGGCAATGCAATTGTAATGGAATAATGGAAGGAAAAGAACGGACACAGTTACAGTTCACAATTTGCTGTGTTTGATGAGTTGTTGGAATTGGAGAAAAAGGTAGAATGAGCTCTCCTTATATAGGGGTTAATCTTCTAGTTCGATAAGGCTTAGGATTTATAGTAGAGAAAACCTCCCTTTAATTTAAATCAAATATTAAATTCAAAATAATTCAATCTAATCAAAATCCATTAGCGGTTAACAATACTAATTTAAATCAACATCTAATATTTATCAAAAGTTTAAATCTTATAAATTCAATTCCAAATCAAATAACGTTAAAACAAAAATCGACCTAATCGCAATCTATTAATGATTGCAATAATTACTATAAAATAGTTGAAATTGCATAAATTCAAATCACTTATATAAATGAATTACCATTTAAGGACACTAATAAACATTCCCAAAATTAAGTATATCAAATCAATTAAATTCAAAACCAAAATCGAATAATTTGATTATCATAATAATAAATAATAATAGATAATGTAAAGTACATATTTTTATTAATCTAAAACTTAACTCAAAAATTCTTCGATAAAATCTTTTTATTATTTCCAAGATACTTATGATTTTCAAATCCATTTTTGAAACCAATTTCAATAAAATCCAAAATAATAACCAACATCTTTCATAGTTCCAATCATATTATTTAATAAAATATTTTTATTAAAATAAATTAGCACTTCTCAAAATATTTAATTTAAAACTAGTTTTTAAAAGAATAAATCATAAAATATCATGCATAAAGTCTTGACAAAAAATTACCTTTAAAAACAATAAATAAATAAAAATAAAAATCTTAAAAATACGGGAAGAGGAGTTACATTTGTTGACAATAACAATTCTGTGATGACTCATGTCGTAAACGATCCTGCGACCCGACCGATTGAAGTCGAACTGGAGGAGCCCGAGCATCAACCTACAACACCAGTAAGTTTCAACCTTGAGGTGTTAAAATTCAAGAAAAATTGTCGCACTTCCTTTAGCGGTACCGAAAATCATTCTCTAGTGATCAATTGGTTGGAGGAATTAGAAGACCATTTCGAACTTCTAGGTATTGCTGAGTCCAAGAGAGTCGCATGCGCTCAACTTTAACTCCGGTTGAACATGCATGATTGGTGGGCCGTGCAAAAGCGAGCCCTCCAACGTAATGACGAGACGATGCTGATCACTTGGGCCACCTTCCGAAAGGTGTTCGAAACTGAGTATCTTTCCACAACATCCGACATGAGAAGGAAAATGAATTTATGTAGTTGAGGCAAGAGAACATGACAGTACGACAGTTTGTAGCAAAGTTCGACAAATTAGCTAAATTTATTGGAGCCTTCGTGCCTACCCTGGAGATTCGCGCACGATGGTTCGAAGTGGTTCTGCTGCCCTCTATCTCTGCCCATGTATCGGTGCCAGAATATAAGACCAGGGCGAGTCTCTAAATTACGCTCTCCGCCTTGAGCGCCAATACCCTCCAACCGATGCCAATACTGTGCATACCTACAATCACAAACGCCCTAGCCATGCAGGCAGAAATAATATGACCAACCATCCAAACAATGGCCACTAGGAAGGATACCAAGGGCGGAACCCCGGGACTCGCTGCACCAAATATAGTAACTTCGGGCACCATGCCACCGACTGCCATGTTTCTGAAGGCAGATGCTAGTACTGTAGTAAGATGGGTTATCTGCGTGGTAACTGCCTAACTAGACAGGTAAATCCAACGACATTGTAATGCCCCAGTCCTAAAATTTGTAGGACTAGAAGATCATATACATGCTAGCTATATATCGAGAGGACTCCAGTCCAGCTCGAGTACGTATAAGTTTAGTTGTTCTAAATAAACTATATCTCAATCCACTAAATATAGATAACAATAACGAATCAAGTGCACTAAGGTTGATCAGACCGTGATACACTGATTCTAGAATAGATAAATGTATTAGAGTAGATCCCCAATAATACAGTTATCATAAACAAGCTAGAAGAAAGATAAATTAAGTTTGTAAAAAACTAGGCTATAATAACAACGAGAATCAAATATTGGAGGAAATATAAATAAGTAAACGAATGATTGTAACAACAACTATATACCGAAAGTCTTAGCGAAGCAACCATCATTCATCAATGTATTATACCTTGATAACTTCATCTAAAACCTGGATAGATCACCAGGTCCTCAGGGGACTAGCAAGATACATATAAATATGCCTCTAATAACAGTAAAATAACATGCAGCGGAAGGATAATAAAAAAAGATAGTAAACGCATAAGTGATGACACAAGACTATGAGTAGTGCTACTAGACGTGGCTATAAGGTAAAGTCGAGTAAAATTGCAGCACGACGCAAGCTAATGATCCTACAGACAACAACACGGGATGTGCTAACTATCTATATAAAGTCCCTATCGCAGTGCGGTGCATGCTAACGATCGAGAGTGGTCAATAGCCAAGTACTAATAACATCGGCCAGTATCTAGGGAGCAAGTCCTATATAGAGTCTCTATCGCAGCAAGGCGCGTATTAACGATCAAGAGGGAAAACATGCCATGTATAAAGTCTCTATCACAGCACGGTACATAATAACAATCGAGAATGGGGAACATGTCATGATACGTAACAAGGCACTAACACGAATAACTATGGAAGTACATGAAAGAAAATAAAAGGCAGGTGATATGGTAAAATATGAAAATAAAGTATGACAAGGCATCAAGTATATAATAAAAAAGAGTCATATACAAACAAAAATAAAAAATATGCATGTAAAATAAACTGTATAGAGGGCAAGCTATGCTTGCCTGTTGGTAGCAAGTAAAACCAATAATATCCAATCATTCAGTGAGCCACAAAAATCAAACTCTCGCAAGTGACTCCGGATGCTGAAACAGACATCACCAATGTGTTTGGCTAAAAAAAGTCTAGGTTTGATGACCCATAAGCCAAATTCTGGACATAGGAGCAAAGTTGTAATTTTGGGCCAAAATAGTGTTCGTCGTTGGATCCGCTTTGTACCAAAAAAGTGACAAAGCCTTGGTCTATAAATTCAATAAATTATATACCTACAAGTCAATTTTTAATATGAATTCAATGGTATGTCCAAATTTGGATTCCGATGAGCCGTACACAAAATTATCTGTTGAGACGGATCGTGGGCCTGCCAAAATAGCGTTCCGATCGACCTTCTCAGAATCAGACCAAACTTGGCTCATAGGACTAGAAAAATGATACAATTTCAATGGCATAAGTTTCGTCATGATGTGACGAACATGCACGAAGTAATTGGGTATTTGCAAAGGGCCGATACGGTGTACCTCGATCGATACGTCTCGAATTCGTCGCGCATACGCAACCAATTTGAGTTCCATCGAAGCCCACACATCCAGAACGTCCATACGTAGCTTTCAATGTGTGAGACTCATCTCACAGTATCGGTATTTATATACGGATACATATTTTTGTACTATATTTTATATTTTTTGGTTTTCGAAACGCTTTAATTTTTTTTTCAACTTATGAATTTTCTCCTTGACCGGCATACCGCCAGTATACCAGTGTATACCAATGGCATACCTATCACTCCCATTTTCTATTATACGTATTTTTAGTATACGTGTATGGAATTTTGACATTTGTCAGGTGACCCGTATTTTGACTTATCTTTCTTAGCCTTGCCTTGGTTTAATCTTGACTTGGTTTAATTTGGTTTGGTTTAACTTTGCATGGCTTGGTTTGGTTGGGTTGAGATGAGAGGGTTGGTATATAAACCAATTTCTTTCTCTCTCTTCATTACTTCTCATTTATTTTCTTATCTTCTTCTTCATTTACTCCTCCTCCAACCCTAGGCAAGTACATCTTGCCAAATCTTGAATATTATATTTTTGCCATTTTGTTTGTTCTATTCTCTTTCTTACATGATTCTAAGTCTCTTTAGAACTTGGAGTTTTTGGTTTTAATGTTTATATTTTTCTAGATCTAAGTTTGTATTTTTCTTGGTTTTTCTTGGTTTTGATCTCTTAAAGTTTGTTATTTCTGAAATCTAAGGGTTCCATGTTTTAGGAAATTCAATTCTACCCAATTTTGGCTTTTAAAACACTTAATTTCGATTTATTTTGAGTTAGTTATGACATTTTTTGTGTTCATGGGTTCCCCACACATTTTAGAGCTATCGGGACGATGAATAGTACCGTACGCTACATTTTTGCAGTACGTCGTGCTTGCATCATAGGCATTTTTCCCGTGCGTGCAGCGCTTTCGTGCGTCATGCTTGCGCGCAACTTGCGCTGTGGGCATTTTTGCTCGCGCGCGGAGCGCATCTCGCACGTCTTGCTTGCGCACACCTTGCACCGTGGGCATTTTTGCCCTCGCGTGCAGTGCATCGCGGGCGCCTGCAAGATTTTCTGTCGTACGCCCGAGCACCGTGCTTGCGCGCACCTTGCATCATGGGCATTTTTGCCCGCACGTGTAGTGCATCTCGCACGCCGCGTACCCGGGCGCCGTGCCTGCACGTACCTTGCACCGTGGGAGGTTTTTCCCGTGTGCACAATACATTTTGCGTACAGTACGCAGACCGCGTGCCGTGTATGCGTGCACCATGTGCCGTGGGAAGTTTTGCTCTCGCGTACTGCGCCCGTGCACAATTTGCCTTGAATAGCTGTTTTTGACTTTTTTGCCCATTTGAGCTATTTTGTAGCTAGAATCTTGTAAAACTCAAAACATAAAAGTTATAGATCTTTGTCTTAGCATCAAGAATCTTCTTGTTTTTACCTTAATTGGAGTTTATATGCAACTGATAATTTTAATTACAGTTTTTGATGTTCTTTGCATGTTTTCTATATTTGACCTAAAATACGACGATCCAATTTGATAACTTGTTAATATTGAAATTAACTTGAACATGACAACATGATCTTATCTTGATAATCTAGGTAGTGGTCCGTCGTGGCGCACCCATTTGACATGTCTTTTTTGCTTACTTGATAGTGGTCCATCGTGGCGCACCCATGTTACATGTCTTTCTTTGCTTACTAAATAGTGGCCCACCGTGGCGCACCCATGTTACATGTCTTATTTGCTTACTAGATAGTTGACCGTCGTGGCATACTCATGTTATATGTCTTCTTTGTTTACTAGATAGTGATCCGTCGTGGTGCACTCTTCTACATTACATATCTTTCCTTGCTTACATGATAGTGACCTGTCATGGCGCACTCCCTATTTTCTTTATAGTGGCTCATCGTAGTGCACTCCTAGCTTCCGGCTTATTGTATTTTTCTTCTTGTGGCTTATTATAGTGCACTTTCTTGTATTGTCCAATCTTGCATATCATGTCTAGGATGGATTCTGCAGAATGCCAAACCCAGAATCCAATAAAAAAATGTTAAGGACTAATAACTAGCTTTATTATCTAGATCATTAGGAGGAAAGAATTTTCCAGTTACCTGCAGTCCTTCGTGTTCCGGTCGATATATATATACATGAGATTTGGAGCTATCTGTTATGATGAGCACACTTCTAGCACACCGCCGAGTGGAGCACTTCTTTAGGACACACGTATCTAAGTATGGTGTGTCTGCTATACTTATTTTTCTTTTGGCCTAGATGAGTTGGGTAGTCTGCAAGGCAGGTAACTAGATTGGATTTCTCAAAAGTTTATCTTGTTAGTAATTAGGATTGTGATAATCCTAGTTAGCTAATGTATAAAGTCGTACTCATTGCTTGGCCGTGATTGTTTTATGGAGTCCAGTCTAGTCTAGTTTTGTCTAGGCAGTGTTCGTATTTGTTTATTTTAGTACATCATTATTTATGTTTTATTTTGCCGGTAAATTGTTAGAGACTAAATTATGTTCAGGAGAAGGGTTACAACCCCGGTCCTTGTTTGGTTTACGGGTTGTAACTTGGGTTCCGGAATACTTCCTAGTCATCTTGTCATTTGTCGTCCTATTTAGTACTCACACGCTATACATGATCCCTATGTACATTGATTAGAGACGAAGTTCTATTCAGGAGAAGGGTTACAACCCCGGTTCTTGTTTGGTTTACGGGTTGTAACTCGGGTTCCAGAATAGTTTCTAAGTCACATGCTCAGATGTCTCAATTATCTAACATGCTCATATGTCCCATTTATCTAACATGCTCACGTGTCCCAGTTATCTTACATGCTCACATGTACCATTTCTCTTACATGCTCACATGTTCAGTTTATCTCACATGTTCACATGTTTTCTTTTATCTTACATGTTCATAGTTTACATTATGTCACATGTTATTTACCCTATGCTCCATGTTGTTTTGCTTATTGTCTTTTCTATTATCGGGATAAGTGCATTTGTAGTATATGAGTCTCGATCCGTATTTACTTATTTATGTCTCTATCCATTGCTATGTTAGTTATTGCTGGTTTTAGTTCATAATTTGGCTTTCTTTGTGGTACTTGCTATTGGGGGTCTGACCCCACTGGTTTTGTTTGGCCAGATATGATAGAGGAGCCCGAAGGATCTTTCGTACAATCTACTCGAAGGTGACTACCTGGAGCACCAGAGTACCTTAGTGGGTTTTCCTATATCATTCTCCCATTAGATATGTACATTATTCTTTTGTGGCGTTTAGCCTCCGAGCACGTGTTTAGCTCGTATTTTGGATCTTGACATTTAGCTATGGGCCTAAACATGATTTGCGTATTCTAGATAAAGCTATAGCTTATCAGGTATGACTATTACTCTTGCTAGTTCTTCACTTTGTATTACTAGCTTCATGATCATCCATATATATATATAGTTTGGGACGCTTTACTATTTTATGTCTGATGATCATACTTCTTGTACTTTGTATATTTTCCTATGATTGAGATACCTAGGATTGCTTGACCTAGAATTTGACTGTTGGATTGTAGTAGTAATCCTCCATGTCTATACAACTTATACGTTATTTCGGGGTACTGGAGTACTTTGGAATACGTAACTGGCCTGGTCCGTCCCTACTTGCCAGTATTCTAGTTTTGGGTGTGACACAATGCATTCGGGTTGCGACAAAGTCTCCCGATTTGTCGGGGCGCATGTCGTATCTGTAAAGTTCTCGAAAGTTTACTATTTTAAAATTAGTTTTTTCTTAATTTTGAAAACAGTTTTCTCGATGCACAAGGGATCAATTCAAAAACTATGAAAAGGGTTCATAGCCCTATAGGTTGTCTACAAGTCTCTTCAAACCGATTTTCAAAACTTATAACACACTGGTCGCGAATCGACCGCAAACAGAGAATGTTGGGACAGTTTTTGTCATGACCCGCACCCACTTTTCGGGATGCAAGTGCGTGAGCAAGCCAGCTACGTATCGAGCGGACTCCAGCCTGACTCAAATATGTATAAGCTGTCCAGAATAGGGTATCATGTCTAATCTAAACTATATCTCAATCCACAAGAATCATATAAAATAAGAATGAACAAGTATGGGTCATGGTCTGCAGCCCACTAGCATATATATCCGATTAGACTCCAAGAATAATATGAGTCTATAAAGCTATGCTGATAAGCATGATATATCATGAAAGCACGAGAAAGATAGTAAATCGATAATACTAACAAAATACCTAAATCATGCAGATGAAGTCAACTACCACATGCTCAGCTAACTAACTCCGTGCAATCAGCTACCTGAAGAGATCATCAGGTCCTCAGAGGACTAGCAAGATACATAAAACATGCCTACTAATATGACAGTAAATAACATGTATGGAGGATAAAAATACTACAAGAAGAACATCTAAGGATGACGAGTCGTGAGAAAATACAATACTAGACTTGGCTAACTATCAATCAGAACTCCTATAGCTTGTAATACAATGTAAGATACTCCCAATCTATAGTGTTTCGATTGACGTACAAAGCAGGATACTCTCTGTCGAGTTTAGCCAATTCTAATATCGATCTCCTCTCCTAAAAGATACAAGGTCAAGTAGACTCCTATAAATCGTAGTACAATGCAAGATACTCCCAATCCATAGTGTCGCAAGTCTAATCAATCAATCAATATATGCTATAGGTCGTAGTACAATGTAAGATACTCCCGATCTATAGGATGTCTCAAGTCAAGTCAATCAAGAAATATCAAGATAAAGAATCGGCTATAGGTCGTAGTACAATGTAAGATACTCCCAATATATAGTATATCTCAACTTTAGTACAATGCAAGATACTTCCAGTCAAGAATAGTCAAGTCAAGAACATGATATAGAAACTGACAACTCAATTACGAGACAAGGTAACACGAAAAGACCAATAATCAAGCAATGTCGAATCTCCGATACGTGCACATATTCTAGAACAAGTAAAATGATTAAGACAAATCAATCACAATATGGAATCATGTGACCATATGAAAGGAAAACAATAGAAAAAATAATATAAATACTGCATATGTTCGGAAAGGTATACTTGCTTGGAGGTTGCACGCAGATCCAACAAAGTATAGTCTACTGCTAAGCCATAAAGACTAAATCATCACAACTGTCTCCGAAAGCTGAAATAAATATCACCAACGTTCCCAGAATAGTCAAATTAGCTAGGATTGTCTGTCCTTAAGTCCAATTCTGGATACAGAAGCAAAACGATAATTTTGGACCAAAACGATGTCCGTCGTTGGACCCGCTTTGCACCGAAAAATATGCCAGGGTCAATGGTCTCTAAAGTTGTCAAGCTACATGTCTAAGGATTTTTTTTGATGATACGAACCCAACGATATATCCAGTTTTGGATTCCGGCAGGCCGTGCACAAAATCACACATTAAATCGGATCGTAGGGCCCACGAAACGGCGATCCGATCAACGGTCTCAGAATCGGACCAAACTTGGCATACAGGACTAGAAAAATGATACGGTCCTGTTGGCGCAAGTTTTGTCTCGATCTGACGAACGTACACAAAATAATTGAGAAATTCGATATATATATATATATATATATATATATATATATATATATATATATATATATATATATATATATATATATATTTCTTTATATATATATATAGAATATATATATAACGAGAGAATATAACGAGAGAATATATATCTCTCGTTATTTATATATATATATATAAAAATATATATATATATATATAAGAATTGGAACGGGAGGTTGGGCTGCGTGAATTGCGGACGTTCTCCCGTGCTTTTGGATCTGATGGTCTCTCCGGCGGGGGGCTCCGGCCTCCCTGGCTCTGGCGCGCCGGCGGAAGGCTCTGGCCTCCCTGTCCCAGGCTCGTCGGAGGGACTTCGTACGGGCAGAGGCGGCCTATGGGTCGACCTGGATGCGGGGGGTGAGGGGGGTGGGCTCGTTCCTCCAGGGTCGGCGGGAGGATTCGTCCTCCCTGGGCGACTTGGTCCGGCGGGGGGCATGGGTCGACCTGGATGCGGGGGGTGAGGGGGGTAGGCTCGTTCCTCCAGGGTCGACGGGAGGATTCGTCCTCCCTGGGCGACTTGGTCCGGCGGGGTGCTCCGGCAACCTCTGGCTCCGGCGTGTCGGCGGGAGGCTCTGGCCTCCCTGTCACAGGCTCGTCGGCGGGACTTCGCGCGGGCAGAGGCGGCCTAAGGGTCGACCTGGATGCGGGGGGGGGGGGCTCGTTACGTCTGGGTCGGCAGGAGGTTTCGTCCTCCCTCGGCGACTTGGTCCGGCGGGGGGCTCCGGCCCCAATGGCACTGGAACTTCGGCGGGAGGTTCTGACCTTATTGGCAAGGGTACATCGGCGGGAGAATCCGCCCCTTCTGGCCGTGAGTTGGGCGGAGGCGGCCATGGGGGTGATCCGGCTGCATTGGGGGGCTCCGGCCACCTTGGTTCTGGCACGTCGGCGGGAGGCTCCGTCCTTCCTGGCATTGACAAGTCGGCGGGAGGCTACGCCTATCATAGTATTCGTGAGGGTGGTGACGGCCTAGGCGGTGACCCGACTGCGGGGGGGGGGGGAGGGGGGCTACGCTGGTCTTGTCGCGGAGGCAAGGCCACCGACGGTTCCATCGGCCGCATCGACTTTGGCGACGGGGGCAGGAGGTGGAAAGAATGGCACGATTAGTTATGCCGCCGCGGTGGTGGGGCGATCAGCGATATGTTTGGCGGTTTGTTCGTCGAGGGTATCATATCGTCCAGCTATTGCTGTTGACGGTCGGAAGGTGGTCGTTTTCTCCTCGACGGATATGGAGGCCCTCTCAGTGCCATGTAGTTTGGACCTTATCGGGAAGTTTGCTCGACGGAGACTCCCGACTGAGGCCATTAAGAAGGTCTTTGCTTCGAGGGGATTCAGGGGTTTGATTGAAGTCAAGGCCATTGACGATCGTCACGTCCTTATCCGTCCTCATGAGGAGTGTGATTTTCTTCGACTTAGATCCAAGGACTGCTGGTTCGTGGGTCGGGTTTCGATGGTGCTATTCAGGTCTTCGGTGGACTTTTCGTCGATAAGAGAGGATCCGTAAGTTCCAATATGGGTTGCCTTCCCCGGGCTTCCATATTGCATGTTTGACACTAATGCGGTTCTTTCCATCGCATCTGGTCTCGGCACTCCGCTCTTTACGGACCGGGCTACGACTTCCTTCTCTAGGCCGGGGGGGTAGCCAGAGTATTGGTTGAAGTGGATGTTAGCAAACCACTTCAACAGGAGGTTTTCTTCCAACTTTCTGATGGGGTGCATTCGCAGCCGGTTGTTTATGAGCGAACTCCTCTCTACTGTGTTTCTTGTGGCCATCATGGTCACGTTGAGAGTGCTTGTGGTCGACCCCAGGTGGAGACTTCTTTCGTGGGTGTTGATGACAGACCGCCCAACCCCGACGTCTCTTCTCCAGGCGTTGTGCGAGAGAAGGACGGCCCGGTGGGTGGCTGTAGGCGTAGCAGGGGTCGTCGGCGAAGACGATCAAGGCGTGAGAAAAGGAAGGGGACACGGCAGGTGTGGAGGCGCGTTGAGGGGGCAGGATAATAGCATGGGGACCACGCAGCCCAGATTGCATGGGAGTAATGATAATCTTGCGAGTTCCGTACCACCATCCTGGCACGTGGGGTAGTCTTCTTCGGGCCAGCTGACTTTATGGTCGGATGTCAGACGGCCCATGCAGGGGGGTCGTAGTGCTCCGGGCTCTAGTTTGGATGGGCGGATGGGGCCTGAGCGGGGAGTTGGCCCTATAGTTTTATCGGATCTTCCTATCATTATTCACAGCCAGCTGGGACAAGGAGTCATTGCGGCTGATTCTGACACTGAAGATCGCAGTTTGGTGGTGTGGGAGGAGCCCGTCCATGGCTCTTTATCTGAGTGGGGTAATGATCCATCTCCGGGAGATGAGATGGTTTCATTGCCAGAGGTCAGACCTTCCACTTCTTTTTCCGAGGGACATAAAGATGGCTGGCAGATGATACTATTCAAGAAGGCGGCTGGTAGGCGGAGGAAGTCGATGGCACCTCAGTCGGATCGACTTCTTCGATCACATGCTTTCCGGGTTAGGCGGGACCCCCAGAGGGTCCATGATTAAATTCCTTATTTGGAATGTTCGGCGGACGGTGAACAGATCGACTTTATGCCGTCTCAGGTCCTTGTGTCGGACCAAATCTATTCAGGTTCTTGCTATTTTTGAACCCAAGGTGATATCCTCTAAGCTTCTTTCTTATCAACTGAGGTTGGGTTTTGATGCTAGCTTTTGCAATGATAAGGGCAATATTTGGTTTTTTGCAAGTCGGGTCTTGGGGTCAATTGTATTGATTCTTGTGATCAGGCTATTACGGTGAAGCTTTCTATGAGCTGTTTTTTCGGATCCGGTGCGGTTGTCGGTTGTTCATGGTGCAGGGACACGACAGGGGAGGAGGCGTATGTTGAGGCACCTTCTGGACGTCCAAGCTAGGGACATTGGCTTACCCTGGGCGGTGGGCAGGGACTTCAATATTATTGCTTCTCCGGAGGAGAAATTTGGAGGGCGACCTCCTGACACGAGGGCCATTGCAGACTTCCTCGACTTTCAGTTGGCTGCCGGGCTCTCCGATGTTGGTTTCAGAGGTAGCATTTATACTTGGGTGAATGGTCAGTCGGGGGCTGATCGGCAGGGATCCCGTCTTGACAGGGTACTCGCGACGGGCAGTTGGCTGGATGGTGTTCAGGTCTCTTGCGAGCATGTTAATCGGGCAGAATCAGATCATTCTCCTCTATTGATATCCTGTCAGCCAGCTTCCTCCCTTCAGCGTCGAGGCTTCCGTTTTCTTGACTTTTGGATGTCTCATCCGGATTTTCTTACGGTTGTTGCTCGGGCGTGGACTTCATGCTGGCATTATGATACGTTTGAGCGGTTGGGCATGCGGTTGCGGACGACGGGACATGTTCTGGCTAGATAGAGC